>JACBWV010000841.1:36587-180936 GCA_013435795.1 Chlamydomonas sp. ICE-L
CGACACCACGCACCATCACCACACACCAATCACCACCCACCACCACCACTCCACCCACCCACCACCCACCACCCACCACTCACCACTCCACCACCCACAACCCACCAACCACCACTACACCACCAACACCCCACCCCACACTCCACCCCACCCCACTCCCCCACCTACGCACCAACCACCCACACCACCACCTCCCCCACACCTCAACCACCCACCACCCCCCGACCCACCCCCCCCACCCCACCCACCCACTCACTTTCACACTTCACCTGACCCCCACCCCTACCACCCCCTCAGTAGAGCCACGTGAGTACCCACTTACATACATCCCTATTTCATACGCGCGTCCCTCCCCCCACTCACTTTCTATTCGTCCTTCTCTCTCACCACCCCAACCCTATCCCTATCCCGCAGCTCAACCTACTCTCCCACTCCCCCCTTTTCTTTCTCTCCCTATCTTCACCCCCCTTATAGTACTCACCCCCTGTTCCACGGAGACACAGTGCTACGTCAAAGTATATACGCCCCCAACACAGCAACTGACAAGGGAGGGCGACTCACGCGCAGCCAGACCGGCCAACTCACAGCGACGGCCACACACAAGAACACTTGGTGTCGCACCAACCAGAACAGGCCTCGCACTGAACGCCGGGCAGCCAGGCGCCGGAGAAACGAGATAGAAGGAGCATCCGACCCAAAGTGGATGAGTTGCAGAAGCCAGCACCCCCAAACCTGCCCCACGGTACACGCAGAGGGGGGCGGGAAATCGAGATGCGACCGCGGTCGAGCAAGCGGCGCATGCGGCAGAACAAAGGGGTGAAACACACGATGAGAGCCCTACTACCAGCAAGCACCCAGTCGGAGCGAAATACCCCACCACCTACCACCCACTACCCCCACGCCCGCACCCCCCACACCCCTCCTGGTCCAGAGCTTTCCGCTAGATGAGTCCATCATTGCGTTCATCATGCACCAGGCCTTAGTTGCATTGGACTACCTACACAGCCCCCCCCCCCCCTTCCCCCCCCCCCCCCCACACACACACCACACACACACACCACACTGCAGGTCCAGATCTTTCCGCTAGATGAGTCCATCATTGCGTTCATCATGCACGAGGCCTCGGTTGCATTGGACTACCTACACAGCCCCCCCCCCCCCCCCCCCCCCCCCCCTGCCCCCCCCCCCCACACACCACCACACTGCAGGTCCAGATCTTTCCGCTAGATGAGTCCATCATTGCGTTCATCATGCACAAGGCCTTGGTTGCAGTGGACTACCTACACAGCCCCCCCACCCCCCCCCCCCCACACCACAACCACACTGCAGGTCCAGATCTTTCCGCTAGATGAGTCCATCATTGCGTTCATCATGCACGAGGCCTTGGTTGCATTGGACTACCTTCACAGCGAAAAGCGCATCCATCGGGATGTGAAGGCCGCAAACATCCTGCTGTCCAATGAAGGAGAAGTGAAAATGTCGGATTTCGGAGTCTCGGGGCAACTGACAGGCACGCTGGGCTACCGGCGCCGAACTTTTGTGGGCACCCCCTTTTGGTATGTCCCATTTATTTATTTAGCATTTATTTGTATTCTTTCTTTCTTCATTTTAATTTATTAATAAATCAATTTATTTATATTTATCTGTATTCTTTATTTATTTATTGTAAATGCTCCTAATGTGACAAAGTTGGATTTTGGAGTCTCAGGGCAGCTGACAGGCACTCTAGGCTACCGGCGCCGAATTTTTGTGGGCACCCCCTTTTGGTATGTGACATGTAAGGACTAATTGATTGATTGATTGATTGATTGGTTGATTGATAGGTTGGTTGGTTGGTTGATTGATTGGTTGGTTGATTGATTGATTGGTTGGTTGATTGATTGGTTGGTTGGTTGATTGATTGATTGATTGGTTGGTTGGTTGATTGGTTGATTGATTGGTTGGTTGGTTGGTTGGTTGATTGATTGGTTGATGTATTGATTTATTGATTGGTTGATTGATTGGTTGATTGGTTGGTTGATTGATTGATTGATTGGTTGATTGATTGGTTTGTTGATTGGTTGATTGATTGATTGATTGATTGATTGATTGATTGAAAAGCTTGTGATGTGAAAATGACGGATTTTCGGGTCTCTGGGCAGCTGACAGACACCCCATGCAACCGGAACAGAACCTTTGTGGTGACCTCCTTTTGGTGTGTTCCATTCATATGAAAATGTCTGATTTGGGTGTCTTAGGGCAGCTGACTGGCACGCTGGGGTACCGCCGCCTTCCATTTGTGGTGACCCCCTTTTGGTGTGTGACATTTATATGCAAATGTCTGATTTGGGTGTCTCAGGGCAGCTGACAGGCAAGCTGCGCAACCCATCTTTTGTGGGCACCCCTTTATGGTGTGTGACATTTTTATGAAAATGTCTGATTAGGGTGTTTCAGGGCAGTTGACCGGCACCCCGTGGTACCGGCGCTGAACCTGTGTGGTGCCCCCCTTTTGGTGTGTGACATTTTTATACAAACGTCTGATTTTTATTTATTTATTTATTTATTTATTTATTTATTTATTTATGTATATATAGATTTACTTGTTTGCACCTGCAGGATGGCTCCAGAGGTGATTGCTTGAACTGATGAGGTCTACACTGAGATGATTGTTTATTTATTTGATGGTATTTTATTTAATTATTTATTTATTTATTTATTTATTTATTTATTTATTTACTTATTTGCTCCTGCAAGATGGCTCCAGAGGTGATTGCTTGAACTGATGAGGTCTACACTGAGATGATTGTTTATTTATTTGATGGTATTTTATTTTTTCTTTCTTTCTTTCTTTCTTTCTTTCTTTCTTTCTTTACTTACTTATTTGCTCCTGCAAGATGGCTCCAGAGGTGATTGCTTGAACTGATGAGGTCTACACTGAGAAAATTGTTTATTTATTTGATTGTGTATTGATTTATTTATCTATTTATTTGCTTATTTATGTATTTATTTATTTGCACCTGCAAGATGGCTCCGGGGGTGATTGCGTCAACTGACAAGGACTACACCGAGATAATTGTTTATCTGATTGTTAATTTATGAATTAATTAATTTATTTGCACCTGCAGGATGGCTCTAGAGGTGATTGCGTAAATTAACGAGGGCTACACTGAGAAAATTGTTTATTTATTTGATTGTGTATTTATTTGCTTATTTATGTATTTATGTATTTATTTGCACCTGCAGGATGGCTCCACAGGTGATTGCGTCAACAGACGAGGGTTACACTGATATAATTGTTTATTTATTCGAATGTTTATTTATTTATGTATCTCATATAAATACATATATGTATTTATTTATTTATTTATGTATCTCCATAGGTGCCTAATTATTGGCCTTTTGGGACAGACGGTTTTGACCCATGGACTCCAGTCCAGTGAAAACAAAAAAGTGCTACAAAGTTGCTTAACCACATCACCTCAACATATAAATACTTGGATTTGGGTATGCTCAGGGTTTGTTCACCAGATGAAGTAACCCCTTCTTTTTTTCCACTAGGGGGGTCCCTAATTCAGGACAGATTTTTCACAAATGTGGGACGGAGCCAAACACAGTCAATTTTTATTTTTTTGAAAATTGAATTAGGTAGGCCTGTTTTTCACATCTTCCCTTTCAAGCCAATGTCACAGCAGGTTATGGAAGATACTGAGCAGGCAGCACGGGCTGTAACAAGCCCCAAATCAATGAGTATTTGCACATTTTGGGCCAATTTAGGAGTCCCTAATTATGTTACAAGCTGCAGAGCCGCAACTGCATCGTTTAGTGTCTTTGTCTTTTCAGCGAAGGGAACAGATCACTTTTCGAAATGTTTGAATTTTGAAATTTTAAATTTCAAATCCCAATTAAAAAAAATATTAGAAAAACATTTGTTTCTTTTCACATCAAACATCCACATCTGAAGTTAAATGTCCTGGGATAGACCGAACTGGCAGGTTGAACGCTGGTATAGGCCGAAATGGCAGGTGGAATTGCTATTGCAGTTCACTCAGAAGCCGAGGCTGAAGCGCAGCCTCCGACCTTGCGGTAGGGGCTAGATATGCCTTTCGTCCCGCGGAAATTGATTCGCGATATCTCGCGCGACCTCGTATTTGACGCGGATTGAATTTGTCCCAAAATATTTCGTACATCTTGTGTACTGCCAACTGCCTGCCGGCCTGGGCTGCTCGCGACCGAATGTACATCGGAACAAAAAAATAGCTGCACATCTAGCTGAAACACTGACGAGAAACGCTATCTACTCAGAATTCGATTCCGAGCATTTTGGGGTGTGTGCGGCTCTGTCCCACACTCTTGTCCCGAATTAGGGCGTTTTGGGGATTAGGCACCATTGGAGATATGTATTTATTTATTCATTTATTTATTTATTTATTTATTTATTTGCACCTGCAGGATGGCTCCAGAGGTGATTGCCTCAACTGACGAGGGATACACTGAGAAAGCTGATATCTGGTCTCTGGGTATCACAGCTATCGAGGTACGTGCTTCATCCACAATTCCCTCCCCCTCCTCCTCCCCCTCCCCCTCCCCCTCCCTATTTCCCTCCCTATTTCCCTCCCCCTCTCCCTCCTCCCTGCTCCCTGCTCCCTGCCCTCCCCTCCTCCCTCCTCCCTCCTCCCTCCTCCTCCCTGCTCCTGCTCCCTCCTCCCCCTTCCGTCCTCCCTCCTCCCTCTCCCTCTCCCTCCTCCCCCCTCCTCCTCCTCCTCCCTCCTCCCTCCTCCCTGCTCCCTCCTCCCTCCTCCCTCCTCTCCCTGCCTCCCCCCCAGTCCCTCCTCCCTCCTCCCTCCTCCCTGCTCCTTCCTCCCTCCTCCTCCTCCCTCCTCCCTCCTCCCTCCTCCCACCTTCCCTGCTCCCTCCTCCCTCCTCCCATCCTGCTTCCCCTCCCTCCTCCCTCCTCCATGCTCCGGCTCCCCTCCTCCCCGCTCCCTCCTCCCCTGCTTCCCTCCTCCTGCTCCCTCTCCCACCTCCCTCCTCACTCCTCACGCCTCACTCTCCTCACTCTACACTCCCTCCACTCCTCACTTCCTCCCTCCTCTCTCCTCCTCCTCCCTGCTCCCTCTCGCTCCTCCCGGCTCCCCTCCTCCCTGCTTGCCCGAATCCTTCGCCCTCCTCCCACCTCCCTCCTCCACCTCCCCACCGGCTCCCTCCACCTTCTCCTCCTCCCCCCGCCTCCCTCCTCCCTCCTCCCTTGCTCCCTCCTCCCTGCTCCCTCCTCCCACCCAAGGTCCCTCTTCACCTTCTCCCCTCCTCCACCTCCCCTGCTCTCCTCCTCCCTGCTCCTCCTCCCTCTCCCTGCTCCCCACCTCCTCCTCCCTCTCCCCCCTGCCCGCCTCCCTGCTCCCCATCCTCCTAACTCTCCCTCCTCCCTGCGCCCTTCCCTCCTCCCTGCTCCCTCCTCCCTGCTCCGTCCTCCCTCCTCCCTCCTCCACCTCCTCCTCCCACCAAACTCCCTCCTCCCTCAACCCCCGATCCCATCACTCCCCTAACCTGCCTACCCTCTCCTTCTCTCATCATACCTTCCCTCATCCCTCAATCCCATCACTCGCCTAACCTGCCTGAGTGCCCGACCCCTCCTTCTCTTAACACATCCTCCCTCATCTCCTAAACCAATCACTCGCTTCATCTGCCTGCCCTCTCCTATTTCACCGGGTTATCTCTCATTTCTCAATCCCATCACTCCCCTAACCTGCCTACCCTCTCCTTCTCTCATCAGACCCTCCCTCAGCCCTCAATCCCATCACTTGCCTAACCTCCCTGAGTGCCTGGCCCCTCCTTCTCTCAACGCATCCTCCCTCATCTCCTTATAAAATCACGCACCTCATCTACCTGCCCTCTCCTATTTCACTGGGCCTTCCCTCATCTGCAAATCCAATCACTCCCCTAGGCTGCCTGAGTGCCTGACTCCACCTTCTCTCAACAAATCCTCCCTCATCCCTCAATCCAATCACTCGCCTCATCTGCCTGCCCTCTCCTATTTCACTGAGCCCTCCCTCATCTGCAAATCGAATCACTCCCCTAGGCTGCCTACCTTATCCTTCTCGTAACGGATCCTCAAATCCTCCTTCCTTCCTCCCTCCCTCCCTCCCTCCCATCCCTCTTCCCTCCCTCCCTCCCCCATCCTCCCTCCCTCCTCCATCCCTCCTCCCTCCCTCCCTCCCTCCCTCCCTCCCTCTCTCCCTCCCATCCCTCCTCCCTCCCTCCCCCCCCCCATCCCTCCTCCCTCCCTCCCCCCCCTCCCTCCCTCCCTCCCTCCCTCCCTCCCCCCCTCCCTCTTCCTTCCCTCCCTCCCCCATCCCTCCTCCCTCATCCCTCCCTCCCTCCTTCCTTCCCTCCCTCCCTCCCTCCCTCCCTCCCCAATCCCTCCTCACTCCCTCCCTCCCCCATCCCTCCTCGCTCCCCCATCCCTCCTCACTCCCCCATCCCTCCTACTTCCCTCCCCCCTCCTAGCCTCCCCCCCCCCATCCCTCCTCCCTCCCTCCCTCCCTCCCTCCCTCCCTCCCTCCCCCATCTGTCCTCCCTCCTCCCTCCCTCCCTCCCTCCCTCCCACCCTCCCTCGTCCACAAATCCAATCATTCCACTACCATACATGCCCTCCCCCCCTTCTTTACTTTCATCTCCAATCACACACCTAACCTGCCAACCTGCTCTCTTCACCTACCACACAGCTAGCTACAGGTTCCCCCCCCATGCGGATATTCCACCCCATGCGGGTACTCATTCAGATCCCCAAGAACCCGCCACCTGAGTTGTACCCCCCCACCCCCCCCACCCCCTAACCTACCTGCCTGCCTTGCGTGTCACACAGCTGGCTACAGGTTCCCCCCCACATGCGGACCTCCACCCCATGCGGGTACTCTTCCAGATCCCCAAGAACCCGCCACCTGTGTTGGGCAGGGGAGGCCGTTACGGTGACTTGCTGTGCAGTTTCATTGAGGAGTGTCTGCAGAAAGATCCGGAAGCCCGACCCACAGCTGCGGAACTCCTCGCGCATCCTTTTGTTGAGCAGGTGCGTGTTCACACACTCTCACACACACACACTCTCACACACACACACTCTCACACACACACACAATCCCTCACACACACTAACACACTCACACGTGCACACTCCCTCACTCACACACACGCTCCCTCACGTACATGCGGAACTCCTCGCACATCCTTTTGTTGAGCAGGTGTGTGTGTAGGGTGGGGTGGGGGGATCCGACCTTTTGTTGAGCAGGTGTGTGTATATTATTGTCAGAAGTACTAGACTGCGGAAGCATTGAGGACATCTTGCAAGACCCACAGCTGCGGAACTCTTCTCGCATCCTTTTGTTGAGCAGGTGCGTGTACACACACTCTCACACACACACTCTCTCTCACACACACACAATCCCTCACACACACTCACACACACTAACACACTCACACGTGCACACTCCCTCACTCACACACACGTGCACACAAACACACGCACTCAAACACACACACACTCTCACACACACACACAATCCCTCACACACACTCACACGTGCACACTCCCTCACTCACACACACGCTCCCTCACGCACATGTGGAACTCCTCTCGCACCCTTTTGTTGAGCAGGTGCGTGTGTGTGTCAGAACTACTAGGCTGCGAAAGCATCATTGTCAGAACTACTAGGCTGCGAAAGCTTTATTGTCAGAACTACTAGGCTGCGGGAGCATTATTGTCACAACTACTAGGCTGCGGGAGCATTGAGGACATGTTGCAAGCGCAAGATGTCTAAAATGCTCCCACAGCCTAGTAGTTCTGACAGTGTGTGTGAGGGGGGGGGGAGGGGGGGGTCCGACTTGTCAGGCCAGTTCACGACTGCAAAACTTTAATGGACATTGAAGGGGGGGAATACAAACCATTTGACAGGTGTGTGTAGGGTGGTGGTGGGTGGTGGTGGGGTGGGTGGGAGGGGGTTTTGTTGAGCATGTGTGTGTGTGTGTAGGGTGGTGTCACACACACGCCCCCACCCCACCCCACCCCACACACAATGTGCAGATCACACGCCCTCATGGTAAGTCCGAGATGATCATTGAGTACAGCAAGCGTAAGCGCCCCGTCACCTCCCGTCACACACGCCCCCCCACCACCCACACCCCACACCCCACACACACACCGCCCCATCCCACCCCACCCCACACACAATGTGCAGATCACACGCCCTCATGGCATGTCCGAGATGATCACGGAGTACAGCAAGAGAAAGCGCCCCGTCATCTCCCGCCCCCCCACCCCACCGCACCCACCCCACCCCACACACCCACACACCCCCACCCCACACACAATGTGCAGATCACACGCTCTCGTGGCATGTCCGAGATGATCATTGAGTACAGCAAGAGAAAGCGCCCCGTCACCTCCCCCCCCGCACACACACACCACCCCACACACACAAGCCCACCCTCCCCCCACCCCACACACAATGTGCAGATCACACGCCCTCATGGTGTGTCCGAGATGATCACGGAGTACGGCAAGCGTAAGCGCCCCGTCATCTCCCGTCCCCCCCCACCCCACCCAACCGCCCCCCCACACTCCCTCCACACACCCCACACACAATGTGCAGATCACACGCCCTCATGGTATGTCCGAGATGATCACGGAGTACAGCAAGAGAAAGCGCCCTGTCATCTCCCGCCGCGAAGCCGACCAAGTGTCCGACTTCCACACCCTTCCTGGCTGGGACTTCGAAACCAACCCTAGCATGTCGGCAGTGGGGGTGGTCATGGGCGTGGGCATGAGCGCGGGCATAACCCCGGCTGTCACAGTAACGGGGGGTACTATCCGTGCCTCCAGCTCCCGCTATCGCGACCCGAAGGACACCGCCCGGGCGGCAGACAGAGGCCACGGCATGCCGGGCACCATCAGGGCCGGGGATATTAGCCATGGCATGGGCACCCTCAGAGCGGGAGATCGGGGCACTTTAGGAGGCTTTGCTACCATCAGAGCTGGTGGCGCGCGAGAGGGCTTTGGCACTGTTCGCTCTAGCTCGGCTAGGGACACTGTTAGGGCTTCATCGATAAAGGATCGCTTCTACGAGCACCAGTCCAGTAGCGGTGCCCTCACGGCAGCTGAGGGGAGGTCCCCGAGAGACCCCATCTATGACCGCCAGTCCAGTAGCAGGACCCTAGGAAAAATCGACTCTGGGCTACAGACTACGTCAGCACTCAGACAGGCTGTCAGACCTGTCGTCTCCACTGACACGCTACGCAGTCCCAGGTGGGCTCAGGACCCCCAAAATAAAGTACAGCCCGATGTCTCCACTGACACGCTACGCAGTCCCAGGTGGGCTCAGGACCCCCAAAATAAAGTACAGTCTGATGTCTACTCAGACACCTTATGTAGTCCCAGGTGGGCTCAGGACCCCCAAAATAGAGTACAGTCTGATGTGTACTCAGACACCTTACGTAGTCCCAGGAAGGGGCAGGACCCCCAAAATAGAGTACAGCCCGATGTCTACTCTGACACCGTACGAAGTTCCAGGGGGGGGCTGGGGGCCGTCACAGCACTGAAGCAAGATACATACTCTGACACGCTGCCCAGTCAAAGGGATGCACGGGACCCTCAACATACCCTCAGATCCAAAGAGCCTCTGATCCATGGGTCTGATGATGAGCAGTACAGCAGTCAGGACGTGGCACTGGAGAAGGACACAGGGGAGCAGTACAACAGGCAGGACGTGGCACTTGAGAAGGACACGTGGGAGCAGTACGACAGGCAGGACGTGGCACTTGAGAAGAACACGGGGGAGCAGTACGACAGGCAGGACGTGGCACTTGAGAAGGACACGGGGGAGCAGTACGACAGGCAGGACGTGGCACTTGAGAAGAACACAGGATCTCCAAGGGTCATGAGCCAAGGAGGAGTGACTCAAGAAGGAGTAACCCAAGGTGGAGTGACCCTAGGGGGAGTGACTGAAGAAGGAGTAATTCTAGGGGGAGTGACTGAAGGAGGAGTGACCCAAGAAGGAGTAACCTTAGGGGGAGTGACTGAAGAAGGAGTAACCCGAGTGGGAGTGACCCAAGAAAGAGTGATCCAAGAAGGAAGAACCCTAGGGGGAGTGACTGAAGAAGGAGTAACCCAAGAAGGAGTAACACTAGGGGGAGTGACTGAAGAAGGAGTAACCCTAGTGGGAGTGACCCAAGAAGGAGTAACCCAAGGGGGAATGAGTGAAGATGGAGTAACCCATGGGGGAGTGACTGAAGAAGGAGTAACCCTAGGGGGAGTGACTGAAGGAGGAGTAACCCTAGTGGGAGTGACCCAAGAAGGAGTAATCCAAGGGGGAGTGACCCAGGAAGGAGTAACTCTAGAAGGTGTGACCCAAGAAGGAGTAACCCAAGGGGGTGTGACCCAAGAAATAGTAACCCTCGAAGGGGAGAGGAACCAGAGTAGCAGTCAAGGGGGGATGACCGAGGCGCAAATGATCCAGGATTGCAGGAATTCATCGGGTGGTGCGAATGTCGCCGAGATACACGACAACACCCTCCCTCCCCCTGGGCACGGCGTGCAGAGTGCCAGTGGCCATACCAATACAAGCCTTCCTTCATGGGGTGATGTGAATGCTACCGGGGCACACGACAACACCCTCCCTCCCCCTGGGCACGGTGTGCTGAGTACTAGCGGCCATACCAACATAAGTGTGGATGAGAATGCTACCGGGGCACACAACAACACCCTCCCTTCCCTTGGGCACGGTGTGCTGAGTACCAGAGGCCATACCAACACAATTGTGGATGAGAATGCTGCCGGGGTGCAGGGCAACACCATTGCCATCTCAGGCGGTACAACAAGCTGTACAGGGAGTTCAGTGGCCACGACTCCCCCCATGGTAGCAGCAACCACAATCCTCCCCCTGGAGATGGCATCCCCTACCAGGTCACTGTCAACCACAACTCCCCACCTGGAGCCCACAACCCCCCCCATGGTAACCGCAACCACACTCCTCCCCCTGGAGATGACAACCCCTACCAGGACACTGTCAACCACAACTCCCCACCTTGAGCCCACGACCCCCCCCCTGGTAGCTAGCCCCTACCAGGAAACTGTTCAGGCCTCACCGGACAGGTTCCAGCTGCTAGCCCCCAGAAGTGGTGCGGATGATGCTGGCATGGAGGGCGCAGCCCCCTATGCCACCTCGACGCCACCCAGGGGGTGTCTTCAAGCATCTCAGACCATGCCCCGTACGGGTGTGGCTGCCCTCATCTCAGGCCTTGCCAGAAGCCGCAGTACCACTGCAGGGGGGGCGAAGCCCCCCGGGCAGCGGTACGGCCCAAACCCGCTGTCGCCCCCTCACCACCAGGTGGGCGGAGGGCAAGCGGCTGAGGAGGAGGAGGATGTGCTGGAGGACGATGACAACGAGGATGGAGTGTTCTACGGCAGCATGCAGTTTGATGGGAGGTGAGGATTCTGGCAATGTGATGACCCCCCCCCCCCCCCCACACACACACACACACACACACACACACACACACACCAAGACAGTATGCAGTTTGGTGGTAGATGAGGATTCTCGCAATATGATGACCCCCCCCCCCCCCCCCCCACACACACACACACACACACACACCAAGGCAGTATGCAGTTTGGTGGTAGATGAGAATTCTCGCAATGTGATGATCCCCCCCCCACCACCACCACCACCACACACACACACACACCAAGGCAGTATGCAGTTTGGTGGTAGATGAGGATTCTCGCAATGTGATGATCCCCCCCCCCCCCACCACACACACACACACACACACACACACACACACACACACACCAAGGCAGTATGCAGTTTGGTGGTAGATGAGGATTCTCGCAATGTGATGACCCCCCCCCCCAACACAAACACACACTCGTTTAAGCTCGTTTACACTTGCAGGATTGGCACCCTTCGAGCATGCCCTCGAGTGGGGGCTCTTCAGCTGTATGAGTTAAAATAGGTGAAGGCCAGTACAGAAATCCACATGGCAGGTAGTAAGAACTCCACATGGCAGGTAGTAAGAAATCCACATGGCAGGTAGTAAGAGGCCAGTACAGAAATCCACATGGCAGGGAGTAAGAAAGCCTATACGTAACATACATAAGCTTGGCTACACTTGCAGGAGTGGCACCCTTCGCGCATGCCCTTCAGGCTGCTCACCGTCTCAGCTATTCTGAGCCAACACAGGTGAAGGCCAGCACAGAAACCTGTACCTCTACATGTGCACGATAATAAACGCATAATTCACATGGCAGGGAGCGAGGGGGGGGCAAGAAAAAAGCTGCCGTACCGCACCTTCGCTTTGGATAGAGCCTATCCTCAAACTATATAAAAAAAAAAAAGTTTTTTTTTTTTAGCCAAAAAAAAAGTTGTACAAAAGTTAGAGGGGTCCAAAGTGTTTTTCAACCAAAGCGGCCCAAATCTTAACTTCGCGATAAATCACGTTTGAATAACCCCATGATAGATGTAAGAGCATAACTGAAATGGGCTTTAAAAGATCTTTCGAATGACCCCCATTTTAGGGGGGGTAGGGTGAGGTAATTGGGTTTTAGGAGGGGGGGGGGGGGGGGGGGGGGTAAAAAAACTTTTAGCCAACTTTATTTTCCCCCTCTTTTTGTATGAAACGTCCACAATTCCAACTCCCATCTGAATCGGACACCATATCGAAGGTGCGGTCCAAAATCTGTCTTTCTGCCCCCCCCCTGGCAGGGAGTAAGAAAGCCTGTAAGCAACATGTATAAGCTTGTTTACACTTGCAGGAGTGACACCCTTCGAGCATGCCCTTAAGTGGGGGCTCGTCAGCTGTATGTGCCAACAGGAGGAGGCCAGTACTGAAATCCACATGGCAGGGGGTAAGCAAGCCTTATAAAGTAACATATATAATATTTTTGCACTTGCAGGAGTGACACCCTTCGAGCATGCCCTCGAGTGGGGGCTCGTCAGCTGTATGTGCCAACAGGAGGAGGCCAGTACAGGAATCCACATGGCAGGGGGTAAGAAAGCCTTATAAAGTAACATATATAAGCTTGGCTACACTTGCAGGAGTGGCACCCTTCGAGCACGCCCTCGAGTGGGGGCTCGTCAGCTGTATGTGACAACAGGAGGAGGCCAGTACAGAAATCCACATGGCAGGGGGTAAGCAAGCCATATAAAGTAACATATATAATCTTGGCTACACTTGCAGGAGTGACACCCTTCGAGCATGCCCTCGAGTGGAGGCTTGTCAGCTATACTGAGTCAACACAGGTGGAGGCCAGTACAAAAACCTGCACATCTACATGTGCACGATAATACATGCATAATCCACATGGCAGGGAGTAAGAAAGCTTTTAAGTAACATATATAATCTTGTTTGCACTTGCAGGAGTGGCACCCTGCGATCATGCCCTAAGGTGAAGAATCATCATCCTTATGAGGAGGCCAGTCCCACAAATGACCACACGAACATGAACGTGAACAGTGCTGCTGGTGGTGTCAACCCAGAGGGGGCCAATCCCACAAATGACCACGTCAATATGAACGTGAACGTGAACAGTGCTGCTGGTAGTGTCAACCCAGAGGAGACCTGTCTTAGAAATGACCGCATGAACGTGAACGTGAATATGAACAGTGCAGCTGGTGGTATCAACCCAGAGGAGGCCAGTCCCACGAACAACGACATCAATATGAACGTGAACAGTGCAGCTGAAGTCATCGACCCAGATGAAGTGTCAGAGCTCCTGGAGGAGGCGATCCAATTTTCTTTGGTACAACTCGAAAAGATGGTAAGTAGCTGTTGTGGTAAGAGTAGTGAAGTGTCAAAGCACTACTTAAACGGATGAAGTGATAAAGCACCTTGAATAGGCGATCCACACATCCAATCTTCCCTGGTTTAAATCGAAAATATGGTAAGGGTGTTAACCAGCTTCCTGGGAACAACTCGAAAAGATGGTAAGGGTGTTAACCAGCTTCCTGGGAACAACTCGAAAAGATGGTAGGTGGTTGTTTTTGTTGCAGTTTTGGACGGAGTAGTGGAGTGTCAAAGCGCTGCTACAAAGGACTAAGTATCGAGGCCATTTAATCTCCCCAATTCAAGAAAATAAAAGTGTCGTAGTACAGGCGTATATTATAGTCGTATATTTTTGTAGTATACCAGTAGTCGTATATTAAAGTAGTATAGTCGTACATTATAGTAGCATATCAACGTTGCATATTATAGTAGTATTGGCATTTATTACAGTCGTATATCATAGTTGCATATTATAGTAGTATTGGCATTTATTACAGTCGTATATCATAGTTGCATATTATAGTAGTATTGGCATTTATTACAGTCGTATATCAACGTTGCATATTATAGTAGTATTGGCATTTATTACAGTCGTATATCATAGTTGCATATTATAGTAGTATTGGCATTTATTACAGTCGTATATCAACGTTGCATATTATAGTAGTATTGGCATTTATTACAGTCGTATATCATAGTTGCATATTATAGTAGTATTGGCATTTATTACAGTCGTATATCATAGTTGCATATTATAGTAGTATTGGCATTTATTACAGTCGTACATCATAGTTGCATATTATAGTAGTATTGGCATTTATTACAGTCGTATATCATAGTTGCATATAATAGTAGTATAGTCGTACATTATAGTAGCATATCATAGTTGCATGTTATAGTAGTATTGGCATTTATTACAGTCGTATATTATAGTAGTATTATCGTATATTATAGTCGTATATAAGTATATTATAGTCGTATATTATAGTAGTATTATCGTATATTATAGTCGTATATAAGTATATTATAGTCGTATATTATAGTAGTATTATCGTATATTATAGTCGTATATAAGTGTATTATAGTCGTATATTATAGTAGTATTATCGTATGTTATAGTCGTATATTATAGTCGTATATTATAGTAGTATTATTGTATATTATAGTCGTATATAAGTGTATTATAGTCGTATATTATAGTAGTATTATCGTATGTTATAGTCGTATATAAGTATATTATAGTAGTATTATTGTATATTATAGTCGTATATAAGTATATTAGAGTCGTATATTATAGTAGTAGTATCGTATATTATAGTCGTATATAAGTATATTATAGTCGTATGTAAGTATATTATAGTTGTATATTATAGTACCGGTAGTATATTATATTATAGTTGTTAATTATAGTTGTATATTATAGTAGTATATTATATTATAGTTGTATATTATAGTAGTATATTATATTATAGTTGCATATTATAGTAGTATTATCGTACATTATAGTCGTATGTAAGTATATTATAGTTGTATATTATAGTAGTATATTATATTATAGTTGTATATTATAGTTGTATATTATATTATAGTTGTATATTATAGTAGTTTATTATTTTATAGTTGTATATTATATTATAGTTGTATATTATAGTTGTATATTGTAGTAGTATATTATATTATAGTTGTATATTATATTTTAGTCGAATATTATAGTCGGATATTATAGTCGTATATTATAGTAGTATATTATAGTTGTATATTATAGTAGTTTATTCTAGTCGTATAATATAGTTGTATATTATAGTCGTATATTATATTCTAGTAGTATATTAAAGTCATATATTATATTATAGTAGTATAGTCTGAACTTGTTTACATGACTCCAGCCAGTAAAGCAGCTCTCCGTCTTCGGCAGTAAGAACAGGTATGTTTATGTATGTTACAGTCCAGGGGTAGGCCAAACAGGCTAAAGGGACTTGCCCAACCGTGATAGGAAGGGCTTAAAAAGAAAAAGCACTGCTGGACTGAACTCCAAACAATCGTTTTACCGAAGGGGGCGCTGAGCTCGTGCTATGTCCATGCCCACTTATGTAGTTATGTAGGGATTGGCTATGTTATAAAATATTACTGAATAAATAATAGTATATAATATTAGTCGGACGAGCCGTCTCACCAGAATTTCGAATGTATTTGAAAAAGTGATATTATTGTGACACGATAATCATGTTAGTTAATATTAGGATGAAAAAATATTATCCCCGTAGTAAGATGCATTGGCATGATGTGGCCATAGTGCCTGGGGCTTGCCTAGGGCTCGCCCGTGGCACCGTAGATTCTTTCTTTAATGAGGCGGTCCTGGGGTGACTACTGCTAGCTCCAGCTTACGCGGTGGTGTCCTTAATTTCACGTCCTGTGAGTGAGTGCATTACACGGATGTGATAATTTAAATTTCAATTGTGAAACGATAATCATATTAGTTAATAATGGTTTGTCAAACACTAATATTAGTTGCCGTTCCCTACTCTTATGCCCATGTGTTGCATGACTGTAGGTGCCTGGACTAGTAGATGATTCGCCCACCACCGTTCTGTTGCACACAGGGTAATTCAAAGCGCGCGCGTTTTGCGCTTTTGAGCGCTGACTTTTTGACCCCCTCTGCGCTTGAAGCGCAGTTTTTTGCAACTCCCTGACCATACCCCCCAAAATATAAAAGAACAAAAACACCAGCAATACTAACGAGGTCTTCAAATTTCGGACTATCAAGGATGGGGGCCCTAGCAACAAAAACCACGATGATGCCCATGTGTTGCATGACCGCAGGTGCCTGGCTGCTCCAGCTCGCTGAAGCAAGAAATCAGGTTAAAGTTTTCCTTCTTGGATGGGAGCGCGCCGAATGCGCCTGACCTGCATCCTAAGCTTGGGGCTCTTGGCGATTTTCTATTGGGGCAGTGGTAGAAATCCTTGTTGCCCCCCAGGGGGTGAGGTGGGGGCATCTGCGTGTGTGGGGAGTTAGAGCAGGTTCTGCGCGTGTGTTTTAGGTTTTAGGGTTTTGCACCTCACCTGCATCCTTAGTTTGGGGCTCTTGGCGATTTTCTGTTGGGTCTGTGGTAGAACTTTTGTTTGAAGCACGAGTGCACTAGTATTTAGGGATGTCAAGCTTTGTATTGTACGATATTTATTGCATCTTGTGTAGTACGATGTATCGTGTATAGTATGATAATTGAAAATGTCGTACGATATTGACAGCCCTACTAGTAATAGACTTAAACTTGTCATTGTGGCTCAAGCTGTTAAGACTCCTTGCTGTCTTCGACATTAACGTCATTAAAGCATTATGTTCAAAATACATTTCGATATTTAATCCAATCTCTACATACAAGTTTGTAAGGTAACTTTGGCTACATCATGTGCCTGGAGGCGCCTGTAGACAGTTATTGTAATCAGGTTAGGTCATAGCGTCGGCCTGCCACTAGGGTAGGACATACTGACAGCTAGCGGGCACATGCACACGAGTGCACGCTATCATTATGGGGCGTGAGCCGAAGGTTCCCTGCCCACTTCTATGTGTGTAGCTTGTGCAAAGCTCGGGGTTCTGCAATGCTCAGAGCTCGGCGTATGAGGCAAAGAGGGGATTCTGAAATCCAGTCACGGGTTTGACTAGCTTTTTAGCTGTGTTCAATGGGGCTCGTGTTCGGTGGGGCGTTGGCGGGGAGGCAAGGGGGAAACGGACAAGGCATCTAAACGTTGTAACAGAAGTCTTGGGGGCCGAAATGGGTTATTTCTTCAAGTGGGTCATGGAAAACAAGGGGGAAACATTCAGATTACAGTACTTTACATTGTCATCTACAGGCCATTGTTG
The DNA here is from genome assembly GCA_013435795.1 of Chlamydomonas sp. ICE-L. Classification (NCBI taxonomy): domain Eukaryota; kingdom Viridiplantae; phylum Chlorophyta; class Chlorophyceae; order Chlamydomonadales; family Chlamydomonadaceae; genus Chlamydomonas; species Chlamydomonas sp. ICE-L. Next base: position 54,235 of record JACBWV010000841.1, read on the forward strand.
ACTCAAGACAAGCCCGCTCCACAACATCCCGGAGGAGACTTCCAACTAATCCTCAAAAGTAGATAGGCAAAATTGCAGCAAGCAAGCATTTTTCTGAGCAATAATATGGACACAGGACTCAATAGGTTTTTAGGGTACACCTATGAATAGACGGTGGTTGGCCCTAGCGCAAGCAAACGGGCCGACCCCCTCAACCTCAAGCCTCGTAATAAGGCACACTTTTTATTTATTTATTTATTCAATCGGTAGACAGGCCCATGCCAGCAAATGCCGTTCGTGGCTGTAAAGGAAACTGACTAAGGTAATAGCAATACCGTTTGTATAATTGTTGACAGAAATTACTGTCAACGATCCTACTACATAATATAAGAAAATAAAGTGTCAAGTATTCTAGTATCTAGTATCCTATATAAGATAAGTTATTGTTAAGCATTATATTATTTTACAAATTAGAGCAGCTTTCATGTATCAGGCCGATGCTCCTCCATCAGCTTTGTAACGGCTGTCCATCTTGTTACGGTATTTATCTCGGTCTCGGTGTCGCTTGATGCGCTGTCAAAATGTCGTAGGACTTGCGCGCCCCCTGCTGTGTACCGGGAAGCCGGTAAGTCGGGAAACTGTATGTACAAAAGCGGTACCGTGCCGCCGACATTCGTTCCTACTATTTGTCCTACCTTACCATTGACGACAGTTATTTGTCCATAATCTTACACCACAATTCACCAAGACTGTAAAAGCTTTCTTCTTAACGGAACAACCACTAGCTTCGAACTACTATTTGAACCCCCCGCGCGTGCAGTCATGCCACTGTTTTCCTAGCTTCTAGGCAGCTCCCCTGGCCGGCTAATCTGCCACACCTAAAGCAACCTGGTGCACTTTGAAGCTGACCGTAATCAGCTTTCTAGCGCTGCTGATTTTTAGAGACTTGGCCCAGTGGCTGGCTCAAGGAGCCGCCTAAAAGCTGCAGCCGACGGAAAAACAGTGAGTCACGCAACCCTACGAACCTCTAGGGCCCCAGGCTTGAAGACGGCACGACCGCAAACACCCAAGCCATGATGAGGTCACTTACGCGCATCGATCTTATCAATCTAAACGCGCAGATAATTGTTATATGCACCCCTTATGCATACAGCACATCCAGCGCTCCTACCGATCGCAAGTTTTCTCACTGGGCGTGTTGAGCCCCAAGGGGACCAGAAAAGAGACGTCGGCAAAGAACTCGCGCTCTTTGAGTTACTCCGTGGTGCGCAGTTATCTAAGCGCGTAACAGTTAGTCATTATGATGGCTCCTAGCCGCTTGCCACTGCTAGGAGACGAAGACCTGGTACTTGGGAAAAGTACAAATCCCCTTCTGCGGTGAAATCCGTCATGATGCGGGGCCTAATTTTGCGCTCCAACTGTCCACACGGCCTATCTGAAGCATGGTGGTGCACAGACTGGACCTGTTTCGCCGAGTTCGAGGGCCAGGAACCGACCTTGTACCAGAACTGCCCACCTTGCACCTTGGCGTGTGCCCATGTGGCTATGTTGCATCTCAAAACCGCACGGCCCGAATCAAACAATTTTTGGTAGCTTTTCGGGGGCACCTAAGGGATGTATCCAAGCCTTCAAAACAAAGTCCTGACCCAAACCTGCTCTGTGTGCCCCATTTGTAGTACACACTCCCAATAGGCATCACATGGTATGAGGCATTGGTCTGCCAAGTGGCGGAGGAGCTGGTCACCATATAGATGCGGTTTATAGCGTCCTGAGGTGTCTGTGAAGGCATAAAGACAACCGTTACGTATTAATCACCACAGCTTTCTTTATTACACGTCTGCCCTCAAATCTCTTTGGGGCCATATTTCAGATATACGGAGTAAAACAATTCCTGGGTTTGTCAGAGCCGATAGGGAGGTCAAATACTGCATTTTATGCTGTTTGGGGCCTTTTCAGGTCATTCAGGTCTCAACACCTTATGTGGGCCCTAAACCATATTTAGACCCCATGTTCAGAGCCATTCTGGTAATACCTCAGTGGGGCAGTAGATCAGTTTTATGTAATATAAGGCTGTCCAGGATTTGTTCACGGCAGGTAGGAGGCCACACCACGTTTGAAGCCCAATTCGGGCCATTTTCCGGCCCCCCCAAAGTATGCAATTTGTTTATTATTTTTCTCCATTTCCAATTCTTAGTTGAATTCTGGCAAAGACATTGTCAAATAAAGGCAAATTATTTTCCTGCAAAAAAATGGGGCCCTCATTTGGTCCATGTTAGATCATGGGAGCTGGATGAGAGTCAGGTACCAGGGTACTACAAAGTGCGCGCGGCTGCGCGATTTCGCGCACCGTTTTTGGCCACACTGCGTGTTTCACACAGTTTACTAACCCCCTGTGGGCGCAGCGTACAGTTTTTGCGTATTTGCACTATTAAAGCGCTGACCAATTTGACGATTGTGCGCTTTAAGCGCTGACCAATTTGACAAAATGTAGTACCCTGTCCGGGACAATCTTCTCCACACTTGACATCATGGACAGAGCTTGATATTCCCACGTTAATAAATATTCATCCTACATGAAATTTAGAGTGGAGAGGATTGTCCCGACCCTCCTCCCGGACATCCCCGTACCAGGGTTTCAGCTGTGGTGCAGCCCCGCCACAGACTTTAGGGTTGAACCCTATTTCGTGATTTTGCCGGGCTGCTCGTAAGCGTTGCTAAGATGCCACCGGTTTTACCATGGGGACAGCATGTCTCGGGACTTTGCAAAACTCTGACTTGCAAGGGCAACGACAATTTTATATTATATAGATAAACAATTGACCAATTGCGAGTTCCGCTTCTGTTACGCTCTGAGTCATAGCTTTTATTTTCCGCTAAAAGCAGCAGCCTCTTGGCAGCTCCCCTGGCTTGCCTCCCAGGTTTAGGGTTTCCAAGGTTTTGCTGGGAAGTAAGCCAGGGGAGCTGCCTAGAAATTGCTGCTCGTAGCGGGGGGGGGGGGGGGGGGGTGATTATGCTCTATGCACTACACTGGTGGCGGTACACGGTCGTGCCACCTGGGCGGTGCCTCCGGTAGAGAGTAAAACAGTGTTTTTATTTTCAGCTAAAAGCAGCAGCTTCTAGGCAGCTCCCCTGACTGGCTATTCAGCCAAATCGCAAGCAACCTAGTGCACCTGGAAGCTGGCGTAATCAGCTTTCTAGCACTGCTAGGATTTGTGGGTTTATCTCAGTATCTGCCTAGAAGCTGCTAAGAAAAGCAGAAAAGAAAAACCCTTAGTAAATTGCTGAGATGTGGGCTGTTAAATCCACGACCTCCCGCAACAACCAGCACATGCCCTCTCCGGAATGCTTTAAATGCCATGAAAGCTATCTCTATAATGTTTTAAATGCCCTCTCAGGAATGTTTTAATTGCCATGAGAGATATCTCTGGAATTTTTTAAATGCCATGAATGGCATCTCTGGAATGTTCTAATTGGTTAATGATCCTATAGTCTTGCTGTCGTGGACAGTGCTAAACAAAATAATGTTGGTGAAGCGCGTGAGTGATGGGATGCTTTAATTAGGTGCTTTATGAAGTTGATGTCGTACGGGAACTCTTGACAAATTCGAACCCTAGAATTGAATGAATTCAGACTTCCCATGTTTTAATTTGTCATTGATCCCATCCTCTTGCTGCCGGGAAAAGTGCTAAAAAATAATTTTAGTGAATTGCGTGAGTGATGGGATGCTTTTATGAGGTGTTATATGAATTTGATATGATGCTTGAAATCTTGACAAATTTAAACCCTAGAATTGAATACATTCAGACTTTGGCAGACAGTTGTACTGCATCCTTGTATTGGACCCCTACTGTTACCCCCAGGGCTATTTTTTACCGCTGTACATAGCGATCGCTAGTTTTGACCCCGTTTTGGCGGAAATATTGCCTTCAAAAAGTAAAAAAAACTGCCGTAAATGGCCTTGGAAAGCTACAGAAGGCTATAAAATCTTCACTAAGCTGTAAAAAGCACTAAGCCACTGTCCCTAGAGGAGGCGTAAAACCATAAAGCTAAAAAAAACCCACTTTCAGATTTGAAAAAAAGGCCTTGTTACCCCCACACCCGATTTTATATAAACAAGTGACCACTTGCAGCAGTGTCTTACTTTTCAGCTAAAAGCAGCAGCTTCTAGGCAGTTCCCCTGAGTGGCTATTCAGCCAAAGCCGACACAACCTAGTGTGTCTGGAGGCTGTCAGAATCCACTGTCCAGAACTGTCAAAAATTTGGGGCTTAGCCTAGTGGATGGCACAGGGAGCTGCTCTGAAGTTGCTGCTCATAGCTGAAAATAGAAGCAAGTGAACACTTGCAGGATTACCATGTTCTTCTTCACTCTTATAATGCCGTTACTACTATGGTCTTCTTCTTATGACGCCGTGAGTCCTCCTTTTCGGAGGAATGTCGAACGCACAAGTTGAATATCAGACACATCGTCCTGCCGTACTTCTGTTCCTCCGTCAAGTCGCTAAGATGCAAACAGGCAACTTGTAGAACAAGTCAGATTTGTCCCCCTCAGCCGATTTCCGCTCCCGGCGGTGCGCCCATAGTTCTAGACTTGATGAATCCGTCATGGCAGGTAACTAAAATAACTCCACTCCACATCCCTCCACATCCTTACTCATCCCTCCACGTCCTTACTCGTCCCTCCACAGCCTTAATCATCCCCCCACAGCCTTACTCATCCCCCCACAGCCTTACTCATCCCCCCACATCCCTCCACGCCCCTCCACAGCCCTGGTGCTTGCTAAGGTGCAGGCCTCGTAAGCAGAGCAGACGGCCAAGCTAGAGCAGGATAAAGAAGATAAGATCTCACAGTTGTCAGCAGCCCTCATATCGTCTTCTCAAGGCCTCGCTGAGGCTGATGCTGTCCTGGCTGAAAAGCTGACCACTGATAAAGAGGACCAGGCAGTGATGGTTACAAGGCTGCAGGACATGGAAGCCAAGGAGGTGCGGGTGACAGAAGAGAGGATGCCTCATCTGCCCTCCGCCCTGATAAGCTGCGCACAGGGCTATGCAGAGACTCAGGTAATTCTTGAACTCTAACTTGGTTTCATTGGATTAGCCAGAAATTTGGCTGCCCGCTGCTACGGCAGTAATAATCAGTTTGCCAGGAAAGAATGTAAACGCAAATCATGTTCTGTGTATTAATTACAAAACATGAATTAAACAAGTCCTATGCAGGAAAATTGGCAGAGTGTGTTGGCATCGGAACGAAAGGTGGCAACGATGGAGCTGACCGAAGCGAGTTAGTTACGCGACCATTGGATGACGTATCAGGCTATAAGAATTTTTCGGTCGGACGGACAAATGGGTAAACATAGGGGCTCCCACCCCCTTGAAGAGGGGGCTCCGCCAAAAAATGACAGAGACAGTACTTGCTGAGATGCAGGCCTCGCAGGTATATCATATGATGTTGAATGTTGACCAGAGGCGAGAATGATGTCATATGATATTGTATGTAATAATTACTTTAGCCTAGTCAGACTGCCGGCATCATATGATATCATACGATGACATGATGACAGGACATGACGCGAACACATGATCACATGATATAAGTTCTATGCAGCGTCGCAAGCGACGCTAAAAAATGGCGGAGAGTGTTCGCGACGGAGCGACAGGTGGCAACGGAAGCGAGCTAGTTACAAGACCGTTGGCTAACATGTCAGGCTTTGTCTTGGGGGGGCGGTCAGACGGTCAAACGGACAAATGGGTAACCCTGGGGGCTGCTGCCCCTTTGAAGAAAGGGCTCCGCCAATCATATTTAGGGAACAGCAACTAATATTAGTGTTTGGAAAACCAATGTTGACTTTAATTATTACAGCGTCACGATAATATTAGTTACTCAAATAAATTCGAAATTCTGGTGAGACTGCTCGTCCAACTAATATCATGTAATAGTATATAATTTTATTTATTCACTAATATTATATAGCATAGCCGACCCCTACTCATATTGCCGTTCCCTACTTGCAGGTAGAGCAGGGGGACAGGCTAGAGCAGGATAAAGAGGACAAGGTCTCACAGCTGCTGACTGCCCTTGTATCGTCGGCTCAAGGCCAGCGGAGTGAGACTCAAGCTGTCCTGGCTGAGAAGCTAGTGGCTGTGCAAGGTCGATTGGAGGAGGAGGAGGGGGCCAAGGCCGCGCTGGCATCCAGGCTGGAGGAGGAGGAGGGGGCCAAGGCCGCGCTGGCATCCAGGCTGGAAGAGGAGGAGGGGGCCAAGGCCGCGCTGGCATCCAGGCTGGAAGAGGAGGAGGGGGCCAAGGCTGCGTTGGCATCCAGGCTGGAGGAGGTGGAGGCGGAGCTGAGGCAACTGAAGGAACAGGTACCACAGCTGGCCTCGGCCTTGGAGACTGCTCAGGTGAGGGTCGTGGTGGTGATTGTAGTGGTGGTGATGATCATGGTGGTTGTGGGGCCCTGTTGACAGCTCAGGTGAGGGTCGTGGTGGTGATTGTAGGGGTGGTGATGATCATGGCGTTGTGAGGCCCTGTTGACTTTCAGGTGAGGGTCGTGGTGGTGATTGTGGTAGTGGTGATGATCATGGTGGTGGTGATCGTATACACGCATTGATAAGCATGTATATAAGCATTTATAAGCATGTATATAAGCATTTATAAGCATGTATATAAGCAGTTATAAGCATGTATATAAGCAGTTATAAGCATGTATGTAAGCAGTTATAAGCATGTATATAAGCATTGATAAGCATGTATATAAGCAGTTATAAGCATGTACACAAGCATATAAGCACATAACTTATCATTATAGACCAAGCACTCACCAGTGATTTGTTTTCAAATCTGAAAGTGGGTTTTTCCTAGCTTAATGGTTTTAGGCCTCCCCCAGGGACAGCGTTTTAGTGCTTTCTTTTAGCTTTTCATAGTTTTGTAGGGCCATTTAGGGCACACAAAAAAACTATGTAAACAACTTTTTTATAGCGATAATTTTGCTAAAACGGTGTCAAAACTAGCGATCGTTATATATAGCGTAAATAAAAATCCCTGGCACTCACAGCTAAACAAATTGCAATCCAGGGCCATGCTAAGACGGAAGGCATAATTGCAGAGGCTATCCTGGATGAGCAGGACCTGGCTAACGACGAGAAACTATATATGCTGTCCTCAGCCCTCCGGACCTCTGCCCAAGCTCATGCAGAGACGAAAGCAGTTCTAGTGGATGTCATACACACAGTGAATGCTGAGAACTCTCAAGTGCCACGTCCTGCCTGCGGTTCTGCTCCCCCATGTCCTTCTCAGGTGCCACTTCCTGCCTGCGGTACTGCTCCCTCGTGTCCTTCTGAAGTGCCACGTCCTGCCTGCCGTACTGCTCCTCCGCCCCCTTCTCTAGTGCCACGTCCTGCCTGTCGTACTGCTCCCCCGGATCCTTCTCAAGTGATACAGGCAGTCAATGCTGAGCCCTCGCAAGCCGAAGCTGAACGGATGAAGGAAACTCTGGAGAAAGTAAACCAGCTGTCATCAGCCCTCCTGACATCTGCTCAAGCCCATGCAGAGACAGAGGCTGTTCTAGGTGATGAGTTAAAAGCGTTAATGGCTGAGCACTCTCAAGTTGCAGCCGAGCTGTTGCAGGAGAGCCAGGAGAAGGTCTCACAACTGTCCTCTGCCCTTCTGACATCTGCTCAAGCCCATGCAGAGACAGAGGCTGTTCTAGCTGATGAGCTAGAAGCATTAAAGGCTGAGCACTCTCAAGTTGCAGCCGAGCTGTTGCAGGAGAACCAGGAGAGCCAGGAGAAGGTCTCGCAACTGTCCTCTGCCCTCCTGACGTCTGCTCAAGCCCACGCTGAGACAGAGGCTGTTCTAGCTGATGAGCTAGAAGCATTGAAGGCTGAGCACTCTCAAGTTGCAGCCGAGCTGTTGCAGGAGAGCCAGGAGAAAGTTTATCAACTGTCCTCTGCCCTCCTTACGTCTGCCCAAGCCCACGCACAGACAGAAGCAACCCTAGCAGAGCAGCTGCAAGCAGTCCAGGCCAAGCTGGAGCGATCGGAAGAGGAGTTGTCAGAGTTGGAGGCGGCCTTTGCGGCAGAAGCCCTGGCCAAGGTGATGCTTGCCACGAAGCTGTCAGAGACAGCGTCAGAGCTGGCAGAGGCTGCAGAGGAGTTGTCAGAGCGGGGAAATAAAGTAGGAAATAAGGTACGGTAGCACAGCGGTACCAAACAAGATTTTTGGCGGAGCCCCCCCCCTTCTGGGGTGCGGGAGACCCCAGATTCACCCCGTTGTCGGTCTGGCCGTCCAACCGACGACCTAGATGAAGCCTGTCACTTCAGCAAACCCTCTCGTAACTAACTGGCTTCGGTCCGCTCCTTTTCATTGCCACCTGTCGTTCCGATAGCCAACACTCTCCGCCAATTTTCCGCGTCGCTTGCGAAGCTGGCTAGGACTTTTCATAGTGACTGGAAGAACTTAAACTTGGACTTAGTTACGTGCCCGGGCCTTTAAGACTGCTTGCCATCTATGGCGGCCACATCATTCTTGCCTCGTGCGAGTTTCACTTATTTGGATGCGGCGCAGTCGTTAGCAGTTGTCTGGCCGACAGTCATCGTATGATGCTTTATACAGATAGCTTCTTCTCGGCGGCCTAATGGATGATCTGACCAGCTCTGGTTGTCTGAAAATGAGGATAAAGCTCTGTTGCCCTGCCCCATGCCCAAGCTAACATTTTTTTGACGAACGTGCCTACAGCACCTGTCATTACAATCGTGTCCACGGCACCTGTCATTACAATCCTGCCCACGGCACCTGTCATTACAATCGGGTCCACGGCACCTGTCATTACAATCGGGTCCACGGCACCTGTCATTACCATCGGGTCCACGGCACCTGTCATTACAATCGGGTCCAAGGCACCTGTCATTACAATCGGGTCCAAGGCACCTGTCATTACAATCGTGCCCACAGCACCAGTCATTACTCAGGATGGTGACTCTTAAGAGGAGCTCGCCCCTGGATCTGGATTCTTGCCTCGTGCGGGTTTCACTCATTTTGATGCAACACTGTCGACCTTGGTCCTTGGTCGTCTGATGGACAGTCGTCTTGCGCTGAAAATTGAGAAATCGTACGCCCTGCCTTGGGGCATGAGTTTGAAGGAACCCTACCGTTCGCAAGCACGGTACATACTGGAGAGTGGCTTCTATGATGGGTTTTTTGTTTCGCAGCCTGCTACTGCGCCTGAGCATGGGCTATCTCTGGACAGCACGGAGAAAAGTTCTCTACCTCTTCCAATGCGGCAGGTCTGAAATTTGGGGACCTGGCCAGGGCTCGAACCGCAGACCTGTCAGTTGATTGTGCTGGGTTCCATTGAATCTTGCCCTGGAAATTGAAAAATAGTACGCCATGCCACAGGCGTGAGATTGAGGGAACCCTCCCGTTTGCATGCATGTGTACATACTGGAGAAAGCTATCACGTTGAGTTCATTTGGTTTCGTAGACCCTCTGCGTCTGAGCTTGGAATACGGCACGGAGGTAAGTTCGAGGCTTGCCCTGCTTTGTAATGAAAGCTTCTTCTCGGCGGCCTAATGAATGATCAGACCTGCTCTGGTTGTCTGGATATGAGGATAAAGCTCTGGTGCCCTGCCCCATGCCCAAGCTAACATTTTGTTGACAATCGTGTCCACGGCACCTGTCATTACTCAGGATGGTGACCAGGGTATTTCAAATGGCCAAATTGGCCAGCGCTTTAGAGCACTTGAAAACAAAAAAACTGCGCTTTGTAGTGCAAAAAGCGCAAAAATTGCTTGCAGCGCACACAAGGAATTGCACAAAACTGCGCAGAGGGGGTCAAAAAGTCAGCGCTCAAAAGCGCAAAAGCGCGCGCTTTGAATTACCCTGATGGTGACTCTTAAGAGGATCTTGCCCCTGGATATGGATTCTTGCCTCATGCGAGTTTCACTAAATCTTGATTAATCATATTATCACTGTAGCATGAACCAGGGTACTACTAAGCATGCGCGGCAGCGCGGTGCCGCGCTGTCTTTTTGAGCCCCTCTGCGCGTTTCGCGCAGTTTTTTCAACACCCTGTGGGCGCAGTGCGCAGTTTTTGCGCTTTTGGCACTAAAAGCGCTGACCAATTTGACGTTAGTGCGCTTTTAGCGCTGATCAATTTGGCAAGAAGTAGTACCCTGGCATGAACTCAGGGCCCACGTTGATAAAACGATTGTTTGGGCTTGAGTTCATCATTGTTTTTCGTTACAGCCCCTCATGTCATGGTTGGGCAAGTCCCATAAGCCTATTTGGTCTACCCTTGGACGGTAGCAACATACATAAACATCAATATTCGTCATACTTGAATTGATAGAATGTTTATGATGATGATGGTGATCTATGTCGAGTGCAAGATGAACTTAGTGTGATTTTTGAATTTAGCGATGAATTTCTTTTGAATACTTGAACTTGGTTACATGGCTCCAGCCAGCAATTGGGCTGCTTGCCCTTTTGAATACGGTAAAATATGTAATTATCAGAACTTCTCAGATTTGCCGCCTTGGAAGAGGTAGAGAACTTCCCTCTGTGCCGTGGCGCGGTAGTCCAAGCTCAGGCGCAGAGGGTCTGCGAAACCAAATAAACTTAACATGGTAGCCATTCTCCAATCTGTACATACGCATGCAAACAGGAGTGTTCCCTCAATCTCACGCCTGTGGCAGTGTGGCATGGCGTACTAATGTTCAATTTATCAGAATTTGAGTCCCCAGGCTGAGAACAAACTGATTATAAATTATATTATGCGCTGTCTCTTTTGTAGGAGTGGCAACGCCATTCGAACTGAATCCTCGGTGCCGCTGGTTTGAGTAAGGAGACCCACCTCCTGGGATGAAATACCTTTCACAACTTCAAGAAGTGCAATCCAGAGATAGAAGGTCGTGACTCGCTAGAAGTTGCCTTTGTTTGTCAACTATTGTATGAAGAGATTAGATCAGTGTTTTTCCTGAGGACGATTAATTGCCCAACCCCGATTATTAATGTTTATTTCTGTTTTGGTCCATCGCGCTCCCAGGTGTGGGAAATGTTTTCGGATTTCAGATGTCTGGGTGGAGCATCGCGCGTGCCATATACTTAATGTTCATGGCTTGCGGATGCTTGAGTGGAGCATCGCGCTGCCAGATTCTTAATGTTTGTGGACTGTAGGTACCTAGCTGGAGCATCGCGCAGGTCCCACGTGGGCCCTTGGTGACTTGGCAGACTCTCTTCGACCTGTCGATTGTCGGTTGGTCGGTCGCACACACGGACAACGGGGTGACACTGGAGTGGGGGCTCCCGCTCCCAAGAAGGGGGGCTCCGCTAAAAATGAACAGTGATGCGAAGTATTGGATTTCGAATAAGTTGACCCTCCGAAAGCTGCGTTTGAGACGTGAACAGTACCCCGCCCTGGACTCCTGGACTCTACCACTCAAAGCAATGCGGTCTTCTGGGGGTGCTACTGTGCTCGCCATCTTCGGCAGCAGTAGTACAGAAAGCCGCTTCTTCGAGCCCAGCCATTGGTAGATCCTTCGTCCACCTTCAAGATCGTATCTTATCTTGAGAGCTCCATAGATAAAACGGTTGGCCCTAACCGCCGATGAACCCCACCCTGGATTATAGATCCTCCCTCACGTCAGGGCCTGCAGCAGGTTATAATTTTCACGGCATCGTTTCTTTGCTGCGCCTGACCACCGATCCTTGTTGCGCTTGCTCGCCACTTCACTTCCACTTTCTAACGTCTCTTCCTAACCCCTATTCGCCATAACATCCCTTGTGGGATTACGATCTCACTAGCCCAATAGCAAGCATGAATTCGAGGTTACAATGTCAGGCTCGTGCGAGTTTTAGGCGAAATGCGTGCTCACTGCCGCAGTCCGCCTCCACATCCTATCAATATTCCAAAATGCGTCTGCCGTCCAGTCGGCAAGGTCTGAGCAGCCACTCCACGGGCGCCAAACGGTTTTGCCGGGCCCATGCTGATGCTGGAGGTGTCGTCGGCGATTCAAGCCCGAAACCGCAGAACTTAGACGTGACTGACCTTGTAATCAACCCGTATTACCGATCGACGCCGTTCGCCGCAGAGCAGAAGGAATCGGAGACAACAAGAACCAAGGTAGGTTCACGGTCAGCGTTTTTTTCGGGGCATGGGACGCCGACGCATAATAAGTCGCATACCTTTAACCGCAAAACAAACATCCACAAGCATCCACACACACACACTTATACCTGCACACACGTACACACTCATTCACACACACACACACACACACACACACACACACACATAGACACACACACACACACACACACAAACACACACACATACACAGACGCATACATGCACACACATACACAAACATGCACACACACACATACACAAAACATAAACACACACACACAAACATACACACACATGCACAGACATACACATACACACACGCACACGTACACATGCACGCACATACACATACACATACATATACACATACACATACACATACACACATACACATGCACATGCACACACACACAAACATACACATACACACACACACACGTACACATACACATACACATGCACACACATGCACACACATACACACACAAACACACACACGTCAATCCTGTATTTGGTGCCCAATGCAGGCTCGCCTTCTGTTCATCAGTGAGAGCAACGTTTGCCGTTCCGTGCTAGCTGAGTCAATTATGCGAGAACTCGTTCAAATCCACGGCATGGAAGACCTGGTGGAGTGTGCGTCCAAGGTAATTCCCTTCTGTCACCCAGGTGTCAAACCTTGACCCAGTAGTTTCCAGACCTGTTGATGGGGTGGTAGAAGGACAATGTGGGGTGGTAACTGTTGATGGGGTGGTAACTGTTTTCAATTCCCTTCCCCCTCCTTCAACTCCCCTCCCCTCCCCCTCCCCTCCTTCTCACCCCCCCCCCCCCCCCCCCCCCCCCTTCAACTCAACTCAATTTAATTTAATTCAATTCAATTCAATTCAATTCAATTGAACTCTCCTCCCCCACCTTCAACTCCCCTCCCCTCACGAACCTGTTGCTGAGATCGTGGGATGCTACCTCTCTCAATACATCAGCGGCGGTGAACTTATTCATCACCAGGACCAGGTCATTCTGAACGATGTTATCCCCTCTACCTGTCTGGCACGGTAGTCAGAGATCAGGCACAGAGGGTCTTCAAAACCAAATAAACCCAGTACAGAACCCAATCTCCAGTATGCACTCATGCATGCAAATGGGAGGGTTCCCTCAATCTCACGTCCTGTGGCAGCTCGTACTAATTTTCAGCATCCCTTGTCTTGATTGGCACATGACAACGGAACGGGAACTAGTATTAGTGTTTGAAAAACTAATATGAACTCATATTATTACAGTATCACACTAAAAATAGTTTTTCAAATAAATTTGAAATTCTGGGGAGACGCCTTGTTCGACTAATTTTATATAATAGTATATCATATTATTTATTCACTAATATAATTATAACATAGCCGACCCCTACACATGCCTGATGGCCGCCATATCCATCTTTGATGGTAATATTGATGCATATGTAATTTTGCGCACCTCAAATCGTGGGTGCCTCCAAGTGCTCCTTCTTGATAAGCACATGACCGATAAGTGATAACCCTGTATGAGGGCAATATTGATACATTTGTAATCGCGCCCCCCACAAATCATGGGCACCTCCACATGCCTCTTCTTGATAGGCACATGACTGATTAGTGATAACCCTGTATGAGGGCAATATTGATACATCTGTAATCGCGCCCCCCACAAATCATGGGCACCTCCACATGCCTCTTCTTGATAGGCACATGACTGATTAGTGATAACCCTGTATGAGGGCAATATTGATACATCTGTAATCGCGCCCCCCCCACAAATCATGGGCACCTCCACATGCCTCTTCTTGATAGGCACATGACTGATTAGTGACACCCTGTATGAGGTAACTATTGATACATCTATAATTGTGGGAAACCACAGGTGCCTCTTTTTGATAGGCACAGGATGACATGACTGATCAGTGAGAATCCTGTATGTCCATTATGTTCATATGTTATTGTGCACGCCTCGAATTGTGGGAGTCGCCTGCACATGCCTCTTCTTGATAGGCACATGACTATGGGTCGGCTATGTTATATAATATTAGTGAATAAATAATATTATATAATATTATATAATATTAGTCGGACGAGCCGTCTCACCAGAAATTCGAATTTATTTGAAAAACTAATATCATTGTGGCACTATAATAATATTAGTTAATATTAGTTTTTCAAACACTAATATTAGTTGCCGTTCCCTACACATGACTAATGCCATGGTGACTTTCCCCAGCTGCGGCGTACGGGAGGGTCCCCTTAACACCACGCCCCTCCAGGCGTTATCTTTTTTCTTTCTTTCACATGACTGATGGCAGTGATAACCCTGTATCAGGGCGATATCCATACATCTGTGATCCTGGGTACCTCCACAAGCCTCTGCTTGATAGGCACATGACTGATGGCAGTGATAACACTGTATCAGGGCGATATCCATACATCTGTGATCCTGGGTACCTCCACATGCCTCTTCTTGATAGGCACATGACTGATGGCAGTGATAGCCCTGTATCAGGGCGATATCCATACATCTGTGATCCTGGGTACCTCCACAAGCCTCTTCTTGATAGGCACATGACTGATGGCAGTGATAACACTGTATCAGGGCGATATCCATACATCTGTGATCCTGGGTACCTCCACATGCCTCTTCTTGATAGGCACATGACTGATGGCAGTGATACCCTGTATCAGGGCGATATTCGTAAATATGTGATCCTGGGTACCTCCACATGCCTCTTCTTGATAGGCACATGACTGATGGCAGTTGTTATCTGTCTAGCTACGAGCAGCAGCTTCTAGACAGCTCTGCTGACTGGCTACTCGACCAAACCTGGCACAACCTCCAGCACCTCAATGCTGTTATCATCATTTGTCCAGATGTGCTGAAATAGTTCAGTACAGCCCCCTGTGGCCGGCTCAGGGAGCTGCCTAGAAGCTGAAATGAAAATCCGAAGACAAAAACCCCGCTTGATGGCTCTGCACAATGTGGGCAACATTAATTGGTTGTAGGACCCCCCCCCCCCCCCCCCCCCCCCCCCCCCCCCCCATCCCCTGGATGCTGTGGTGCAGCCCCTCCCCTCCCCCATCCCCTGGATGCTGTGGTGCAGCCCCCCCCCCTGGGAACCCCCCCCCCCCCCCATCCCCTGGATGCTGTGGTGCAGCCCCCTCCCCCTGGGACCTCCCCCCCCCCCTGGATACTGTGGGGGAGGCTTGTTCCCCCGGAACCCCAAAACTTTGATTTCTCATTAGGTGCTGGCAGGGTCATCAACGAAACACCTGCCAATCCTTAGTCGGCATCGTTTATGGTTGAGACTACGATGGTATCTAATCGTCTTCGAGCCCCCAACTTTCGTTCTTGATTAATGAAAACATCCTTGGCAAATACTTTCGCAGATGTTTGTCTTTTGTGAACTTTGGCCTGTCAATGACTAAGTAATGTATCTTTTTGACCAAGCCCCCCCTTCTGGGGGGCGGGAGCCCCCAGGGTCACCCTGTTGTCCTTCCGAACGACCGTCCCCTCGAGACGAAGCCTGATACGTCAGCCAACTGTTTTGTAACTAACTGGCTTTGGTCCGCTCGATTCCGTTGCCAACACTCTCCGCCAATTTTCCGCGTCGCTTGCCACGCTGCCTTGGACTTGTTCTTATAGATATGTATAATGCTGGTATAATTATTAGATCTGAAAAAGAGAGGCAGTAGTATGGACGGATCTACCAAATGTGTGTATTTTTGCCCAGTGATTAGTGCAACCAAAGTGCATGGCATCAAGCTACCATGGTTATTTTATTCGTTTACAACGCTTAACACATCCACCGCCATGTTCATTCATTCCAGGGATCACACGATTACAATGTGGGAACGTCCCTGAGCTTGCAGTAATTATTGCAACCAAAGAGCTTGGCATCAAGCTACCATGATTTATTTGTATTTGTCTACAACTCATAACACATCCACCACCATCTCCGTGCCTTCCAGGGATTACGCGATTACAACATAGGAATGCCTCCTGAGCCTGCAGTGATAATTGCAACCAAAGCACTTGGCATCAAGCTACCATGATTTATTTGTATACGTTGACAAGTTACAACGCATAACACATCCACCACCATGTTAGTTCATTCCAGGGATCACACGATTACAACCTAGGAATGCCTCCTGAGCCTATTGTGATTAGTGCAACCAAAGCGCATGGCATCAAGCTACCATGATTTATTTCATTATTTGTATTTGTTTACAACGCATAACACTTCCACCACCCTGTCCGTGCCTTTCAGGGATCACACGATTACAATGTGGGAACGCCTTCTAGGCCTGCAGTGATAATTGCAACCAAAGAGCTTGGCATCAAGCTACCATAGTGTATTTGTATTTGTTTACAACGCATAACACTTCCACCACCGTGTCCGTGCCTTCCAGGGATCACGCGATTACAACCTAGGAATGCCTCCTGAGCCTATTGTGGTTAGTGCAACCAAAGTGCATGGCATCAAGCTACCATGATTTTTTTTTATTTGTCTACAACTCATAACACATCCACCACCATATTCGTTCATTCAAGGGATCACGTGATTACAATGTAGGAATGCCTCCTGAGCCTGCAGTGATCAACGTAGCCAAAGAGCTTGGCATTAAGCTAGCATGATTATTTTTTATTCGTTTACAACGCATAACACTTCCACCACCATGTTGGTTCATTCCAGAGCAGGGATCACACGATTACCATGTCGGAATGCCTCCTGAGCCTACAGTCATGAGCGCAGCCAAAGAGCTTGGCATCAAGCTACCAGAGTTGATTTTGATTTTTTAACAACGCATAAAACTTCCACCACCATGTTGGTTCATTCCAGGGCAGGGATCACACGATTACTATGTCGGAATGCCTCCTGAGCCTACAGTCATAAGCGCAGCCAAAGAGCTTGGCATCAAGCTACCAGAATTTATTTGTATTTGTTTACAACCAGGTACAAAGCATAACACTTCCACCACCATGTCCGTGCCCACAGGGATCACGCAATTACAACGTAGGAATGCCTCCTGAGCCTATTGTGATAAGCGTAGCCACAGAGCTTGGCATCAAGCTACCATGATTTATTTGTATTTGTTTACAAAGCATAACACTTCCACCACCCTGTCCGTGCCTTTCAGGGATCACGCGATTACAACGTAGGAATGCCTCCTGAGCCTATTGTGATAAGCGTAGCCACAGAGCTTGGCATCAAACTTCCAGAGGGCTTTGTCGCACGTACCTTCGACAACGTCAATGATATCGTTCAGAATGACTTGGTGCTGGTGATGGATAAGTTCACCGCCGCTGATGTGTTGCGAGAGGTTGCTTCCTATGATCTCATCAACAGGTTCGTGAGGGGAGGGGGCTGAAGGTGGTGGTGGGTGGGTGTGGGTGTATGGGGGGGGGGGGGGGGGGGGGGGCAATTGAATTGAGTTGAGTTTAATGCGGGGGAAGTTCAGGGGGAGGGGGGGGGAGTTGAGGGGAGGAGGGGGGGGGGGGGGCTGGAGGGGGGGGAGGGGAATTGAGTTGAAAGGAAAGGGATGGTAGTGTTCAGGGGGGCTGTCCAGTCTGAAGTATTTCGGTCCCCTCCTTGTTTCTGTGTGTTAATTTCATTGGAATTTTCACCGCCACTTGATATATTTGAGAGAGGTAGCGATCCTAACAATCTCATCATCAAACAGGTTCGTGAGGGGATGGGGGGTGAAGGCGGGGGAGAAAATTGATTGAGTTGAAGACGGGGGTGGGGGGTTGGGATTTGCGGTGGGAGGGGAGGGATTTTAATAAAGGGAGAGGAGAAATGGAGTGGGGGATGGGAGGTGATGCGCTTTCCCTATGCCAGCTCGGCCTATGCATGCGCTGCGCGCTGCTGCACTCCACCGTATAGCCGAAACCCGCAATAGTACTACGCTACTCTCGTTCTCACGACGCACTCATACGCGCGATGTCCCGTTTGGGGCGCACAGGGGCGGTGACGACCATCAGCAGCCCCTCCCGCGCACGTTGCGCGGCTCCGCCAGACACGCCGTCGTATAGCGGCTACCACCCGTCTATCATACTAGCCCCGAGCCGGCGAGCGGGATACGTCACTGTCGGCCCCCACTAGAATGGTCAGGAGCCCCGCGCCCCGCGCTCGGGGCGTACGAGATTTGAGCCTAATAGCCTACAAATTAGTAGGGCCTCCCACGACCGGCAGAGGTCGCCAGCGCCTGCGGCTAAGGCCCCGGCGGCCTCCCGGCCTCAAGGCTCCCGCGTCTCTCACGCCCAGGTGCCCGAAGTATGAGTCCCGCCGTCATCCCTCGACGTACGAGGAGAGCCTCTCGGAGCAGCGACCTCGCGCCCGCCCGCGCTGTTCGCGCGCGACTCAGCCGAGCAGGCGCGTGGACCACGAAGCCGCACGCGGGGCAGACGGTGGACCGCAGGCACTCTTCCGCGCCTATTACGGCCATGCCCTCCGCCGGGCGTCCCTCTGTGTGCGTACGCTATCTGCAGGGGGTCTCAGCACCTCAAAAACCCCCGCTCGCCGTTTTCCTTTCTGGTCTTTGCAGGGGAGTTCAATGAGTTGATTTAAAGGCGGGGGGAGTTGAGGGGGAGAGGGAGGGGAGGGGGGGTTGAGTGGTAGGGGAGGAGGGTTGGTGGTGGGGGAGGGTAATTGAAAAACGTTACCACCCCACTTTCTCCTTCTACCACCCCATCAACAGGTCTGGAAACTACTGGGTCAAGTTTTGGCGCATGGGTGACTGCCACCAGGGTACTACTTCTTGCCGAATTGGTCAGCGCTTAAAGCGCACAAACGACAAATTGGTCAGCGCCTTTTAGTGCAAAAAGCGCGTAAACTGCGCGGTGCGTCCACAGGGGGTTGACAAAAATGCTCGAAACGCGCAGAGGGGCTCAAAAAGGCAGCGCGGCACCGCGCAAAAGCGCGCGCTTGGAAGTACCCTGACTGCCGCCCTGTTATCTGGTCCATGGTCTCCTGAAGGCGTATAGAACCTCGTATATATTATTCTCATTTTATCACTCCTTCTATAAACATGTAACAATTCTTCTCATTCTATAACCAGGTCCGGCACTAAACCCACCCTAACTCTCACCCTAAAACCACTAAACCCTATAACCACTAAACCCTAAACCACCTAAGCCCTAAAACCACTAAACCCTAAAACAACTAAACCCCAAACCCACCTAAACCACTAACCCTAAAACCTCTAAACCCTACACCCCTTTAACTTTGGTGAGGGCTAACTTACCCCCACCTCTATCACCAGGCCTGGCAACTACCCAGTAACCGGACCACCTCTACCAATACTTCTATCACCACCACCATCACCACCACCACCACCACCATCATCGCCTTCATCACCACCATCACCACCACTTGTATCACCACCACCATCACAATCACCACTACCACCATCACAATCACCATCTCTACCACCACTTATATCACCAGATCCGGCAACTACTCAGTCAAGGTGCCACCATCACCACCACCTCCAACTCCACCACCATCACAACCACCGCCATCACCACCGCCACAATCACCACCACCACCACTTATATCACCAGATCCGGCAACTACTCTGTAAAGGTACCACCACCACCATCACCACCTCCACCATCATCACTGCCACCACCACCACCTCCACCACCACTTATATCACCAGGTCTGGCAACTACTCAGTAAAGGTGCCACCACCGCCACCACTTATATCACCACCACCATCATCACCGCCACCACCTCCAACACCACTTATATCACCACCACCACCTCCACCACCACTTATATCACCAGGTCCGGCAACTACTCAGTTAAAGTGCGACGCCTAGGTGACTTCCACCCGGAGCTATCTCTGGAGAAGACCCCGGATGCACAGGACATCGACGACCCCCTGTACGGCAATTTTGGAGGCGAAGAGGAGAAGGCCGAGGTGTTGTATGCTGCTCGCATGTTGCGTGAGAGTTGCGAAGGACTGCTACTCTGGCTGCAGGAGCAACGGCGGCGCCAGCAGAAGGGCGTGGCTGAGGGTGAGGATAAGCCCTTTGCAGCGGTGGTAAGAGAGCAAGTAGCCGCTATGGAAACATTGCAGTGGCTAGTGCCTCCAATGCTCAGTGGTCGCCGCTCCCAGCTGGCCCCCCTTGCAGTGGACGAGTTCAGCACTTTTGTGTAATGGTACTAGTACCAATAGAAGGGCGTGGCTGAGGGCGAGAACAGCGGTGGTAAAAGAGCAAGTAGCTGCAATGGAAACGTTGCAGTGGGTGGTGCCTCCCATGCTCAGAGGCCCTTTGCAACGGGTTAGAGAGTGCGCCTCCTCTATTGTAGGAGTGGCAACGCCATTCAAACTGAATCCTCGGTGTTGCTGGTTTGCGTTGGGAGACCCACCTCCTGGGGTGGAAGTCCTTTCACAACTAAAAACGAAAAAGAAAAAACAGGCAGGTGCTATAGAGACGTTACAGAGGCTGGTGCCTCCCATGCTCAGTGGTTGTCGGTCCCAGCTGGCCCCGGGGCTGGCCCCCCTTGCAGTGGCTGGTGCCTCCCATGCTCAGGGGTCATTGGTCCCAGCTGGCCCTTGGGCTGGCCCCCCTTGCAGTGGCTGGTGCCTCCCATGCTCAGTGGTCGTCGGTACCAGCTGCCCCCCCCCCCCCCCCCCCCCCCCCCCCTGCAGTGGACGCGTACAGCACTTTTGTGTAATGGTGGTACCTTGTACTGTGATTACACCATACCGTAGTGACACAAAATAACGCCATACTGTACTGACGCCATACATACATAACGCCATGCTGTTATTACACGAAATAACGTACTGTGATCAGGCCATACCGTACTGGCACAAAATAACGCCATACTGTACTGACACCATACATACATACATACATACATACATACATAACACTGCAACGCTATGCTGTAATGACGTCATACCGTACTGACACGAAAATACGTACTGTGATTAGGCCATACCATAATTTGAGTTTTCGTGGCGAAGGGGTTGTCAGGGGGTTCAAACCCGGTCGACTCGTGCAACAGGGGGGGGGGGGGGGGGGGGGGGGGGATTCGTCCGCCCGGATTTACTTTACCTTATGATTATGGATTGGATTGTTACATGGTTTTTCAGCCAACTCTGGGCTGCCCACCATCTTCCAATGCCAAGTCCCCCCTGCGCGATATCCACAGAAACCAGGGAGTAAACAAAGCTGATTAGGGTACTACATTTTGTCATATTGGTCAGCGCTTAAAGCGCGCAAACGTCAAATCGGACAGCGCTTTCTAGTGCAAAAAGCGCTTACACTGTGCGCTGCGTCCACAGGGAGTGAAAAAACTGTGCAAAACGCGCAGTAGGGCAAAATAAGGTATCGCGTGACGGCGCTGCCGCGTGCGCTTTGTAGTGCACTGAAGCGGATTAGGCATTTTAAAGAGTTTTCCAGGTCTGGGTCATTGATGATCAACTTGAATAATGACTCCAAGAGACAGGGATCTGTATAATAACCAGGTTACTTCAATACATGAGTTGTAAGCGATGTGGCTGTGGTGATCTCTGGAGAAGACCCCGGGCGATTTGGCTGTGGCCCCCCTGGGTGATATCCACTTGAACTTTAACTTGAACTTGGTAACATAGCTTCTGGTGTCTACTGCTAGTTCCGGCTTACGCAGTGGTGTCCTTAACTTCACGTCCTGAGAGTGGCACTCGGATGTTACAATTTCAATTACATAGCTTCAGCGAGCAATTTGGCTGCTCGCCGTCTTCGGCAGTAAAACAATTATGTGTTATCCACGCCAACAAACCATCGCTTACAACACATGTATTTAATTTTTTTTCCGGCTTTCGCAGTGGAGTCCTAAATGTCACGTCCTATGAGTGACTGCATTACACGGATGTAACAATTTCAATTTAATTCACTTGATTATTATACAGTCCCCTGACTCTAGAAGTCGCTATAAAAGTTGATCATTAATAAATCAGATGGCTGTGTGGTTCAAATCATCGCTTACAACACATACCGTGATACCGGTACCCGCCCGGTACCATATAACTAACTTGCTTATCATACAGTCCCCTGACTCTAGAAGTTGTCAGCGTGAACTACTAGGACACCAGTGCCTTATTGGCATCTGATCAGATGTCCTAACAGCTCTCGTAGCCTAGCTGTTGTGGCAGGAGTCACTATCCAAGATGATCATCAATGACTCAGATGGCTGTGTGGTTCAAATCATCGCTTACAACACATACCGTGATACTGGTACCCGGCCAGTACCATATATTTAATTGACTTGCTTATTATACAGTCCCCTGACTCTAGGAGTCGCTATCCAAGTTGATCATCAATTACTTAGATGGCTGTACTAGGGTCATACATGAAGCGCGCTACAGAGCGGTAGCGCGCAAGGTTTTGGAGCCCAATTGCGTGATTTACGCAATTTTGTAAACCCCCTCTGGGCTCAGCACGCAGATTTCCGTTTCTAGTTGAGTCAAAAGCGCAACCCAAAAGGAGCCAGTTGCGTCAAAAGTGCAACCCAAAATGACCCAGAATGAGAATATGTAGTACCCTGGGCTGTTAAATTACATTGCATTACATTACATTACATTACATTACATTACATTACATGTTAAAGTCTACTTGACACCGCGAGGGTGTATGAGACTCTGTGCTTTAAACAAAAAGAAAAAGCACCCACAAAGCAAAAAACCCCATTACATCAGGGGTGTGTCGAGGACAAACAAACCAAACTCCAATCAACTCAATTCTACTTGACACCACGAGGGTGTATGAGACTCAGTGCTTAAACAAAAAGAAAAAGCATCCACAAAGGAAAACAAAACATTACATCAGGTGTGTGTGTCGAGGACAAACAAACCTAACTCCCAGGCTGTTTGGTTCAAATCATCCCTTAACATAAATCGAAGGTATTATGTCTGAAGTTTTTGAGTCATGGAGGTTTAAGTACCCAAGTGACACCAATGCAGTTAGAGACATCCCTGATGAGAGAAGGGTTGGCTTTAAACGCCTCCGATACCAAAAATGGTTCGCAGCCAACAGCAATGATGAGAATGGCTTGATTCCCTTTACATCCGCCTTACATAAGCAGGATCAGATTCGTTCTATAGCACAGTTTAGAATGGGTTCCCATTGGCTGAACACAGAAAGAATGAGGGTGGTGGATAGAGCACACATCCCTCGCTCAATGAGACACTGTCAAATGTGTGGGTTCCAAAAAACTGAGGATGAAATGCATATGTTTGAGTGCCCTTTTTATAATGATATTCGCCTCCGCTACCAGAATCTGTTTACAGATATTTATAGGCATGTCCATGAGGATACCGACTTAACCGTATGGAATGTGGAATTCTGCGATTCCACATTCAGAACCTTTATGAATGGAAATGGCACTAAGTCTTTTTGGAGCAACCTAGCCGACTATCTTTCTACTTGTAGAAGAGCAAGACAGGAAGCCCTGGACTGCTTAGTGGCACCGTAATTTATTATCCCTTTTTTTTCTTCTTGAGACTTCTCATTTGTTAGCTTCTTACCTCCGCCATTGTAAGTGGTTGAGATCTGGGTCCTGCTCTAAGGGGTTTAATACCTACGCCACCAAAACGGTGGTTGGGAGTTTGGTTTGTTTGTCCTCGACACACCCCTGATGTAATGGGGTTTTTTGCTTTGTGGGTGCTTTTTCTTTTTGTTTAAAGCACAGAGTCTCATACACCCTCGCGGTGTCAAGTAGACTTTAACATGTAATGTAATGTAATGTAATAAATGTGACTCGTCATTAAATTAAATTTTCACTGTAGCACAAACTTAGGGCCCCCGCCGGTAAAACGATTGTCTTGGGTTCAATTCATATGTACCTTTTCTTTTTTAGCCCTTCCTATCACGGTTGGGCAAGTCTCTTTAGCCTATTTGGCCTACCCCTAATCTGTAACATGAACACACTGCCGAAGACAGCGAGCAGCAAAACATCTGGATGGATCCCTCACTTGTGCCTTAACCAAGTTCTGGTGCAGACAGCTGAGGAGGTGAGGAAATCGCGATTGTTTCATAGAAAGCTAGTTCAGGCATTTCAAACATCGGATACCCGTACTTTTTATAATACTTGCGAAAGGTATTTCACCCCAGGAAGTGGGTCTCCCTACACAAACCAGCGGTACTGTGCGGGTGTGATTGGTCGTGGGTTGGCAACTCCCGCCAGCCTAAGGGTACTTACTGGTTCGTTCCAAAAAGGAGAAACTCCACCAATCACATACATCTTGTTAGTTTAAGGCTAGCATACGCTAGGAGGACCCAACCAACCAACCAACCATAGTGAGACTCACTCTTTGAGGCGACCAACCAACCAACCATAGGGAGGCTCACTCGGAAGCCGAAAATCCTCCTTGAGAAAGTGGAAGAAAAAAGTGTACTCATACATGTTACTGACGAAGTGGCTAGTAACCACTAGGCATTCGAGGGATTCAAGACATTCCCTGAATGTATGAAGTCCAGGGGGGAACCAACGACGGCTGAATCTGGCAAATCTCGAATAATGAAGATTTATAATAGTTCCATGTCAGGGGTTTAGCCGCTTTTGGCCCAGGCAGTTGGGCTTTTGGTTTCTTGGTTTCGGATCTCGATGTTTCGACACCTGTCGCTGACGTGGCCACGGGGTGGTCCTCCTGTCGGTAGTTCGGTACGACAGGCTCAGGTGCTAGTGAAGATAATGATAGATTATCAGGATGGGGCCATTCATTCGTTACCTTGCATAGACAGGCCATGGTTGAGACGAAACAAGTCCGCTCAAACCATCCTCAAATAGGAAATTATCAATATATGGTCCCCAAAAACGCAAGCAGCCACTACATCAACCCAAGTTCCTTGTGACACACTCCCCAGACATGGTACCTATTGCCGAGCATGTATGCATTCAAGATCTTCCCATTAAACATTAGCAGCCACCGATCGATCCAAGTTCCTTGGGGGACACTCCTCGACATGATACCAAATACTGATCATTTCGGCTTTCACCGTGTTCCCATGGAACCTAGTATCCACTAAACCAATCCAGGCTCCTTGGGACGCAGTGGTAGAGATGCATGACAAGGGATGCTATTGTCCAGAACATCAGTCCAAGCTTCTTGGGAATTGGGATGCAGTGGTAGAGGAGCATGACAAGGGATGCAGCGGTGGAGGAGCATAACAAGGGATGCTATTAGCCAGGATATCAATCCAAGCTCCTTGGGACGCAGTGGTAGAGGAGCATGACAAGGGATGCAGTGGTAGAGGAGCATGACAAGGGATGCTATTAGCCAGGATATCAATCCAAGCTCCTTGGGACGCAGTGGTAGAGGAGCATGACAAGGGATGCAGTGGTAGAGGAGCATGACAAGGGATGCTACTAGCCAGGATATCAATCCAAGCTCCTTGGGGCGCAGTGGTAGAGGAGCATGACAAGGGATGCTATTAGCCAGGATATCAATCCAAGCTCCTTGGGGCGCAGTGGTAGAGGAGCATGACAAGAGATGCTATTAGACAGGCATGATATCATCAGGATTCTCAAATCCCAAGCTCCTTAGGGCGCAGAGTTTTCTGGTAGAGGAGCAGACAAGGGATGCTATAACCAGGATAATCAATCCAAGCTCCTTGGGGCGAGTGTAGAGGAGCATGACAAGGATGCTACTAGGCCAGGATATGCAATCCAATCTCCTTTGGGACGCAGTGGGGAGAGGAGCATGACAAGGGATTGCTATTAGCCAAGGAGGAATCAATCCAAGCTCCTTGGGCGCAGTGGAGAGGAGCATGACAAGGGCTTGCTATACAGGATATCAATCCAAGCTCTTGGGCATGCCGCAGTGGTTGGTAGAGGAGCAGCCAAGGGATGCTATAGCCAGGACTCAATCCAACGTCCTGGGGCGCGAGATGGTAGAGGAGCATGACAAGAGATGCTATTAGCCAGGATATCAATCCAAGCTCCTTGGGGCGCAGTGGTAGAGGAGCATGACAAGGGATGCTATTAGCCAGGATATCAATCCAAGCTCCTTGGGGCGCAGTGGTAGAGGAGCATGACAAGGGATGCTATTAGCCAGGATATCAATCCAAGCTCCTTGGGGCGCAGTGGTAGAGGAGCATGACAAGGGATGCTATTAGCCAGGACATCTATCCAAGCTCCTTGGGACGCAGTGGTAGAGATGCATGGCAAGGGAAACTCCAGATTGAGAAGATTGAGAAGGTCGGCTGGAGAGGTATGGGATGGCCAGTTTGAGTAGTACATATATGTAGGGGTTGGCAATATGATATCATATGATATCATGTCATCATATGATATTATATGATATCATATGATGCCGGCGGTCTGACTACGTAACTTTGGCCTGGGGCATCATATTATATGATATTAAATCATATGATTTGTGTATGATATCATATGATATCATACTGGTCCTTGGTCAACATCATATGATTTGCCGTTCCCTAGGTATAGGTGTGTGGGTGGTGTAAGGGTGTGTGTGTTGGTGTGTGTTAGTGTGCTTGGTATCTCACGCAGGCGCTTGCATCTTCTTAAAGATCAGCTTGCCCATTCTAGTCCGCTCTGTCACGTTTCCTGCATGAGTTGGAGAGATACGCTGACTCGTGTTAGATGTAACGGGTGGGGGGTAGTTTGAGTAGTACATATATGGGACCACCTGCTGAGCATTTATGGATTCACCATCCTCCCATGAAAAGGTAGCAGCCTTTACCGTAAATCGATCCAAGTTCCTTGGAACGCACTCCTCATACATGCACGGTACAAAATACTACTGAGCATTTACAGATTCACGATCACTAGCAGCCACTACATCAATCCAAGTTCCTTGGAACGCAGCCTCGAGACATGGTCTTGACAACATCGCATTCTCGTTATTCCCGTGCTAGCAGCCACTACATCAATCCACGTTCCTTGGGACGCAGCCCTTAGACGTGGTTTACTTCGTAGCTTTCACAATCTTCCCGTGCTAGTAGCTCCCACAAATCACTAGCAGCCACTACATCAATCCAAGTTCCTTGGGACGCAGCCTTCAGACATGGTACCGACAACAGAGCATTCTCTTTATTCCCGTGCTAGTGGCCACTACATCAATACAAGTTCCTTGGGACACAGCCTTAAGACATGGTCTTGGCAACATAGCATTTACGTTCTTCCCCATGTAGCAGCCACTACATCAATCCACGTTCCTTGGGACACAGCCGGAAGACATGGTCTTGACAACATAGCATTCACGTTTCCCCCGTGCTGGTAGCCACTACATCAATCCAAGTTCTTTGGATATTGTTGAGACCACCCTGCGCCCGTAGAACTGTTTGTAGTGCTCTTCTAGCTTCCCAAGCTGCTGTACTGCCTCCTCCGTGGCTCTGTCAGCTGCATTGGCCTGCAACATGGGGTGATCAGTTTTTTATTCTTGCAAACAGGATTTATGCCTCAAAGGGTGGGTCTCCCTGCACTAGTCCTAGACTGGGAGGATTATATGTCATGTGACGTGATGTCTTTGTTATTATTTGTATATATGTGTGTATGCATGCATGCATGTATGTATGTATGTATGTATGTATGTATGTATGTATGTATGTATGTATGTATGTATGTATGTATGTATGTATGTATGTGTGTATGTAAGTATGTTACAGTCCAGGGGTAGGCCCAATAGGCTGAAGGGACTTGCCCAACCGTGTAGGAAGGGCTTAAAAATAAAAATAATTGATGAACTGTACCCCGAACGATCGTTTTACTGATGGGGGCCCTGAGTTCGTGCTACAGTGATCATTTAATTATACATGTATGCTACCCCTTTTTGACGGATGGTTCAATGGTCACTCATTTTGTTAGACCGAAGAAGGTGCTGGGTTCGAATCCCCACTGGCACGCTCTAGTGTCCGCGGTCGCAGTCAACCGCCATGGTAGCACTGTCCACGTAAAGTAGCAGCCCGTTCTCTACCGCTGCAAGACAGAGCTCCCTTAATACCACGCCAAACCAGGCGTTATGATTACTTTGCTACAGTCGAGGGGTAGCCAATCAGGTTTAAGGGACTTGTAGTGTGGGCTTGCCTGGGGTCAACTCTGGCTAAAAGGACTTGCAACAGGCTTTAGGGGCTTACAACAGCACTACACCCAGGCACTACACCCCTGGCACTACACCCCTCTCCTGAACCAAATCCCAGTTTCCATACAGATCCTTCTTTTCGTAGTGGGAGTCATGCAGCACTACACCTGGCACTACACCCTTCATCGGGACCAAATCCCTTCAGCACTACGTCTGGGCAATACACCCCTCACCTGTACCAAATCCCTGTTTCCATACAGTTCCTTTTTCCTCGTAGTAAGAGTCATGCAGCACTACACCTGAGCACTACACCCCTCACCTGAACCAAACCCCTGTTTCCATCCAGATCCTTTTTCTCGTGGTGGGAGTCATGCAGCACTACACCTAAGCACTACACCCCTTACCTGCACTAAATCCCTGTTCCCATACAGGTCCTTTTTCTCGTAGTGAGATTCATGCAGCACTACACTAGGGCACTACACCCCCTGGCACTACACCCTTCACCTGGACCAAATCTCTGTTTCCATACAGATCCTTATTCTCGTAGTGCGAGCCATGCAGCACTACACCTGGACACTACACCTAGGCACTACACCCCCTTGCACTACACCCCTCACCTGAACCAAATCCCTGTTTCTATACAGATCCTTTTTTCTCGTAGTGGGAGTCATGCAGCACTACACCTCAGCACTACACCCCTTACCTGAACCAAATCCCTGTTTCCATACAGGTCCTTCCTCTCGTACTGGGAGTCGTGCAGCACTACACCTGAGCATTACACCCCTTACCTGAACCAAATCCCTGTTTCCATACAGGTCCTTCCTCTCGTACTGGGAGTCGTGCAAGTGGCGCCAGAAGACATTGACAGAGATGGAGGGCTCCCCATCGCGCACACTGGACCCTCCCTCTGCAGCGCACTCTTCCGACACCACATTGTGGAACCACAGGGAGGGGATAAATAACACATCTCCCGGATGGAGAATGCACACGATGGGCACAGCTTCTCGGAACCTGAAGATTTTGGATCAAATGTTTATGTGTATTCGAGCAGGTTTTGAGAATAAATAAACAAATACATAAATATTAACATAAGTAAATCACATAAGTTTATGGACGGAGAGTGCAAACGATCGGGACAGCTTCTCGGGACACGAACATATTGGACCAAATTTATGTTTTGAGAATAAATAAATAAACAAATAAATTAATACACAATTAAACATATGGCTGGAGAGCACGAACTATGGGCACGGGCTAAGGAACGGAAGATATAGGAAGATGTATATTCGAAAGAAAGAAAAAAAATAAGGCAAAGCAAACAAACACTGGGGGGGGGGGGGGGGGGTGGGGGGGGGGGGGGGGGGGGGGGGAGAGGTGAGGACACACTACAAGCAAGTCGTATCTGTTGGGTTTCTTGTGTGTGTGTGTGGAGAGGGCACACTACCAGCAGGTTCGGGTGTGTGTGTGTGTGATGGAAGAGGGCACATACAAAGACAGTGTTTCTGGGCTGTTGTGTTTGGGGTGTGGAGAGGTGCACACTACAAGCAGTGTGTCGGTGTGTTTGTGTGTGTGTGGCAGAGTGCACAACAAGCATGTTTCTGTGTGTGGTGTGTGTGTGAGAGTGCCACACCTACAAGCAGTTTTTTCGGTGCGTGTTCTGTTGTGTGGGGTGTGTGGAGGAGGTGCACACCAAAGCAGTGTTTTTGTGTGTGAGTTTCTGTGTAGTGTGTGTGGGTGTGGAGAAGGGGCAAGCCACTACAAGCGTGTTGTTCGGTGTGTGGTTCTGGGTGTGTGTGTGCGTGTGGTGTGGTGTGGTTTGGAGAGTGGCACACGCAAGCGTGTGTCTGTGTGTTTCTGTGTTGTGGTGTGTGTGCGTGTGTGTGTGTGTGTGGAGAGTGCACACTACAAGCAGTGTTTCTGTGTGTGTTTCTGTGTGTGTGTGTGTGTGGAGAGTGCACACTACAAGCAGTGTTTCTGTGTGTGTTTGTCTGTGTGTGTGTGTGTGTGTGGTGTGTGTGTGGGAGTGCCATTACAAGCAGTGTTTTTCTTTACTGTTGTGTGTGTGTGTGTTTGTGTGTGGATAGTGCACACTACAAGCAGTGTGTCATCGGTGTGTGGTGTGTGTGTGTGTGTGTGTGTGTTGTGTTTGTGTGTGTTGTGTGTGTGTGTGGGAGAGGCACAATACAAGCCAGTGTTTCTGTGTGTATGTGTGGGTGGTGTGTGTGGGTGTGTTTGTGTGTGTGGTGTGTGTGGAGAGTGCACACTACAAGCAGTGTTTCTGTGTGTGTTCTGTTGTGGGGTGTGGTGGGTTGTGGGTGTGTGTGTGTGTGGTGGTGTGTGTTTTTGTGTGGTGTTGTTTGTGTGTTTGTGTGGAGCAGTGCAACTACAAGCAGGGTTTCTTCGGTGGGTGTTGTGTTGTGGTGTGGTGTGTGTGTTTGTGTGTGTGGTGGAGAGGGCACACGACAAGAGTGTTTGTTTCTGTGTAGGTGTGTGTGGGTGTGTGTGTGGTGTGTGGTCGTGTGTTGTGGTGTGGAGAGTGCACACGAGCAAGCAGTTGGTTTTCTTGTGTGTGTGGTTGTGTGTTTGTGGTGTTTGTGTGGAGAGTGAACACTACAAGCAGTGGTTCTGTGGGTTGGTGTGTGGGTGGGGTGTGTGTTTGTGTGTTTTGTGTGGAGAGTGCACACGACAAGCAGTGTTTCTGTGTGTGTGTGTGTGTGTGTGTGTGTGTGTTGTGTTGTGTTTGGGTGGAAGTGCACACTACAAGCAGTGGTTTCTGTGTGTGCGTGTGGGGGTGTGGGGGTGTTTGTTGGAGAGTGCACACTACAAGCAGTGTTTCTTCGTGTGTGTGTGTGTTGTGTGGTGTGGGTTTTGTGTGTGTGGTGTGGAGAAGTGCACACTACAAGCAGTGTTTCGGTCTTCGGTGTGGGTGTGTTTGTGTGGTGTGTGTGGGAGTGCACACTACAAGCAGTGGTTCTGTGTGTGTGTGTGTTGTGGGTGGTGTGGTGTGTTGTGTGTTCGTGGGTTGTGGGAGATGCATAAACACTAAAAGCAGGTTTTCGTGTGTGTGTGTGTTGTGTGTGTTTGTGTGTTGTGGGTGGAGAGTGCACACTACAAGCATGTTTCTCTCGTGTGTGTGTGTGGGTGTGTTTGTGTGTTTTGGTGTGAGAGTGCAAACTACAAGCCGTGGTTGTGTGTGTGGGTGTGTGTGGGTGTTGTTTTTTTGTGTGTGTGTGTTGAAGAGTGCCACTACAAGCAGTGTGTTTCTGTGTGTGTGTGTTGTGTGTGTGTGTGTGTGTTTTTGTGAGAGTGCACACTACAGCAGGGGTTTCCTGTGGTGATTGTGTGTGTGTGGTGGTGGGTGTGGTGTGTTGTGTTTGTGTGTTTGTGTGAGATGCACACTACAAGCATGGTTTCCCTGTGTGTGTGTGTAGTGTGTGTAGTGTGTGTGGTGTTTGTGTGGAGAGTGCACACCTACAAAGCAGTGTTTCTGTGTGTGTTGTGTGTGTGGTGTGTGTGTGTGTGTGTGATGTGTAAAAAAACGGCGGGGGCGGTGTGTGTGTTGTTGGAGAGTGCCACTACAAGCAATGTTTCTGTGTGTGTTTCTGTGTGTGTTGTGTGTGTGTGGTGTGTTGTGGGTGGTGTGGTGTGTTTGTTTTGTGTGTGTGTGTTTGTGTGTTTGTGTGGAGAGTGGCACACTACAATCAGTGTTTTCTGTGTGTGTGTGTGTGTGTGGTGTGTGTGTGGTTTGTTTGTTGTGTGGGTGTGGAAGTGCCACTACAAGCAGCTGTTTCTCGGTGTATGTGTGTTTGTGTGGTGTGTGTGTGTTCGTGTGTTTTTGTTGGAGAGTGCCCACTACAAAAGCGTGTTCTGTGTGTGTGGGTTTGTGTGTTTTGTGGGTTTTTTGTGTGGAAGTGCACCTACCAGCAGTGTTTCTGTGTGTGTGTGTGTGTGTGTGTGTTGTGTGTGTTTGTGTGTTTGTGTGGAGAGTGCACACTACAAGCAGTGTTTCTGTGTGTGTGTGTGTGTGTGTGTGTGTGTGTTGTGTGTTGTTTTTGGTTGGAGAGTGCACCTACAAGCCTGTGTTTCTTTATCTGTGTGTGTGTGTGTGTGTGTGTGTGTGTTTGTGTGGAGAGTGCACACTACAAGCAGTGTTTCTGTGTGTGTGTGTGTGTGTGTGTGTGTGTGTGTGTGTGTGTGTGGAGAGTGCACACTACAAGCAGTGTTTCTGTGTGTGTGTGTGTGTGTGGAGAGTGCACACTACAAAGCATTGTCGGTGTGTGTGTGTGTTGTTTGTGTTTGTGTGTGTGTGTTCGTCGTGTGTTTTTGTGTGGAGAGTGGCACACTACAAGCAGTGTTTTTCTGGGTGTGTGTGTGTGTGTGTGTGTTTTGTGTGTTTGGGTGGAGAGTGTGCCCCTACACAGAGTCGTTTCTGGCTTGTTGTTGTGTGTTTGTGTGTGTTGTGGTGGAGAGTGCACCCCTACAAAGCAATTGTTTGTGTGTGGGTGTGGGTTTTGTGTGTTTGTGTGTGTGTGGTGGAGAGTGGCACCGACAACCAGGGTGGTTCTGTGTGTGTGTGTGTGTGTGTGTGTGTGTGTGTTTTTTTGTGGAGAGATGCACACCAAGCAGATGTTCTGTCTGTGTGTGAGTGTTGGTGTGTGTGTGGGTGTGTTGTGTGTGTGTTGTGTGGTTTGTGTGGAGAGTGCACTACAGCATGTTTTTCTGTGTGTGTGTGTGTGATGTGTGTGTGTGTTTGTTTTGTGTGGGAAGGCAACTACAAGCAGTTGTTTCTCTGTTTGTGTGTTGTGTGTGTGTGTGTGGTTGTGTGTGTGTGTGTGTGTGTTTTTGTGTGTGTGTTGTGGAGAGTGCCCACTACAGCAGTGTTCTTGTGGTGTGTGTGGTGTGGGTGTTTTTGGGTGTGTTGTTTGTGTGTGTGTGTGTGGAGAAGTGCACTACATAGCAGTTTCTTTTTTCCCAGGCTCCACGCTAGCAACTCTGCCCTGCGATGGCTAGCGACCTTATCCGAGAGCAGGGTGAGTAGCCCCAGTAAGCTAATCAAACTGGACTACAGATATCTGAAATAAAAAACACTGACTACAAGCACGGATTCTTGGAACCTGAAGATATTGGATCTAATGTATGTTTTGGGAAATAAAAAAATAAAAATAAAAATGTATGTTTGGGGAAATAAATATATAATGTATGTTTTGGGAAATAAATATATAATGTATGTTTTGGGGAAAAAATATATAATGCATGTTTTGCTGATGTTTTGGGAAATAAATATATAATGTATGTTTTGGGTAATAAATATATAATGTATTTTTTAGGAAATAAATACAAAAACAAAACTCTTCGCTGCCCACCAACACCATCACCACCTTCACCCCCTTCGCTGCCCCCCACCTCCACCACCACCCTCAAAACGCTCCCCATCACTATCAACACCTCCACCACGACCACCCTCTTAACTACCCACAACCACAATCATCACCCTGTCAACTAACCACCACCACCGCCACCGCCACCTCATCCA
The DNA here is from genome assembly GCA_013435795.1 of Chlamydomonas sp. ICE-L. Classification (NCBI taxonomy): domain Eukaryota; kingdom Viridiplantae; phylum Chlorophyta; class Chlorophyceae; order Chlamydomonadales; family Chlamydomonadaceae; genus Chlamydomonas; species Chlamydomonas sp. ICE-L. The sequence continues at coordinate 87,927 of JACBWV010000841.1, forward strand.
CTACCCTGGAAACTACCAACCACCACCATCACCACTTCCCCCCCCACCCTCTTAACTGCCTCCCCCCCCCCCCCACTACCACCACCACCTACAAACTCTTAACCGCCTACCACCACCCAGGCCCTCCACATCACCCTTGGAACTACCCACCACACCTTCTTAACGACCGACCGACCACCACGGCGCCCCCAACCACCCTCGGGAAACGGCCCCCCACACCCCCCCCCCCCCCCCCCCCCACGGACCACCACCACCGACAAACGCGGAACCAGCGACACCCCACGCGCCACATGCACCCCGGAGGAAACAGGGCCAAACCACCTTATTAACTACATATAAACAACAAGTCCTGCCAACACCACCCTATTAACATCAACCACACACCAACCCACACACACACCACCACCACCTACCACCAAACTCCCTCCCACCACCACCTTCTTAACTACATACCACCACAATTCCCCACCAAAACCTAACTACTACCACCACACTTATCACAACCACCCTCTAAAACTGGCCACCCCCCCCCCAACACACACCACCACCACTCCAAACTCAGAACATACACCACCAACTCCTCCACCACACTTTCTTAACTACATTCCACCAACAATTGCCTCAACCAACACACAAGCGTAACGAACATAGCACCACCACTAACGCCAAAAACCACCCGCGGAAACTGCCCCCCCCCCCAACGCCCCCCACACACACCTCCAAATCTCTCAAACCACCTACCACCACCACCACTTCCTACCCACATCACCCCTTCATAACTACCCACCTACCGGACCTTTTTTCCTAATACCGACCACCCACCACTTACCTCCAACCCTACCCTCTTAACATGCCCCCCCACCACCGCCCACCACCATACATCGTCACCACCTCCACCACCACCTTCACACCTAGGGAAGGCTGATATGTCTGGATTATTCACATGGATGATCACACGTCATGGTAACACCACCATCATCAACTCTATCACCACGACCAACACCACTACCACCTTCAACCACCACCACCCTCTAAACTGTCCACCACCCCATCATCACCACCTCCACCAACATAATCATCGCCACCATCACCATTACCATCACCAGTACTACCACTCCTATCTCCACCACCTTCGCACCTAGGGAAGGCTGCCAGATCAGAATTATTGACGTGGATGGTGGGTAACACCACCATCATCACCACTATCACCATTACTACCACCACGCTCTAAACTGCCCACCACCCCATCACCACCACCTTCGCCATAATAATCATCGCCACCACTACTACTACCACCACCACCATCATAATCATCACCACTACGACTACCACCACCACCATCATAATCATCACCACCACTACTACTACCACAACCATCATAATCATCACCACCACTACTACTACCACCACCACCATCATAATCATCACCACTACCACTACCACCACCACCACCATCATAATCATCACCACTACTACTACCACCACCACCACCATAACCTTCGCACCTAGGGAAAGCTGCTAGATCTAGATTATTGACGTGGATGGTGGGTAACCCCACCATCATCACTACCACCACCATTACCACCACTACTGTCACCACCACCAAGACCACCATCGCCATTACCACCACCATCGCCATAACCACCTATACTATCACCACCACCACCTTCGCACCTAGGGAAGGCTGCTAGATCTACATTATTGACGTGGATGGTGGGTAACCCCACCATCATCACCATCACCACCACTACTGTCATCACCACCAAGACCACCATCGCCATTACCACCACTCTATCACCACCACCACCTTCGCACCTAGGGAAGGCTGCAAGGTCTGGATTATTGATGTGGATGATTGGCGAGCTAGAGCCTTCGATGTACAACGCATCATGATCACATGGAGGCCACATCAGCACTGTCTTGGAGCCCTGCATTATGAGTATGATGATATTAGGGTTTAGGGTTCAGCATCAGCACAGTCTTGGAGCCCTGCATTATGAGTATGATGATATTAGGGTTCAGGGTTCAGCATCAGCACAGTCTTGCAGCCCTGCATTACGAGTGATGATATAAGTATGGCGATATGAGTATGAAGTTTTTTTTAAAGCATCATGATTATTTGGCAGCCACATCAGCACAGTCTTGGAGCCCTGCAGTCTGAGTATGATGAGTATGAGTATGAGTATGAGTATGACTATGAGTATGATGATGATAATAATATGAGTATGATGATTTGGTTTGTTATTATTGTTTATCACACATGTTTTACTGACGTGCACATGTGACGTGCGCAAGAGACGTACACATGTGACTTGCATGATCTACTGGCGTACACATGTGATGTGCGCAAGAGACGTGCACATGTGACTTGCATGATCTACTGGCGTACACATGTGACGAGTGCAAGTGAAGTACACATGTGACTTGTATGTTCTACTGACGTACACATGTGGCGAGTGCAAGTGAAGTACACATGTGACTTGTATGTTCCATTGACGAACACATGTGACGAGTGCAAGCGAAGTACACATGTGACTTGTATGTTCCATTGACGTACACATGTGACGAGTGCAAGTGAAGTACACTTGTGACTCCAGTGATCCACTGTTATGTACATTTGCACTTGTGTGTGTTTGCCACTTCAAAAAAAAGCACATCTATCCATTGACCTCTAAGCCAAACAAACAGACAAACAATCGGATAACAGGCTGACTCTGGAGGCCACTGCCCCCCAGATGGGGGGGCTCTACCAAAAACAATAGATTAAAGCGAACGACCCCGAATCTGAATAAAACAGAACACAGCAAAAACAAGATTACAGCAAAATAGTTGGCTTCTCAGCCGCGAGGGGGTGGGTAGGATGGTAGAGTTTCTGTGGAGCTGTGGAATGCAAGACTGTAAACTGTAGGCTGTACTGGGCTGTACTGGGCTGTACTGGGCTGTACTGGGCTGTACTGGGCTGTGCGGAGCGTGCTGCAGAGATTGATGCATGGTAGGAGCTACAGTCGTGGAATGCTACAATATCATGGATTATACTACAACATCAGGCATGCACGCCTAGGAGCAGGCTACAGCTACGGCTGTGCGCTGTGCGGACATCAAGGATTGGCCCCGGAAATCCATTTTAAAAGGGTTATGGACAGCTACGCTGTCCCAACCCCCAACAAATGTAGCGAACTTACCCGAATCTGAATCAAAACATTGTCCATCACTGCATGGGGCAAGGGGTAAACACGGGAACAAGTCAGCTTTGGGGTGGGTGAGTGGGTGTAGATGGGTGAGTGGGTGTAGGTGGGTGGGGTGGGTGAGTGGGTGGGTGTAGATGGGTGAGTGGGTTTAGATGGGTGAGTGGGTGTAGGTGGGTGGGTGGGTGAGTGGGGGGTGTAGATGGGTGAGTGGGTTGGTAGATGGGTGAGTTGGGTGTAGATGGGTGAGTGGGTGTAGGTGGGTGGGGTGGGTGAGTGGGTTTGTAGATGGGTGAGTGGGTAGGTGGGTGGGTGAGTGGGTGTAGGTGGGTGGGTGGGTGAGTGGGTGTAGATGGGTGAGTGGGTGTAGGTGGGTGGGTGTAGATGGGTGAGTGGGTGTAGGTGGGTGGGTGGGTGAGTGGGGTAGATGGGTGAGTGGGTTGTAGTGGGTGGGTGGGTGAGTGGGTGTTGTAATGGGGGGTGAGGTGTAGATGGGTGAGTGGGGTGTTGTAGGTTGGAGTGGATGGGTGTGAGGTGGTGTAGATAGATGGGTGAGTGGAGTGTTGTAGGTGGTGGGTGGTGTGAGTGGTGTAGCTGGGTGAGTTGGGTTGTAGCGTGGGTGGGTGGGTGAGAGGGGTGGGTTTTGTATATGGGTGGTGAGTGGGTGTTAGGTGGGTGGGGGGGGTAGTGGGTATAGAGGGTGAGAGGGTGTAGGTGGGTGGGTGGGGTGAGTGGGTTGTAGGTGGGTGGGGGGTGGGGGAAGGGCAAGAGGGTAAAACGGGGGGGAGGGGGGAACAAGTCAGCTTTGTAGGGTGAGTGGGGTGGGTTACATGGGTGGGTGAGGTGGGGAGGGGGGGTAAGTGGGTGGGGTGGGAGTCAAACAGGGGAACATGTCAGTTTTGGGGGGGGTGAGTGGGGTTAGGTGGGTAGGTGGGTGGGTGGGGGCAAGGGATACATAAGGGAACAAGACAGCTTTTGGGTGGGAGAGTGGGGGAGGTGGGTGGGTGGGTGGGGAGGTGGGGGTGGGGGCAAGGGATTAAAAAGGGGAACGAGTCAGCTGTTGGGTGGGTGCGTGGGTGGGGTGAGTGGTGGTAGGTGGGTGAGTGGGGGTGAGTGGAGGTAGGTGGGTGAGTGGGAATGAGTGGGGGTAGGTGAGTGAGTGAGTGGGGGTTAGTGGGGGGTAGGTGGGTGAGTGGGGGTAGGTGGGTGAGTGGGGTGGTGAGTGGAGGTAGGTGGGTGAGTGGGAATGATTGGGGGGTAGGTGAGTGAGTGGGGTTAGTGGGGGTAGGTGGGTGAGTGGGGGTGAATGGGGGGTAGGTGGGTGAGTGGGGGTAGGTGGGTGTGAGTGGGGGTAGGTGGGTGAGTGGGGGTGAGTGGGGGTGAGTGGGGGTGAGTGGTGGGTACGTGGGTGGGGGTGGTAGAGTGGGTGAGTGGGTTGTAGGTAGGGGGTGGGTGGGGGGGTGGGTGAGTGAGGGTGTGGTGCGGGTGGGTGGGGGTGGAGGTGGGGGAGTGGGTGTAGGTAGGTGGAGTGGGGTGGGTGGGTGGTGAGTGGGGGGGGTGTGGGTTGTTTGGGGGTGTGTGGGGAAGGGGTACGAAGGGGTAGGTGGGTGGTTGTGTATAGGTGGTTGGGGGGGGTTAGGAAGGGTGTGTGTGTGTGGGGGTTAGTGCAGGGTTGGTGGGGTGTGTGTGTGTGGGGGGCGAGGGGGTAGGTGGGTGAGGGGGGGGTGGTAGGGTGTGTGTGGGGGGGTGGGGATGGGAGGAAGGGGTGGGGTTTAGGTGGTAGGTGGGTGGGTAGGTGGGTTAGGTGGTGTGGTGTGGGTGAGCTGTGTGTATTGTGTTGATGGTGGGTGGTGGTGGTGATGATGATGGGTAGGTGTAACACTTACCCCACAACCCCCCCCCCCCCCCCCCCCCCCCCCACCGGGACCCCCCTCCCCCCACCCCACCCCCACCCGGGACCCCCCTCCCCCAACCCCACCCCCACCCCCTTCCCCACCCGGGACCCCCCTCCCCCCCATCCCCACAAATACACACTCACCATCGTATTGCGTCCACAGTCGGAGTCCTGCAGAGCCCCATTCTGAGCACTGTGCTGAAGACTGCATCCTTGCTCACACTAACACTTACCCCCCCCCCCCCCCCCCCTCCACACACCCACACCAGGACCCACACCCACCCACTCACCATCGTAGTGCGCCCACAGTCGGAGTCCCGCAGAGCCCATTCTGATCACTGTGCTGAAGATTGCATCCTTCCTCACACTAACACTTACCCCCCCCCCCCCCCCCCCCCCCCCCCCTCCACACAACCACACCCACACACTCACCATCATAATGCGTCCACAGTCGGAGTCCAGCAGAGCCCATTCTGATCACTGTGCTGAAGATTGCATCCTTGGGAACCAGGGAGGGCACCTTGATGTCGGGTGCCAGGTCAGGGAAAGAGGTCGCCAGGTTGGCAGGATCCTGCGAGAGAGTGTAGAAGCTGGTCAGAAGATGTGCGGGTGGGAACCAGGGAGGGTAGCTTGATGTCTAGTGCCAGGTCAGGGAAAGAGGTCGCCAGGTTGGCAGGATCCTGCGAGAGAGTGTAGAAGCTGGTCAGAAGGTGTGCGAGTGGGAACCAGGGAGGGTAGCTTGAGGTCGGGTGCCAGGTCAGGGAAAGAGGTCGCCAGGTTGGCAGGATCCTGCGAGAGAGTGTGGAAGCTGGTCAGAAGATGTGCGGGTGGGAACCAGGGAGGGTAGCTTGAGGTCGGGTGCTAGGTCAGGGAAAGAGGTCGCCAGGTTGGCAGGATCCTGCGAGAGAGTGTAGAAGCTGGTCAGAAGGTGTGCGGGTGGGAACCAGGGAGGGTAGCTTGAGGTTGGGTGCCAGGTCAGGGAAAGAGGCCGCCAGGTTGGCAGGATCCTGCTAGAGAGTGTAGAGGCTGGTCAGAAGGTGTGCGGGTGGGAACCAGGGAGGGTAGCTTGAGGTCGGGTGCCAGGTCAGGGAAAGAGGTCGCCAGGTTGGCAGGATCCTGCGAGAGAGTGTAGAAGCTGGTCAGAAGGTGTGCGGGTGGGAACCAGGGAGGGTAGCTTGAGGTCGGGTGCCAGGTCAGGGAAAGAGGTCGCCAGGTTGGCAGGATCCTGCGAGAGAGTGTAGAAGCTGGTCAGAAGATGTGCGGGTGGGAACCAGGGAGGGTAGCTTGATGTCTAGTGCCAGGTCAGGGAAAGAGGTCGCCAGGTTGGCAGGATCCTGCGAGAGAGTGTAGAAGCTGGTCAGAAGGTGTGCGAGTGGGAACAAGGGAGGGTAGCTTGAGGTCGGGTGCCAGGTCAGGGAAAGAGGTCGCCAGGTTGGCAGGATCCTGCGAGAGAGAGTGGAAGCTGGTCAGAAGATGTGCGGGGGGGAACCAGGGAGGGTAGCTTGAGGTCGGGTGCTAGGTCAGGAAAGAGGTCGCCAGGTTGGCAGGATCCTGCGAGAGAGTGTAGAAGCTGGTCAGAAGGTGTGCGGGTGGGAACCAGGGAGGGTAGCTTGAGGTTGGGTGCCAGGTCAGGGAAAGAGGTCGCCAGGTTGGCAGGATCCTGCGAGAGAGTGTAGAGGCTGGTCAGAAGGTGTGCGGGTGGGAACCAGGGAGGGTAGCTTGAGGTCGGGTGCCAGGTCAGGGAAAGAGGTCGCCAGGTTGGCAGGATCCTGCGAGAGAGTGTAGAAGCTGGTCAGAAGGTGTGCGGGTGGGAACCAGGGAGGGTAGCTTGAGGTCGGGTGCCAGGTCAGGAAAGAGGTCGCCAGGTTGGCAGGATCCCTGCGAGGAGAGTGTAGAGGCTGGTCAGAAGGTGTGCGGGTGGGAACCAGGGAGGGTAGCTTGATGTCTAGTGCCAGGTCAAGGAAAGAGGTCGCCAGGTTGGCAGGATCCTGCAAGAGAGTGTAGAAGCTGGTCAGAAGGTGTTTGAGTGGGAACCAGGGAGGGTAGCTTGAGGTCGGGTGCTAGGTCAGGGAAAGAGGCCGCCAGGATGGCAGGATCCTGCGAGAGAGTGTAGAAGCTGGTCAGAAGGTGTGCGGGTGGGAACCAGGGAGGGTAGCTTGAGGTCGGGTGCTAGGTCAGGGAAAGAGGTCGCCAGGTTGGCAGGATCCTGCGAGAGAGTGTACAAGCTGGTCAGAAGGTGTGCGGGTGGGAACCAGGGAGGGTAGCTTGAGGTCGGGTGCCAGGTCAGGGAAAGAGGTCGCCAGGTTGGCAGGATCCTGAGAGAGAGTGTAGAAGCTGGTCAGAAGGTGTGTGGAAGGTGTGAGGAAGGTTTGTGGAAGGTGTGCTGAAGGTGTGTGGAAGGGTTGGATAAGATGACCAGGAAGGTGTGTAAAAGCTGGTCAGAAGGTGTGTGGAAGGTGTGTGGAAGGTGTGCAGAAGGTGTGTAGAAGGTGTGTGGAGGGGTTGTATAAGATGATCAGGAAGGTGTGTAGAAGCTGGTCAGAAGGTGTGTGGAAGGTGTGTGGAGGGGTTGTATAAGATGATCAGGAGGGTGTGTAGAAGCTAGTCAGAAGGTGTGTGGAAGGTGTATGGAAGGTGTGGAGAAGGTGTGGAGAAGGTGTGGAGAAGGTGTGGAGAAGGTGTGTGGAAGGTGTGTGGAGGGGTTGTATAAGATGATCAGGAAGGTGTGTAGAAGGTGGCTGTGTATATGTGTGAGAATATGTTTGTGTGTGTGCATGTATGTGTGTGTTATTGTGTGTTTGTGGAAGGTGTGTGTGTGTGCGTGCGTTGTGGGTGGGTGCGTGGGTGGGTTCAGTCGGTGGAGACCCAATGCAGCTGAAAACATCATGCTTGACCCGCTGACTGGCTAATGGGTCTGGCAGGAAGTCTTTCTTGGGTTCTCCGCAATACTGCGCAGGTAGAAGCGCTCCTTGGACCCACCCACCCACACTGCACACACACTCCCACGCACACACCCACCCACAATGCACACACACACGCACCCACGCACAATGCACGCACCCACACACAATGCACGAACACTCCCACGCACACACACACCCACAAACGCAAACACCCACGCAGCCACCCACAATGCACACCCACCCACCCACAATGCACACACACACACACCTGGCGCACGCACACACTCACTCACTCACTCACCCACCCACAATGCACCCACGCACACCCACACACTCACTCACCAATCACACACCCATCTTCCTTGGGTTCTCCCCAATGCTGCGCAGGTAAAAGCGCTCCTTGGACAAACTCACCTACGCAAACACTCACGCACAATGCACACACCCACACCCGCAATGCACCCACGCACCCACCTTCCTTGGGTTCTCCCCAATGCTGCGCAGGTAGAAGCGCCTCTTGAACACACCCACCCACAATGCACGCACGCTCACTCCCACGCATGCACCCACGCACAATGCACACCCACCCACCCACCCACAATACATGCACACACCCATGCACGCAACGACGCACAATGCAAGCTCGCACCCACCTTCCTTGGGTTCTCCCCAATGCTGCGCAGGTCGAAGCGCTCCTTGGACCCACCCACCCACAATGCACGCTCACTCCCACGCATGCACCCACGCACAATGCACACCCACCCACCCACCCACAATACACGCACACACCCACGCACGCAACGACGCACATTGCACGCACACCCACCTTCCTTGGGTTCTCCCTGATGCTGCGCAGGTGGAAGCGCTCCTTGGACCCACCCACCCACAATGCACTCTCACTCCCACGCATGCACCCACGCACAATGCCCACCCACCCACCCACCCACAATACATGCACACACCCACGCACGCAACGACGCACATTGCACGCACCCACCTTCCTTGGGTTCTCCCCAATGCTGCGCAGGTAAAAACGCTCCTTGGACCCACCCTCAGTCCCAGATACTGCAGAGGACTGTATGGAGTTCACAAGCTCCGACAAGGTCATTAGCTTGAACTTGAAGTTCTTGTTCACAAAGTCCATGCATCCGTCTGGCTCAGTTGTCACGTGCACACTGACCTGCATGTGGGTTGGGGGTTAGTTAGTTAGTTAGTTAGTTAGTTAGTTAGTTAGTTAGTTAGTTAGTTAATTAATTAGTAAGGGACTAGGGGGTTAGGTAGGTAGGTAGGGGAGTAGGTAGAGGGGTAGGGAGTCAGGTAGGTAGGTGGGTATGTAGGTAGGGGGGGTAGGTATGTAGGTAGGGGGTAGGTAGGTAGGTAGGTAGGTAGGTAGGTAGGTAGGTAGGGGGGGTGGTAGGTAGGGGTAGGTAGGTAGGGGGTGGTAGGTAGGTAGGTAGGTAGGTAGGTAGGTAGGGGTAGGTAGGTAGGTAGGGGGGGGTAGGTAGGGGGGTAGGTAGGGGGATAGGTAGGTAGGTAGGCAGGGGAGTAGGGAAGATAGGGGGGTAGGTAGGTAGGTAGTAGGTGGGTAGGTAGGTAGGTAGGTAGGTAGGTAGGTAGGTAGGTAGGTAGGTAGGTAGGTAGGTAGGTAGGTAGGGTAGGTAGGTAGGGGGATATAGAGTTAGGTTGGTAGGTAGGTAGGTAGGTAGGTAGGTAGGTAGGTAGGGGGGTAGGTAGGTAGGTAGGTAGGTAGGTAGGTAGGTAGGTAGGTAGGTAGGTAGGTAGGGGGGTAGGGAGTTAGTCAGGTAGGTAGGTAGGTAGGTAGGTAGGTAGGTAGGTAGGTGGGTAGGTAAGTAGGTAGGTAGGTAGGTAGGTAGGGGGTAGGTAGGTAGGTAGGTAGGTAGGTAGGTAGGTAGGTAGGTAGGTAGGTAGGTAGGTAGGTAGGTGGGTAGGTAGGTAGGGTAGGTAGGTAGGTAGGTAGGTAGGTAGGTAGGGGGTAGGTAGGTAGGTGGGTAGGTGGGTAGGTAGGTAGGTAGGTAGGTAGGTAGGTAGGTAGGTAGGTAGGTAGGTAGGTAGGTGGGTAGGTATTTAGGTAGTGGGGTAGGTATTTAGGTAGGTAGGTAGGTAGGTAGGTAGGTAGGTAGGGGGGTAGGGAGTTAGGTAGGTAGGTAGGTAGGTAGGTAGGTAGGTAGGTAGGTAGGTAGGGGGGTAGGGAGTTAGGTAGGTAGGTAGGTAGGGGGGTAGGGAGTTAGGTAGGGTAGGTAGGTAGGTAGGGGGGTAGGTCGGTAGGTCGGTAGGTCGGTTAGGTAGGTAGGTAGGTAGGTAGGTAGGTAGGTAGGTAGGTAGGTAGGTAGGTAGGTAGGTAGGTAGGTAGGGGGGTAGGGAGTTAGGTAGGTAGGTAGGTAGGTAGGTAGGTGGGTGGTCATTAGCTTGAACTTGAAGTTCTTGTTCACGAAGTCCATGCAGCCGTCTGGCTCAGATGTCACGCGCACACTGACCAGCAGGAGGTTGGGGGGTTAAGTAGGTAGGTAGGGGGGTAGGGGGGGGGGGGGGGGGGTAGTGGGTTAAGTAGGTAGGTAGGGGGGTAGGAGGGTAAGTAGGTAGGTAGGGGGGTAGGGGGTTTGGTAGGTAGGTAGGGGAGTATGGGGATAGGTAGGTAGGTGGGAGGGTAGGGGGGTAGGTAGTTAGGATGGATGGAAGGTATGTATGTATGTATGTATGTATGTATGTATGTATGTATGTATGTATGTAGGAGGGTAGGCGGTTAGGTAGGTAGGGGGGTAGGTAGGTAGGTAGGTAGGTAGGTTAGGTAGGTAGATAGGTAGATAGGTAGATAGGTAGGTAGGTAGGAAGGGGGGTAGAGAGTTAGGTAGGTAGGTAGGGGATTAGGTAGGTAGGTAGGTAGGGGGTTAGGTAGGTAGGAGGTTAGAGATTTAGGTAGGTAGGTAGGGGGGTGGGTAGGTAGGTAGGAGGGTAGGTAGGGGGGGTAGGTAAATAGGGGGGTTGGGTAGGTAGGGGGTATTTAGGGGGGGGTTGGGTAGGTAGGCAGGTAGGGAGGGAGGGAGGGAGGGAGGCAGGCAGGTAGGTAGGTAGATAGGGGGGGGGGGGGGGGGGGGGGGGGGTAGGTAGGTAGGTAGGTAGGTAGGTAGGTAGGTAGGTAGGTAGGTAGGTAGGTAGGTAGGTAGACACGGGGGTAGGCAGGTGGGTAAGTAGGTAGGTAGGTAGGTAAGGGTGTAGGTAGGTGGGTAAGTGGGTAGGAGGTCCAACCCACCTTCGTTTTGCTGGACTTAGGAAGTGTCATCAGATACTCAGGTGTCCACTTGGTAGTGGCAGGCCCCACATCCAGGCCCTCGAAAATGACAGGCTGGCGGGCTGGTGAAATGACGGACTCGAAGTGATCGACGTTTGCAGCGGCCAAGCGAGCCACGGGTTGCAGCTCAGACCATGGGCGGGTGAACCAAGGGGCTTCGGAGCTCGGACTTGGTTTCGGAGCTGTGTGACTGCACCACACGGGCACCTGTACGTGGCAATTGGGTTGAGATGTAGGTTGCTACAGTTCAGGGGTGCCACTGCTTGCAGCTCAAACCCTAATCCCACCCACCCACCAGTTCAGGGGTGCCACTGCTTGCAGCTCAAACCCTAATCCCACCCACCCACCAGTTCAGGGGTGCCACTGCTTGCAGCTCAAACCCTAATCCCACCCACCCACCAGTTCAGGGGTGCCACTGCTTGCAGCTCAAACCCTAATCCCACCCACCCACCCACCCACCCGCGAACTGTGGTCCACACACACTACGATCCACCCACCCATCCACTCAACCACCCACCCACCAACTGTGATCCACACACAAACACACACTATGATCCACCCACCAACTGTGATCCACACAAAAACACAAACACACACACTATGATCCACCAACCCACCCACAAACTGTGATCCACACACAAACACATCATGATCCACCTACCCACCCACGAACCGTGATCCACACACAAACAGCAGGGGCTGTCTACTGCTTTCTGTGAAGTTGGGCAACAATGACCTGCCCTTTTCATGCTGGTGCTAGCTGGCCTGACTAGGTCTCGGAGCTGGCCACTGCTTTCTGTGTAGCATGGCTCCAATGGCCTGCCCTTTTCATGTTGGTGCTAGCTGGCCTGACCAGGTCTTGGAGCTGGCCACCGCTTTCTGTGTAGCATGCCACTCTCACAAAAGAGTAGGCGCAGTTCCTGCCCCTTTCCTGCCCCTTTCCTTGAGGGCTAGGGTCGCAGATGGTCGCTTTCTGGTTCTGTGGCACTATACATCCCATTAAACCCCCATCCCCATCATGCAGCGCAACATCCTGGGGCTGTGAACCAATTTCTGGTTCTGTGCAGCATCGCCCCCATAGTCTACACAGGGCTCAGGTCGCAGATGCTTTCCGGTACTGCGGCACTACACATAACTGTCAACCCCATCCCCTGAACCCTTTATTGAAATTGAAATTGTTACATCCGTGTTAGACTGTTACTCACAGGACGTGAAGTTAAGGACACCATAGCGTAAGCCATGCTAGCTATAGTCACCGGAACCCTTTACAACATCATGCAGCGCACCGTCCTGGGGCTGTCGACCAATTTCTGGTTCTGTGTAGCATGGCTTCCTTAGTCGACACAGGGATCGAGTAGCAGATGCTTTCCTGTACTGCGGCACTACACATAACTTTAAACCCCATCCCCTGAACCCTATACAACATCATGCAGCGCACCGTCCTGGGGCTGTCAACGGATTTCTGGTTCTGGGCAGCATCACCCCCATAGTCGACACAGGGATCGGGTAGCAGATGCTTTCCGGTGCTGCGGCACTACACATACCTTCATTACTTCAGCTTACAGTAGCTTGCAAGATTAGACTATATCTTCAACCTCCCCAGCAAACCCCATCCCCTGAGCCCTATACAACATCATGCAGCGCACCATCCTGGGGCTGTCAACCGCTCTTGGGGCAGTCAACCGATTTCTGGTTCTGTGCAGCATGGCCCCCACAGTCTACACAGGGCTTAGGTCGCAGATGATTTCTGGTTCTGTGGCACTACACATAACTTTAAACCCCACCCCAGAGACCTATACAACATCATGCAGCGCACCATCCTGGGGCTATGAACGGATCTTGGGGCAGTCGATTTCTGGTTCTGTGCAGCATGCCCCCGTAGTCTACACAGGGCTCGGGTCCCAGATGCTATCTGGTGCTGTGGCACTTCACATAATTCAGTAGCGTAGTGGATGAGTGGTTGGCTTTTAACTGGCATTTAAAAAAAAGGGATGGGACTTTTTATAACCCCCATCCCCTGGACCCTATACAAATCATGCAGCGCACCATCTTGGGGCTGTTGTCCGCTTTCTGGTTCTGTGCAGCAAGGCTTCCATGGTCTATGCAGGGCACAGATGCTTTCTGGTACTGCGGCAGTACACATGACTTTATTACTTACAGTTACTTACAGTTGCCCGCAAGATTAGACTCTATCTTCACCCCCCCCACCCCACCCCAGCAACCCCCATCTCCTGAATCCTATACAACATCATGCAGCGCACCATCTTGGGGCTGTTGTCCGCTTTCTGGTTCTGTGCAGCAAGGCTTTCATTGTCTACGCCTTTCTTCAGGGGACCCTTGAGGGCTCGGGTGGCAGATGCTAATGCATTGGCGGCACCCTCGGGCAGCACCTGGTGGGGAGGGGTGGGTGGTGGGTGGTGGGTGTGGAGTGTGGGTGGTGGGTGTGGAGTGTAGAGTGTGTGTGGGGTCTTAAGGGGACCCTTGAGGGCTTGGGTGGCAGATGCTAATGCATTTGCAGAACCCTCGGGCAGCACCTGGTGGGGTGGGGTGGGTGGTGGGTGTGGATTGTAGAGTGTGTGTGGGGTCTTAAGGGGACCCTTGAGGGCTCGGGTGGCAGATGCTAATGCATTGGCGGCACCCTCGGGCAGCACCTGGTGGGTTGGGGTGGGTGTGGGTAGGGTGTGGGAGTGGTTGGGGTTTGGGTGTGGGTGTGGGTGTGGGTGGGTGTGGGTATGGTTGGGGTGTGGGTGTGTTGGGTGGGTGTCGGTGTGGGTGTGGTTGGGGTGTTTGGTGTGTGGTGTGGGTGTGGTTGTGGTTGTGGGTGTGGGTGTGGGTGGGGTGTGGGTGTGGTGGTGTGGGTGTGGTGTGGTGGGTGTGGGTTGGGTGTGGTGGGTGTGTGTGTGGTGTGGGGTAGGGTGTGGGAGTGGGTGGGGTCTTAAGGGGACCCTTGAGGGCTTGGGTGGCAGATGATAATGCATTGGCAGCTCCCTGGGGTAGCACCTGGTGGGTTGGGTTGGGTTGGGTTGGGGTGTGGGTTGGGTTGGGTTGGGTTGGGTTGGGTTGGGTTGGGTTGGGTTGGGGTGTGGGTTGGGTTGGGTTGGGGTGTGGGTTGGGTTGGGTTGGGTCAGGTTGGGTTGGGTTGGGTTGGGTTGGGTTGGGTTGGGTTGGGTTGGGTTGTGGGTTGGGTTGGGTTTGGGTTGGGTTGGGTTGGGTTGGGTTGGGTTGGGTTGGGTTGGGTTGGGTTGGGTTGGGGTGTGGGTTGGGTTGGGGTGTGGGTTGGGTTGGGTTGGGGGTTGGTTTGGGGGTTGGGTTGGGTTGTGGGTTGGGTTGGGTTGGGTTGGGTTGGGTTGGGTTGGGTTGGGTTGGGTTGGGTTGGGTTGGGTTGGGTTGGGTTGGGTTGGGTTGGGTTGGGTTGTACGTTGGGTAGGGTAGGGTTGGGTTGGGTTGGGTTAAGTTGGGTAGGGTCGGGATGGGTTGGGTTGGGTTGGTTTGTGGGTGTGGGTGGGGTTGGATTTTTGGGGGGACCCTCGAGGGCTCGGGTTGCGGATGCTAATGCATTGGCAGCACCCTCGGGCAGCACCTGGTGGGATGGGGTGGGTGGGGGTGAGGAATGTGTGTGAGTGTGTGGGTGTGTGGGTGGGGGGGGGGGCGAGTGAGGTTTTAAGGGGACCCTTGAGGTCTCGGGTTGCGGGTGCTAATGCATTGGCAGCTCCCTCGGGCAGCACCTGGTGGGATGGGGTGGGGTGGTAGTGGGGGGTGTGGGTAGGTATAGTTGGGGTGTTGGGGTGGGGTGTCGTTGGGGTGGGTGTCGTTGGGTTATGGGTGTGGTTGTGGTTGTGGGTGGGGTGTGGGTGGGGTGTGGGTGTGGGTGTGGGTGTGGGTGTGGGTGTGGGTGTGGGTGTGGGTGTGGGTGTGGTGGGTGTGGTGGGTGGGTGGGTGTGGTTGTGGTGTGGGTGCTGTTTGTGGGTGGGGTGTGGGTGTGGGTGTGGTTGGGGTGTGGTTGCGGTGTGGGTGCCGGGTGTGGGTGGTGTGTGGATGTGGGTGTGGTTGGGATGTGGGTGGGGTGGGCATGGGTTGGGTTAAAAAACAAAAACGGCTCTCTATCCACCGCCCTACCTGAAGGTCTAGCACGAGGTGCCAAAAGTGACGGGCATACCACTTGACACGCTCCTTGTGTTCAACAATCACCAATAAAAAAACGACTCCCTATCCACCGCCCTACCTGAAGATCAAGGACGAGGTGTCGAATGTGAGGGGCGTACCACTTGACACGCTCCCTGTGACGCATCGAGACGCGCCAGAACTCCCTACCAGGAATCTGTCGAACTAGAGCTTGCATCTTCTCCACGCAGTAGGCTGACCAAGATTCCTCTTCCTTGTCCACGACATTCTCGTGCACGTGCAGCCAGCCACCTATGGGTGGGTTGGATTGAGGTTGGGTTGAGGTTGGGTTGTGTTGAGTGGTGATTGGGTTGAGGTTGGATTGGGGTAGGGTTGAGGTTGGGTTAAGGTTGGGGGGGGGGAGGCAGTAGGCTGACCAAGATTCCTCTTCCTTGTCCACGGCATTCTCATGCACGTGCAGCCAGCCACCTAGGGGTGGACGGGGTTGAGGTTGGGCTGAGGTTGGGGTTGGGTTGAGGTTGAGTTGAGTGGTGGGTTGGGTTAGACGTTGGGGTGTCAGTGAGGGCGGCCGAGGGGGGGGGCGCAGGGCGGGCAGTAGGCTGACCATGATTCCTCTTCCTTGTTCACAACATTCTCATGCACGTGCAACCAGCCACCTATGGGTGGGTTGGATTGAGGTTAGGCTGGGGTTGGGGTTGGGTTGGGTTGGGTTAAGGTTGGGTTGAGGTTGGATTGGGGTGGGGTTGAGTGGTGGTTGGGTTGAGGTTGGGTTGGGTTGGGTGGTCGTTTGATAGTCAGTGAGGGCGGCGGAGGGGGGCTGACCATGATTCCTGCTCCTTGTCCACAACATTCTCTTAGACGTGAAGCCAGCCACCTACAACATCATCCCATTCATTTAGCTGGAAAATTAATTATAATTCAAAAATGAATGGCAAAGCAGCCTAGCTGCCACAGACTTGGGTGTTATCATACTGCCCCCCATACACTGGGCCCATTACAAAAAATGAAAAAACCTTGCCCCAAACTTCTCTCATCAGTAGGTTTAAGAGCGGCTCCGGCAGATACCCAACCACCCTCACTGGACAGCAGCAGTCCCAAAAGCACCCTTTCAACCACAGGTTGGATGCAATCGTACTGCCCCCAAACCAGAACAACCCTTGCCCGAGAGCATCGCTCACTGGTAGGTTTCATAGCAGCTACGGCAGCTGCCCAACCACCATCGCTGGACGGCAGCAGTCCCCAAAGCACCCTTTCAACCACAGGTTGGATGCAATCGTACTGCCCCCCAAACCAGAACAATCTTAGTCCAAAACATCGCTCACCAGTGGGTTTGAGAGCGGCTACGGCAGCTGCCCAACCACCCTCACTGGACGGCAGCAGTCCCCAAAGAATACTATCAGCCTCATATAGGATGCGCACTTACTGCCCCCCAAACCAGAACAACCCGTGTAACAAAATGCACAGCCACCGACACACTGCCCCCATTACAACCGTGTCCAAAAGCATCCCTGACCAGTGGGTTTGAGAGCGGCAACTGCAGCTGCCAAACCACCCTCACTGGACAGCAGCAGTCCCAATAGCCCCCTATCAGCCTCATATAGGATGCGCAGTTACTGCCCCCCAAACCAGAACAACCCGTATAACAAAATGCAAAGCCCCCGATACACTGCCCCCATTACAACCCTTATCCAAAACAACTCTCACCAGTGGGTTTCAGAGCAGCAACTGCAGCTGCCCAACCGCCCTCGCTGGACGGCAGCAGTCCCAAAAGCACCCTATCAGCCACAGACTTAGGTGCGTTGAGGTTGCTATCACCCGGTAGCACCTCACACTTGTGATCCACACCGTTGACTGCCAGGTTGCGGCGAAGAGCTTCAATGGCATTGGGGTTCCACTCGCAAGCATAGGACTAGAGCATGGGTGGTGGTGGTGGTGGTGGTGGTGGGGGGGGGGGGGGGGGTCGTGGAGGTGGAGGTGGTGGTGGTGGGGGGTCGTGGATGTGGGGGGTGATGGTGGTGGTGGTGGTGGGTGGTGGGTGACTGCCAGGTTGCGGCGAACAGCTTCAATGGCGTTAAGTAGCCACTCGGGTGGTGGTGGTGGTGGTGGTGGTGTGTGTGTGTGGGGGGGGTCGTGGAGGTGGAGGTGGAGGTGGAGGTGGAGGTGAAGGTGAAGGTGGAGATGGTGGTGGTGACGGTGGTGGGGTGGTGATGGTGGGGTGGTGATGGCACAGTGGTGATGCTGGGATGGTGATGGGCAGAGAAGAAGGGCATGGTGGTGATGATGGGGTGGTGGGGTGATCAGGGTGGTGATGATGGGGTGGGGTGGTGGTGGTGAGCAGCAGCTTCTAGGCAGCTCCATGAGCCAGTCACTGGGCTAAGCCCCAAGATGTCAACATATCTGGACAGTGGACTCTGTCAGCTCCTAAAGCTCAAACCAGGGCCCTTTTTTTTTTTTTCAAATCTGAAAGTGGGTTTTTTCTAGCTTTATGGTTTAGGCCTCCTCCAGGGACAGCTTAAGTGAAGTGCTTTTTATAGATTTTAAAGCTTTTTATAGCTTTTTAGGGCCATCTATCTCCATAGGTTCCTAAGTCCGAAAACGCCCTAAGTCGATACAAGAATGTGATACAGAGCCGTACATGGCCCAAACTGCTCGGAATCGAATTCTGTCAGGCTCATATTGTTTGCGACAGTGTCAGCTATGCGCGCAGCTACTTTTCGTGCGCGTTCGCATCTGGTCGCGAGCAGCCTTGTTCGGCAGGCCGGTGGCAGTACATCAGATGTGCGATCATTAGTGATACATATGAATCCAGATCGCGTCAGATACACGCGCGAGCTATTCCGAAGAAAGGTACCTCGGGACAAAGGCTTATCGAACCCTCTATTACAAGGTCGGAGGCTGCGCTTCAGGCTTGGCCTCGGAATCTACTGAAATAGCTGTATATCTCAAGATTTCACCTCCCTGTGGCTTACCATACCATGGCTCAGGATAAGGGTGTGTTTTCAATGATCTACCCCAAATCAAAAACTGAGTTCAGATGTGGATGTTTGAAGACACATTAAAAAAAAATTGTTTAAAAAAAAAATGTTTTGTTTTGAATTTTCGAAAAATAAAAAAAAGTTGTTCTGCACGCTATATCTTGGGGGTCCGTACTTAACTGTACTGCCTGTGTACTGCCTTCCAAGACCTTCCGTAATAACTACTGGTAGGGAAAGACGTAACTCAACATTTGTACCCAGTGTTCTTTTAAAATGGCTTGTTTCGGTCACGATAGGCTCCGTTTCACTTCCTACGTAAAACCCGTATTGACTTAGGGAACCCCAACGTAACAAATTAGCATGTTTCACTTGACCTGGTCCCCACCATTTGAGAAAAACCAAATCCGAGTATTTGTGTGTTGAACTGATGTGGTTGGGCAACTTATTAGCAAAAAATATTTGTTTTTGGACTTGAGGGCACAGGCTCAATCCATCCGTATCACTCAGGGTCTGACTAAGGCCTATGGAGTATGGAGATCTCTATGGAGGGCAAAAACAACAAAACTCGTTTTTTTTATTTTATAGCGATAATTTCGTGAAAACGGGGTCAAAACTAGCGATTGTTATAAATAGCGGGGGGAAAAGGCCTGAGTCACACTAGGTTAAATTTGCGCTGGCTGAACAGCCAGTCAGGGGAGCTGCCTAGAAGTTGCTGCTGCCCCCCTGCCCCTCAGCTCCTC
The DNA here is from genome assembly GCA_013435795.1 of Chlamydomonas sp. ICE-L. NCBI lineage: Eukaryota > Viridiplantae > Chlorophyta > Chlorophyceae > Chlamydomonadales > Chlamydomonadaceae > Chlamydomonas > Chlamydomonas sp. ICE-L. The sequence goes on from JACBWV010000841.1 coordinate 107,053, forward strand.
ACCAAACTGTTTTGTTTTGGACGGAGCCCCCCCTCTTGGGGGGCGGGAGCCCCCAGGGTCATTAATTAATTCATTCATCAATTCATATGCAATGACCAAACTCACCTTACACACTCCAGAGAGAGTAAGAAGTGGGACGGTGAAGTAGCCGATACCAGTGAACAAGTCAACAAGGGTCTCACCCTTGCAGATCAGCTTGCCCATTCTAGTCCGCTCTGTCACATTTCCTGCAGAAGTTAGAGAGATGCGCTGTCACTTTAGTGTAACGTGTGTGTGTGTGTGTCTGTGTGTGTGTGGGGGGTATCTCACGCAGGCTCTTGCGTCTCACCCTCACAGATCAGCTTGCCCATTCTAGTCCACTCTGTCACGTTTCCTGCAGGAGCTGTGGAAGGATGGGTGGGTGGTGGTATGGGTGGGTGTTATATGGGTGGGGTAAGGGTGGTATGGGTGGTTTAAGGGTGTGGGTGGTATAGCCGTATAGGTGTGTGGGTGGTGGAAGGGTGTGTGTGTTGGTGTGTGTTAGTGTGCTTGGTATCTCACGCAGGCGCTTGCATCTTCTTAAAGATCAGCTTGCCCATTCTAGTCCGCTCTGTCACGTTTCCTGCATGAGTTGGAGAGATACGCTGACTCGTGTTAGATGTAACGGGTGGGTGTTATGGGTGTTATGGGTGTTATGGGTGGTAAGGGTGGTATGGATGTTGCAAGTGTGGTATGGGTGGGTGATATGGGTGGGTTTAAGGTCAGGGTTTAAAGTTAAGGCTAAGGTAAGTTTAAACCATAAACCCTAAATTTCAGCCCCCCACAGCCCAGGCCCCCCCCCACACCCAAAGCCCTGCCCCCACAGCCCCAGACCCCCCCCCCCCCCCCCCATACATACACTTAAAGCCCTACCCCCACAGCCCCCCACATCCACCCCCACACCCACAGACGCACCCCTAGCCCCACAGCCGTACCTGATGAGAACATACACTTGGTCACATCCAGCTGGAAGGTGACACCCCCCTCCTTGTGGCTCACCCATCCGTCATCACCAAGGAGCAGCTCAGCGCGGCTATCTCTCGTGCCTACAGTTAGGATCCATTGGTGGTGATGGTGGTGGTGGTGGTGGTGGTGGTGTGGTGGTGGTGGTGGTGTTCAATGGCATGATGCAGTAATGGGATAGTGATGGTGGTGGCGGTGGCTATCTCTTGCACCTGCAGGCAGGTGCCATTGGTGGGGTGATGGTGGGCCCACTGTCCATTGGGGTAGTACTGGTGGTGGTGGTGGTTGTGGTGATGGTGGGCCCACTATTTATTGGGGTGGTACTGGTACTGGTACTGGTGGTGGTGGTGGTGGTGGTGAGCTCGGACTACCACACGACAGCTAAGAGGAGGAGCTGCCCAGCATTAACTTGTAACAAGGAAAAAAATAAATAATAACAAGGTGCACACTTGAAGGAGCCTTTCTCCACCAGGGTACTACATTTTGTCAAATTGGCCAGCGCTTAAAGCGCACAAACGTCAAATTGGTCGGCGCTTTCTACTGCAAAAAGCGCAAAAACTGCGAGCTGCGTCCACAGGGGGTTTAAATATCTGCGCGGAAAGCGCAGTGGGGCTCAAAAAGCGTGCGCAAAATCGCGCAACCGCGCACATTAGAAGGAACCTTTCACCACCAAGGAGCAGCTCAGCGCGGCTATTTCTTGTTCCTACAGCCGGTTGCCATTGGTGGTGATGGTGGCGGGGGTGGTGGTGGGTGGTGGTGGGTGGTGCGGTGATGGGATGGTGGTGGTGGTGGTGGTTGTGGTGGTTGTGTGGTGGGGGTGGTGTTCGATGGGGTGGTGCGGTAATGGGATGGTGGTGGGGGTGGGGGTTGCGTTCAATGGGGTGGTGCGGTAATGGGATGGTGCGGTAATGGGATGGTGTGGTAATAGGATGGTGCGGCAATGGGAGGGTGGTGGTGGTGGTGGTGGTGGTGGTAGGGGTCGTGTTCAATGGGGTGGTGCGGTAATGGGATGGTGCGGTAATGGGAGGGTGGTGGTGGTGGTGGTGGTGGTTGGGGTCGTGTTCAATGGGGTGGTGCGGTAATGGGATGGTGCGGTAATGGGAGGGTGGTGGTGGTGGTGGTGGTGGTAGGGGTCGTGTTAAATGGGGTGGTGCGGTTTTGGGAGGGTGGTGGTGGTGGTGGTGGTGGTGGTGGTGGTGGCGTGCCTATCTCCTGTATTTACAGCCAGGCGCCATGGGTGGTGATGGTGGAGCTCGCCAATGTTTTTTCTTTTTAAGCAATGGTTTTTCTTCCTATCACGGTTGGGCAAGTCCCTTCAGCCTACCCCTGGACTGTAACACACACACACACCAATCATGGCAGCTTCCAGAAGCAACATGTAGGTGTGCGAGCGGGATGAGTTTACTTTTTCAAGCTTATCCATTATTTGAGTTAAATTAACTGACATTCAACTCCCTTGGAGTTTATTGTCACGAAATTTAATAAAATCACCCAAAAAGGAAACAGTGTGTGGTGCAGGTGGCTGCAAGTCAGCGCCCAGGAGGGCTGCCAGCCAAAAAGGAAACAGTGTGTGGTGCAGGTGGCTGCAAGTCAGCGCCCAGGAGGGCTGCCAGCCAAAAAGGAAACAGTGTGTGGTGCAGGTGGCTGCAAGTCAGCGCCCAGGAGGGCTGCCAGCCAAAAAGAGAAAATCCTATGCAGCGTCGCAAGCGCCCCTCAGAAGGGGGGGCTCAGCCAAAAAGAGAAAATGGTTTCGCCTTGCCCCGGGATGTGAGGTTGAAGAACCCTTTCCTTTAGCTTGCACTGGGGAATGGTTACTGTGGGTTTTGCTTCCGCAGACCGCTACTGCGCCTAAGCTCCGAATCCACACGACAGCTAAGAGGAGAAGCTTCCGGCATTCACTTGAAACAAGGAAACACAGAAATAAGGGAAACAAGGAAACAAAGAAATAAGGGAAACAAGGAAACAAAGAAATAAGGGAAACAAGGAAACATAGAAATAAGGGAAACAAGGAAACAAAGAAATAAGGGAAACAAGGAAACAAAGAAATAAAGGAAACAAGGAAACAAGGGAAACAAGGAAACAAAGAAATAAGGGAAACAAGGAAACAAAGAAATAAGGGAAACAAGGAAACAAGAACAAGCTGCACAGTTGAAGGAACCTTACACCACCAAGGAGCATCTCAGCACGGCTATCTCATATAGGAAGTGAGGGAAATAAGGAAACAAGTGAAATCTAAACAGTAAGCAAATGTCCATTCCTCCTGACACGATAAGGCATTGTATTCCTGACGACTGAGGCCTTACTGCCCAGCTATAGGTAGGGACCGGCAAATCATATGATGCTGACCAAAGACGAGTTTGATATCATATGATATCATACAAATATCATATGATTTAATATCATATGATATGATGCCGTAGGCCAAAGTTACCGAGTCAGACCGCCGGCATCGTTTGATGTCATATGATATCATATGATGACATGATATCATATTGCCTATCCCCAGCTATATGAGGAGCAAGGCAACAAACAGGAGGGCAGCCAGTGAAATGAATACATGTAGGCTAGGAAATTAGGAAACAAGTCAATTCTACACAGTTAGCAAATGTCCATTCCTCCTGACACGAAAAGGCATTGCAATCCTGACGACTGGTTCATGCAGCCCCGCTATTTGGGCAGCAAGACAGCGTGTAGGCGGGCTGCCAGTGAAATGAATGCAAGGAAACAAGGAAATAAGGAAATAGGGGAGAAAGGGAATGAGGCACAGTTCGTAAATGTCCATTCCTCCAGACATAAACAGGCATTGCAATCCTGACGACTGGTTCATGCAGCCCCGCTATTTGGGCAGCAAGACAGCGTGTAGGCGGGCTGCCAGTGAAATGAATGCAAGGAAACAAGGAAATAAGGAAACAGGGGAGAAAGGGAATGAGGCACAGTTCGTAAATGTCCATTCCTCCAGACATAAACAGGCATTGCAATCCTGACGACTGGTTCATGCAGCCCCGCAATTTGGACAGCAAGACAGCGTGTAAGCGGGCTGCCAGTGAAATGAATGCAAGGAAACAAGGAAATAAGGAAACAGGGGAGAAAGGGAATGAGGCACAGTTCGTAAATGTCCATTCCTCCAGACATAAACAGGCATTGCAATCCTGACGACTGGTTCATGCAGCCCCGCTATTTGGGCAGCAAGACAGCGTGTAGGCGGGCTGCCAGTGAAATGAATGCAAGGAATCAAGGAAATAAGGAAATAGGGGAGAAAGGGAATGAGGCACAGTTCGTAAATGTCCATTCCTCCAGACATAAACAGGCATTGCAATCCTGACGACTGGTTCATGCAGCCCCGCAATTTGGACAGCAAGACAGCGTGTAGGCGGGCTGCCAGTGAAATGAATGCAAGGAAACAAGGAAATAAGGAAACAGGGGAGAAAGGGAATGAGGCACAGTTCGTAAATGTCCATTCCTCCAGACATAAACAGGCATTGCAATCCTGACGACTGGTTCCTGCAGCCCCGCTATTTGGACAGCAAGACAGCGTGTAGGCGGGCTGCCAGTGAAATGAATGCAAGGAAACAAGGAAACAGGGGAGAAAGGGAATGAGGCACAGTTCGTAAATGTCCATTCCTCCTGACACGAAAAGGCATTGCAATCCTGACGACTGGTTCCTGCAGCCCCGCTATTTGGGCAGCAAGACAGCGTGTAGGAGGGCGGCCAGTCATGAAACTTTGAAGGAAGGGTGAGAAGTGTGTGCGGAGCACATCACTCCACACCCCACATGTCAGATTACAGGCTGTTAAACCAGAACTACAAGTGAGGTGGCATTGTTGGGTTGATATGTGCCTGGTTTTTCGGCACCCATGATATAATTGTATTTGAGATCGATGGGGCCACACGCCAAGGCAAGAGCAGAAAAAAGGCTATTAAGTACAAAGGCAAAGGAATAAAGGCTATAGTACAAAGGCAAGAGCAGAACAAAGGCAGAAGAAAAGCAAGAGGCAATGGGTTGATAGGTTGTTGGGTTGATATGTGCCTGGCTTTCGGCTCCCATGATATGGTTGTATTTGAGATTGATGGGGCCACACGCCAAAGGCAAGAGCAGGACAAAGGCTAGTGTACAGAGGTAAGAGCAGACGAAAGGGTGAGAAGTGTGTGCAGAGAACATCACTCCACACCCCACAAGCCAGATTGCTGGCTGTTAAACCAGAACTGCAAGTGGGGTGGCATTGTTGGGTTGATATGTGCCTGGTTTTCGGCACCCATGATATGGTCGTATATGAGATCGATGGGGCCACACATCAAAGGCAAGAGCAGAACAAAGGCTAGTGTAGCAAGGTAAGAGCAGACGAAAGGCTTATAGCAATTCAGGGGATGAACTGGACAAACGTTTCATATTTTGTCGAGAAATTGTCGAGAATTCTCGGATTTCCAGGCCAAAATTCTCGAAACATCTCGAAACATCTGGAAAAATTCAAGTACTAAGTACGAAATACGAGGTCTCGCGGAAACGTTTAGTCCAGTTTATTCCCTGAATTGCTATCATTATTAAAGAAAAGAGCAGAACAAAGGTTACTGTACAAAGGTAAGAGCAGACGAAAGGCTATAGTACAAAGGAAAAAGCAGAACGACGGAAATTGTACAAAGGCGAGAGCAGAACAATGGCAGATGAAAGGCAAGAGGCAATGGGTTGATGGGTTGATTTTAACACTGGTGAACTGAACCCCACCCCCACACCTGTTCACTAGCACTGGCGAACTGAACCATACCCCCTTACCTGTTCACTAGCACTAGTGAACTGAACCCCACCCCCATACCTGTCCACTAGCACTGGTGAACTGAACCGCACCCCCAAACCTAGAGCCCCACCCCCATACCTAGAGCCCCACCCCCATACCTGGAGCCCCACCCCCATACCTGTCCACTAGCACTGGTGAACTGAACCCCACCCCCATACCTGTTCACTAGCACTGGTGAACTGGACCCCACCCCCATACCTGTTTAATAGCACTTGTGGACTGAACCCCAACCCCATACCTGTACCTGTTCATAAGCACTGGTGAACTGAACCCCACCCCCGTACGTGGAGCCCCACCCCCCTACCTGTTCAAAAGCAATTGTGAACTGAAACCCACCCTCATACCTGGAACCACACCCCCATACCAATTACTAAGCATTGGTGACTGAACTCCACCCCCACACCTGTTCACAAGCACTTGTGATCTGAACCCCACCCCCACACTTGTTCACAAGCACTTGTGATCTGAACCCCACCCCCATACTTGTTCACAAGCACTGGTGAACTGAACCCACCCCCATACCTGTATCTGCCACAGTAGCTTGCCGTGCCAACCTTGTGACTCCAATGGCTTCCGCAACTGCTCGCCATACTGCCGTCTCATCTTGAACAACTACACCACAAGCACATATGATGATAATGGTGATGATGATGATGATGATGGTGGTGGTTGTGGTTGTGGTGGTGGTGGTTGTGGTTGTGGTGGTGATGGTGATGGTGATGGTGGTGGTGGTGGTGGTGGTGATGGTGATGGTGATGGTGCTGCTGCTGCTGCTGCTGCTGCTGCTGATGATGATGATGATGATGATGATCGTGGTGGTGGTGGTGATGATGATGATGATGATGGTGATGATGATGATGGTGATAGTGGTGGCGATGGTGGTGGTGGAGGTGATGGTGATGGTGATGGTGGTGATGATGATGATGATGATGATAAAGATGCTGCTGCTGCTGCTGCTGATGATGATGAAAATGATGATGATGAAGATGGTGGTAGTGGTGATGATGATGATGGATGTGGTGGTGGTTTTAGGGTTTTAGGGTTTACGGATAACGCCAAAAATGCAATTCATTTACGCCAAAAACTACATTTGCGCCTACCTTGCTTCCAAAGTGGATTGGAGATCGACCCAGCGGGAATCAGTGCCAGGTCTCCCAGACGCTCCCACTTCAGGGGTAGGTCAGCCAACAAGATCTGAACAGTCTCAGGTGTCAACAGCCCAGGGGCAAGGGAGTTAGTTGCAGCGGTTGTGCTGGTTGGTGTCAACGGCTCAGGGTCAAGGGAGTTGGTTGGAGCGGTTGAGCTGGTTGGGGGCTGGATCAACTCCAGCACAGCGATTCGCATTGCTTGCGCTGGCGTCACGACATGCTTTGCGTTGAGACTCAGGTTGCGGTACGACAAACGTGCCCCGGCACTGACAGCCTGGCGCACCGCATTCATGGGTGCAGTTTTCACACTCATGCCGGGCTTGGAGAGACCCTGTATGTAGGGACCGGCATATGGGTGGGTGGGTTGGTTTGGGGTGTGTTTGGGGTGGTGGGGGTTGGTTTGGGGTGGGTTGGGTTGGTTTGGGGTGGGGTGGGTGGGTGGGTTGGTTTGGGTTGTGTTTGGTGGGTGGGGTGGGTTGGTTTGGGGTGGGTGGGTGGGTGGGTGGGTTTGGGGTGGGTTTGGGGTGGTGGGGGTGTGGTGGGTGGTGGGAGGGTTTAGGGTGTGGGGTGGTTGGTGGGTGGGTTTGGGGTGTGGGGTGGGTGGGGAGGTGTGTGAGAAAATTCTGGTGAGACGGCTCGTCAGTCTAATATTAACTGACATTCACTCGTATGATTCATTAACTAATACTAACTTACTTAGCCTTTCCCTACCTGTATCTATCATATTCATGTATATCTCCAGACTGGGACCAAAGGAACATATTTTCAGCGTTCCCAATTATATGATATATATTACATGATACGCCGATCCCTACCTGTATGCCCTGCACCCCCGCGGGTGTTAGAGGAAGCAATACAACAGTACTGCTTGCGGAAGTGGTACTGCTTGCAGCAATAGTATTGCTTTCAGCCGATGCTTGGTTACCTCCCATGGCAGGAGAGCTTGTTGGTTGGCTTACAGACAGCTTGCCAGCTTTCTGCTCCTTGTCTAGCCACCCTAAGACCTTGAGCGCATCTTTCACCTGCCATGATGCATGGGTGGTGTGGTGTGGTGTGGTGTGGGACAGGGTTGTGTGGTGTGGTGTGGTGTGGTGTGGTGTGGTGTGGTGTGGTGTGGTATGGTGTGGTGTGGTGTGGGACAGGGTCGAGTGGTGAGGTGTGGTGTGGTGTGGTGTGGTGTGGTGTGGTGTGGTGTGATTTGGTGTGGTTTGGTGCGTTGTGGGGTTGAATAGGGTGGGATAGGATAGGGTAGTGTGGGGTGGGGTGGGGTGGGGTGGGGTGGGGTTGAAAAGGGTGGGGTAGGGTTGGGTGGTGTGGTGTGGTGAGGTGTGGTTGGGGTTGTATAGGGTGGTGCGGTGTGGTGAGGTGTGGTTTGGGGTTGAAAAGGGTGGTATAGGGTGGTGTGGTGTGGTGAGGTGTGGTTTGGGGTTGAAAAGGGTGGTATAGGGTGGTGTGGTGTGGTGAGGTGTGGTTTGGGGTTGAAAAGGGTGGTATAGGGTGGTGTGGTGTGGTGAGGTGTGGTTTGGGTTGAAAGTGTGTATAGGGTGGTGTGGGGGTATGTGGTGAGGTGAGGTGGTGGTTTGGGTTGGAAAAGGGGGATTTAGGGTGGTGGTGGTGTGGTGAGGTGTGGGTTGGGGGTTGAAGCAAGGTGGGTATAGGGTGGTATGGTGTGGTTGAGGTGAGGTGTGGTTTGGGGTTGAGTTGAAAAGGGTGTGATGATAGGGTGGGTTGTGGTGTGGTGAGGTGTGGTTGGGGGGTTTTTGAAAGGGTGGATTAGGGTGGTTGGGGTTGGTGAGGTGGGCGTGGTTGGGGTGACTTGAATTGGAAAAGGGTGGGATAGGGTGGTGTGGTGTGGGGTTGAATAGGGTGGGATAGAGTTGGGTGTGGGGTCAAGGGGGGCTTATGAACATCACGAAAGATCTGTCTGTCTGTCTGTCTGTCTGCCTGCCTGCCTGCCTGCCTGCCTGCCAGTCTGTCTGTCTGTCTGTCTGTCTGTCTGTCTGTCTGTCTGTCTGTCTGTCTGTCTGTCTGTCTGTCTGCCAGTCTGTCTGTCTGTCTGTCTGTCTGTCTGTCTGTCTGTCTGTCTGTCTGTCTGTCTGTCTGCCTGTCTGTCTGTCTGTCTGTCTGTCTGTCTTTCCCACATACACCATCACACCCACATACCCACAAACAACACCTTCCTCACCGGCTTCGCATCCAGGGCAGCTACCTCCATCACAGGACTGCCCCCCTCCTCAGGGACACTCGCAACAGCCGGGGCTGCCGCCCACACACCCTTAGCCCCTCCCCTACACACACAGTACCACACACACCCACACAGTTCCAAACACACACAAACAAACACCATCCTCACCGGCTTCGCATCAAGGGCAGCTACCTCCAGCACAGGACTGCCCCCCTCCTCAGGGACACTCACAACAGCCGGGGCTGCCGCCCTGACCTTACTCCCCGCCACCTTGCCCCAAAGCTTGCCCTGCCCCCCTACAGCAGCTGCTGCCTTCTTTGCAACACTTGTCGCTTGGGACATAGGACTTGGGACAGCCTTGGGTCTGCTGACGGCCTTGTGACTTGATTGTGGACTGCCTGCCTCGGGCCTAGGGACAGCCAGGGATTGGATTGCCTTGTGACTGGATAGTGGACTGCCTGCCTCGGGCCTAGGGACAGCCAGGGATTGGATTGCCTTGTGACTGGATAGTGGACTGCCTGCCTCGGGCCTAAGAACAACCGGGGATTGGAGGGCCTGAAGGACAGGGAGCAGGTCAAGAGCCCAGGCTTGACTGAAAATGGAACCAAAACTGAAACAGAAGGCGCCGCCGCCCACAAGGACCAGGCTGCCTATGTCTGAGGAGGAGGAAGAGGGGGGAAGGAAACCTGCGGGCAGGGTGGGTGGGGGGTTTAGGGTGGGGGGAGGGTTGTAGGGGTGGGGGGGGGGTGGGGGGGGGGGGGGGGGAAACCCACGAGGACCAGGCTGCCTATATCTGAGGAGGAAGAGGGGGAAGGAAACCTGCGGGGAGGGTGGGTGGGGTTGTAGGGTGGTGTGGGGGGTTAGGGTGGTGGTGGTGTGGGGGGGTGGGGTGGGGGGGGGAAGGGTGGGGGTGGGTGGGGGGATGGAGGGTAGGGGGTGGTAGGAGGAGGAAGAGGGGGGCAGGATACCTGCGGTAAGGTGTGGGGTAGGGGTTGTAGGGTGCGTGGGGGGTTGTAGGGTGGGTAGGGGTGAGGTGGTTGTAGGGGGGAACCCACGAGGACCAGGCTGCCTATATCTGAGGAGCAGGAGGGGGGGCAGGAAACCTGCGGGGGAAAAGGGGGGGTGAGGGGGTTGTAGGGTGGGTGGGGGGGTGGGGGGTTGTAGGGTGGGGGGGGGGTGGGGGGGGGGGCACCCACAAGGACCAGGCTTGCCTATGTCTTAGGAGGAGGAGGGGGGCAGGAAACCTGCGGGAAGGGGGGGGTGAGGGGGTTGTAGGGTGGGGGGGGGGGGGGTGGGGGGGGGCCCCCACAAGGAGCAGTGCCTAGGTTTAGGAGGAGGGGGGGGCAGGAAACCTGCGGAAGGGGGGGGGTGAGGGGGTTGTTCGGGGGTGAGGGGGGGGTGGGGGGGGCACACGAGGACCCGGCTGCCTTGTCTTAGGAGGAGGAGGGGGGCAGGCAACCTGCGGGTAAGGGGGGTGAGGGTGGGGATGACGGGGGTTGTAGGGGTGGCGTGGGGGGTGGGGGGGGGCACCACGAGACCAGGCTGCCTATGTCTTAGGGGAGGACGGGGGGCAGCGAAAACCTGCGAGAGCAGGGGGGGGTGATGAGGCGGTGTAGGGTGCGTGGGGGGGGGGAGGGGGGCAACAAAAAGAGGAACCAGGCTGCCCTATGACTTAGGAGGAGGAGGGGGGGCAGGAAACCTGGGGCTAATGGGGGGTGAGGGGTGTGCTAGGGTGAGGGGGGCTGGCGTGGGGGGTGGGGGGGGGCACCCACGAGGACCGGTGCCTATGTCTTAGGAGGAGGAGGGGGGCAGGAACCTGCGGGAAGGGGGGGGTGAGGGGGTTGTAGGGTTGAGGGGGGGGGGGTGGGGGGGGGGCACCCACGAGGACCAGGCTTGCCTATGTCTTAGGAGGAGGAGGGGGGCAGGAAACCTGCGGGAAGGGGGGGGTGAGGGGGTTGTAGGGTGCGTGGGGGGTGGGGGGGGGGCACCCACGACGACCAGGCTGTCTATGTCTTAGGAGGAGGAGGGGGGCAGGAAACATGCGGGAAGGGGGGGGGGGGGGGTGAGGGGGTTGTAGGGTGGGTTGGGGGTTGGGGGGGGCACCCCACGAGGACCAGGCTGCCACATCAGAGGAGGAGGAGGAAGAGAGGGAGGGTTTACCTGCGGAAAGGGTGGGGGGATGGGGGTGGTGGTGGGGGGAGGTGTAGGGGGGGGAAGGTTGTGGGGGGGGGAGGGGACAGGATACCTGTGGGAAGGGGATGGGGAAAGGTTGTAGGGGTGAGGGGTGTGTGTGGGGGGGGGGAGGGTTGTAGGGTGGTGGGGTGGGGGGGGTGGGGGTGGGGGGGTTATGGGGGCAGGATACTGTGGAAAGGGTGGGGGTTGGGGGGAGGGTTGCAGGGGTTTGGTGTGTGGGGGGGGGGAGGAGGGGGGGGGGGGGGGGGGGGCCGGATACCTGTGGGAAGGGGGGGAGGGTCGTAGGGGTTGTGTGGGGGGAGTTGTGGGGGGGGGAGGGGGAGGATACCTGAGGGAAGGGGGGGAGGGTTGAAGGGGGGGGGGGGGGGGGGGGGGGGGGGGGGGAGGGAGAGGGTGTAGGGGGGGGGGGGGGGGGGGGAGGGGGGGGGGGGGATGGAGGGTTTGCTAGGGGGGAGGGGGGGGAGGTTGTAGGGGGGAAGGGGGGAGGGGGCAGGATACCTGTGGGAAGGGGGGGGATGGTTGTAAAGGGGTTGTGGGGGGGGGGGGGGAGGAGGGAGGGGGGGGAGGGTTGTAGGGGGGGTTGTGGGGGGGGGGGAGGGGGCAGGATACCTGTGGGAAGGGGAGGATGGGGGTAACAGATAGAAGCTCCTTTCCGGGCAGTGAGTACAAGGGATCTAAGTTAACATTGTCGAGAAGAAAAATCAACAGTAAGAGGAGAAGAGAAAAAGGAGCGAATGATTAATAAAAGCAGACACATGCAGCAGGGATGTTTTTCTCCAGGCGTTAACTTTTCAGGACAAAAAACATTATTTATTTATTTATTTTTCTAGCGCCAATTTGGGACAAAACGGGGTCATAAGTAGCGAACGCTATATACAGCGGGGGGGGGGGGGGGGGGGGGGAGGGGGGGGGGGGAACTGACCTGCAGAATGCCGAACAGGCACGAAATTACCATGCGCCTCAGGGGGGGGAATGGAAATCTTCACCCTGTTCCATTCCTCTTTCGTCGTGTCGAACACAAACAGGGAGTCGTGGTGCGCAGTTGGGTAGCCCCCTGCGAGAAGCAGGACAGGGCCCGCCAAACTGGGTTCGTGCCAGGCTGTCAGCGAGTGAGAGAAGCAAGCTGGCGGGGTTGTCTGTTTAGGCATCAGATGTTTCCACAAGGTGGCTGGGGGTTTACCCACGGGACTGGCCACATAGCCTAGTTTGGATCCAGCCTGGACGTCTGCTACTTCTTTCAGTGCCTCAGTCAGACTGAGGCAGTACATGCAGTTGTAGTGCCTCCCGTAGCCTGACATGCCACCATGCAGGTAGACCTGGTCGCCAGCTATGGCCATCGCGTGGGAGTTCCGGGGGCAAGGCCAGGGTGCAGACTCCGCACAGGAAGTTTGTAGGGGCAGGCCCTCCTCAGGGACGGCCTGGGAACCTGCAAGCTCAGTAGGGGTTATCGCATCGCCCAAAACATCTTGGGCGGAGCCCCCAGGGACCTGGACCCAAGTCCACACCAGAGACTCGACATCTGGGGGGGGGGCAGTTGGCGTGGCCCCAGTCTCACCGGCATCTGGGGGGGGGCCCGTTGGCGTGGCCCCAGTCTCACCGACACTTGGGGGGAGGGCAGTCGGCTTGGCCCCAGTCTCACCAACCTCTGCCTTCAAAACCCAAAGGTCGCTGAAAATCTGGCGGTCGTCACGACCACCGAAGACCAACACACAGTGACCGGCTGGGCTAGCCCCCCCTGGCTTGGCAGAAGCACCGCCACTCAGGGGGGCAGACACAGCCGCGTGGCGGAATCGACCCGGCCACACAGGGGCACTGGCATTAGAGCTTGGGTTGGACCCATTTAATGCACTGCTTGTTGCTGGCGTGTGGCCATTAGCAGTTGATGGGATTACCTGGGGGTGGGGTAGGGTGAGGTGGGGTGGAGTGTGGTCTGTGGTTGTGGTGGGGTGGGGGTTTGTGTTGGGTTTGTGGGTGTGTGTGTGTTGTGCTTGGGGGGTGTTTGTGGTGTGATGTGTGTTGGGTGTGTGTGGGTGTGTGTTTGTGTTTGTGGGTGTGTGTGTGTGTGTTTGTGGGTGTGGGTGTGTGTTTGTGGGTGTGATTGTGGGTGTGTGGGTGGGTGTGGGTGTGTGTTTGTGTTTGTGGGTGTGGGTGTGTTTGTGTGTTTGTGGGTGTGTGTTTGTGGGTGTGATTGTGGGTGTGGGTGTGTGTTTGTGGGTAGGGCGGGTGCGTTTGCGTGTAAATGTGAGTGTGTTTCGGAATCGGCCTGGCCACACAGGGGCACTGGCATTAGAGCTTTTGTTGGACTTGTTTAATGCACCGCTTGTTGCTGGCTTGTAGCCATTAGCAGTTGATGGGATTACCTGGGGGTGAGGTAGGGTGGGGTACGGTGGAGCAGGGTGTGTGTGTGTTTACCGGAATCAGCCCGGCCACACAGGGGCACTGGCATTAGGGCTTGGGTTGGACCCCTTTAATGCACCGCTTGTAGCTGGCTTGTGGCCATTAGCAGTTGATGGGATTACCTGGGGGTGGGGTGGGGTGGGGTGGGGTGGGGTGGGGTAGTGTGCGTGAAAATATGTGTGTGTGTGTGTGTACCAGAATCGGCCCGGCCACACAGGGGCACTGGCATTAGAGCTTGGGTTGGACCCTTTTAAAGCACCGTTTGTAGCTGGCTTGTGGCCATTAGCAGTTGATGGGATTACATGGGTGTTTGCGTGTACATGTGTGTGCATACCGGAATCGGCCCGGTCATACAGGGGCACTGGCACTAGGGCTGGGGTTAGACCCTTTTAAAGCATCGTTTGTAGCTGGCTTGTGGCCATTAGCAGTTGATGGGATCACCTGAGTGTGGGGTGGGGTGGGTGTGTAAATATGTGTGTGTGGGGTGGGGTGGGGTGGGGGGAAATAAAAACTTCTTTCCAGGCTGTCAGTACAATGGATATGATTGTTTTTTTAAACGAGAAGAGAAATTAACAGTATTAAAAGACAAGAGAAAGGGACAATAGATTACAACAAGTCCTATGCAGCGTCGCAAACAGAAAATTGGCGGAGTGTGTTGGCAACGGAACGAAAGGTGGCAACAGTGGAGCTGACCGAAGCGAGTTAGTTACACGACCGTTGGATGACGTGTCAGGCTTCAATTTTGTTCAGTCGGACAAACGGACAAATGGGTAAACATGGGAGCTCCCGCCCCCTTGAAGAGGGGGCTCCGCAAAAAATCAGCTTTCCATGAAGCAGCTTTACAAAGAAGAAGAAGAAAAACTTAACAAAAAAAAGCAGCTTTACAAAGCTTCAAAAAGAATGAACACAAAAAAACAGCTATACTACAAAAGCTTTAAACAAAATGCTGGACCCAAAAAAATGAACACAAAAAAACAATTTGTCACTCAAAAACAATTTATAATAAATGCTGGACCAAAAAAATGAACACAAAAAAACAGCTATACTACAAAAGCTTTAAACAAAATGCTGAACCAAAAAAAGCAGCTTAACTACAAAGCTGTCGTGGGGAATAACTGGGGGTAGAGTTGTATTAAAAGTAATATGATAACGCGATATAATAATGATAACGCGGTATGATATGATATAATATGATATGATATATGATATGATATGATTTGACGCAATATGATATGATAACGCGATATGATATGATGACGCGATATGATAATGATAACGCGATATGATATGATAACACGATATGATAATGATAACTCAATATATTATGATAAGATACGATATGACTACGCCATGTGATAATGATAACGCGATATAATATGATAACGTGGTATGATATGACAACGCGATATGATATGATATGATAACACGATATAATAATGATAACGCCTGGTAGAGCATGGTATTAAGGGAGCCCCGTATAACGGCGGTAGGGAACGGGCTGCTAAAAAAGGTAATAATAACTCCTGATGGGGCGTGGTGTTAAGGGGGCCCGTCGTACGCGGGTGGGGAGCGGTCTCCTACCTCAACTGGACAAGCTACCATCGCGGTTGACGACAACCTGCAACGCCAAGAGCCACCGAAGGGGGAGTCGAACCCCCGACTCTTCTTTCTTAAAGTGACTTCGTCTACCACTAGACCAATGTATATCACTGCATAAGGCTTAACGGGCTGCTAGTTAACCTAGACAAAGCTACCATGGCAGTTGACAGCAACCGGGAACACTAAAGCACACCCATAGGGATTTGAACCAGCACCTTCATTGGTTGCTGCTAAAAAACAATGCTACAAAAAAAAATTGCTCAACCATTGAGCCATTCATCTAAATATATAGATACTTCAGAGTTGTATTAATTAATTAATTAATTAATTAATTTGTATTTAGTTAGTTAATAAATTAATTGATTTATTGATTTTGGGGGCCCGGAATTCGTGCTATGCAGATAATAAAAGTTAATTAATTTAGTTAATTAATTAATTTTAATTATTTGCATGGCACGAATTCCGGGCCCCCATCATTTCAGATTTGTTGGGGTCCAGTTCACAAGTGCCTTTTTTGTAAACAGCCCTATCCAGCATTGAGGTTGGGCAAGTCAAGCGAGCCTATTTGGCTACCCTTTGACCGGCTAGACTGTAAAAACACACACCCATAATGTTGGGGTTCAGTTGCTAGTGCTTGCTTTATTAAACTACCATACATATTGTGAGGTTGGGCAAGTCCCTTCAACCTGTTTGGCTACCCCTGGACTGTACAAATACATACAAATGCATACGAATACATACAAAAGATACATATACATATTTACATATACATACAAATACATACAAATGCATACAAATACATATTTGCATATACATACAAATACATACAAATGCATACGAATACATACAAAAGATACATATATAATATTACATATACAACAAATACATAAAAAGCCATACAATACATAGTGAATATACTACAAACATACGATATACATAACAAAGATACATACTACAATTTTACATATACATTACAATACATAACAAATGCATACAAATACTATATTTGCATACATACAAATACATACAAATGCATACGACATACATACAAAGATACATACAATATTACATATACATGACAAATACATACAAATGATACAAAACATATGAGCACTATAAATACAAATACATACAAATGCATACGAATACATACAAAAGATACATATACATATTTACATATACATACAAATACATACAAATGCATACAAATACATATTTGCATATACATACAAATACATACAAATGCATACGAATACATACAAAAGATACATATACATATTTACATATACATACAAATACATACAAATGCATACAAATACATATTTGCATATACATACAAATACATACAAATGCATACAAAACGTACAAATAAAGTCATACCTGGGGGTGGAGTAGTGTCCATTTCCAGGTGTTAAGGCAGAGCAACCACACGTCGTTCAGCGCTTTGGCTGGGCTTGTGCGCCCCCCAATAAGAACGGCATGGTCCTCACCCATCATTGCTGCCACATGACCCATCCGCGGTTCCGGAGCCAACCTCTTTGCTGCGTGGCCAATCTGCGGTTCCGGAGCCAACCCTTTTGTGGCGGCGGTTTCCTGGGCTAAGGTCCAAGTGCCTGCCGAGCCGTCATACACAAGGACATCAGCTCTCCTTGTGTGAGAGCCTTCACCACCATAGCCACCGATCACGATTACACAATGTTTGTGAGTGACAGTGGCGTGGCCCCAACGCAGCATGCTCTCCGGGCTCAAATCAGCTGAGGGGGCTGCGCCCAACAGGTCCGAGGGGGCAGGGGAGGGGCTGGAGATGAGTGGATGCCAGGAAAGGGGTTGGGCAGGAGCAAGCTTGACCACAACGGTAGCCTTAGACATGGCTGGAGCCTTGCCAGCACGGCTTGGTTTTACTGCCAAGGTGGATGGGTGTTGGCCCACGACACATGCCGCGCGCTTTTCAAGAGCAGTAAGCTTAGACAAGGCATCTTCCTGTCGCTGCTTCAGCTGCTGCAAGGCAGAGAAAGCATCTCCCGGACCCCGTTTCGCCTTGCGAGCCACCGCCCCCCCTAATTCCCAGGCCCCCCCGCACCCCTGGGGTGGGGGGTGGGGGGCCAAAGTTGGTGGGGAGGTAAAAACAGCCGCGTGAGGTTGTGCCTGATGCTTTCCTTTACCTCGCTTGGTAGAGGCAGCGGGGGCTAGCAGGGGGGAGGGCGAGTACAGTATACGCAGTTGCTCTACAAGCTTGGCGATTCGTTGCGTGTTTTCATCGAACTTCTCGTTGCACAGCTTGACCAGGTACAGGATGTGGTCGTCAGGTACCAGCATCTGCCCGTTGTCCGCAACTGGGGCTTCCAGGCGGAGTGAGCAGCGCACCCCCACCATTGCGCGCTGCCCTGCAGCGCCGAGAGACAGGCCACTCTCTCGGAACCCTGCCAGCTTGGCGGCGTGCAAGAGCTGGGCAGCCGTTGTGACAGAGTCGCACTCCGCATGAAGAATGAAAGGCTCGAAGCGCATCACTAGCCTCCCACCTGGTGGACGGTGGTGGTGGTGGTGGTGGTGGTGGGTTTGGTCGTTTGTGTTGTGGGTGTAGTGGTGGGTGTGGGTGCAGAGGGATGAGAGCTGTGATTTGGGCATCAGAGCCGAGTAGCTGTTGCAAAATTGTCACACTCAGCATGCAGAATGAGAATGTAGAAAGCAGAACTTGGGATGAAGAATGAAAGGCTCGAAGCGCATCACTAGCCTCACACCTGGAGGACGGTGGTGGTGGTGGTGGTGGTGGTGGTGGTGGTGGTGGTGGTGGTGGTGGTGGGTGGGGTGGGTGGTGGTTTGTGTGATGGGTGTAAAAGGATCGAAGCGCAGCACTAGCCGTCCACCTGGTGGTGGTAGTGGTGGTGGTGGGTGTGGTGGGTGGTAGTTCGTGTGATGGGTGTGAAAGGTGTCACAGTGCAAAGTTGTCACTCAGCATGCAGAATGAGAATGCAGCATCGGCATACAGAATGAAACTGCAGCTTGCAGAATGAGAATGGAACACTCAGCATATAGAATGAGAATGCAGGAAGCAGAATACAGCATGCAGAATGAGAATGTAGCACTCAGCGTATAGAATGAATATGCAGGAAGCTGAATACAGCATGCAGAATGAGAATGTAGCAATCAGCGTATAGAATGAATATGCAGGAAGCAGAATACAGCATGCAGAATGAGAATGTAGCACTCAGCGTATAGAATGAGAATGCAGGATGCTGAATACAGCATGCAGAATGAGAATGTAGCACTCAGCGTATAGAATGAGAATGCAGGAAGCAGAATACAGCATGCAGAATGAGAATGTAGCACTCAGCGTATAGAATGAGAATGCAGGATGCAGAATACAGCATGCAGAATGAGAATGTAGCACTCAGCGTATAGAATGAGAATGCAGGATGCTGAATACAGCATGCAGAATGAGAATGTAGCACTCAGCGTATAGAATGAGAATGCAGGAAGCAGAATACAGCATGCAGAATGAGAATGTAGCACTCAGCGTATAGAATGAGAATGCAGGAAAAAGAATACAGCATGCAGAATGAGAATGTTGCAATCAGCGTATAGAATGAGAGTGCAGGAAGCAGAATACAGCATGCAGAATGAGAATGTAGCACTCAGCGCATATAATGAGAATGCAGGAAGCAGAATACAGCATGCAGAATGAGAATGTAGCACTCAGCGTATAGAATGAGAATGCAGGAAGCAGAATACAGCATTGCAGAATGAGAATGTAGCACTCAGCGTATAGAATGAGAATGCAGGAAGCAGAATACAGCATGCAGAATGAGAATGTAGCACTCAGCGTATAGAATGAGAATGCAGGAAGCAGAATACAGCATGCAGAATGAGAATGTAGCACTCAGCGTATAGAATGAGAATGCAGGAAGCAGAATACAGCATGCAGAATGAGAATGTAGCACTCAGCGTATAGAATGAGAATGCAGGAAGCAGAATACAGCATGCAGAATGAGAATGTAGCACTCAGCGTATAGAATGAGAATGCAGGAAGCAGAATACAGCATGCAGAATGAGAATGTAGCACTCAGCGTATAGAATGAGAATGCAGGAAGCAGAATACAGCATGCAGAATAAGAATGTAGCACTCAGCATATAGAATGAGAATGCAGGATGCTGAATGCAAACGGCATATCAAATAAGACTGTAGCTTGCAGAATGACAATATAGCACTCGGCACAGGGGGGGGGGCAGAAAGACAGATTTTTGACCGCACCTTCGATATGGTGTCCGATTCAGATGGGAGTTGGAATTGTGGACGTTTCATACAAAAAGAGGGGGGAAATAAAGTTGGCTAAAAGTTTTTTTACCCCCCCCCCACCACCCCCCACCCCAACCCTCCTAAAACCCAATTACCTCACCCTACCCCCTCTAAAATGGGGGTCATTCGAAAGATCTTTTAAAGCCCATTTCAGTTATGCTCTTACATCTTTCATGGGGTTACCCAAACGTGATTTATCACGAAGTTAAGATTTGGGCCGCTTTGGTTGAAAAAAAAATTGGACCCCTCTAACTTTTGTACAACTTTATTTTTGGCTCAAAAAATAACCTTTTTTTTATATACTTTGAGGAAAGGCTCTATCCAAAGCTAAGGTGCGGTACGGCAGCTTTTTTCTTGCCCCCCCCTCGACTCGGCATATAGAATGATGATGCAGAATGCAGCTTGTTGAATGAGAATGTAACACTCGGCATAAAGAATGAGAATGCAGTGGGTGAGGAGGGCATAGGACATGAGAATCAGGGGGGGTGAGGGGTGGGGGGGGCACAGGATGGAAGAGGATCAGAGAGGGGGTGGGGGTGGGGGGCATAGGACGGAAGAGGACGAGAGAGGGGGTGTGTGGGGGGATTGGGGGGGCATAGGACAGAAGAGGATCAGAGAGGGGGTGGGGGTGGGATGCGCAGCCCTCATTAAACCGCCGCAACATCTTTTGAGGGTCAGACACCGGATCATGGTTGGCTAAAACCCACTAGGGACTGCAGAGGATCAGAGGTGGTGGTGGTGGATGTGGGGTGGGGTGGGGTGGGGTGGGGGGTGGGGGGGGCACAGGACAGAAGAGGATCAGGGGAGGTGGTGTGGTAGTGTGTGTGTGTGTGTGGTGGTGGTGGTGGTGGTGGTGTGTGTGTGGGGGGGGGGGGGGGGGGGGGGCATAGGACTTACAAGATGCGTAGCCCTCCTTAACCCGACGCAAAACCTCTTGAGGGTCAGACACCGGATCGTGTGAGGCAAACACCCAGGCTCCTCCTTTCTTGCCAGCAGCCCGAGTCTCCTGTTGTGCAGTGGTTAGACCGCAGTTTGTTTATAGTGGGTGGGAGGGTGGGTGGGTGGGTGGGTGGGTGGATGGATGGGTGGATGGATGGTTGGATGGATGGATGGATGGATGGATGGATGGATGGATGGATGGATGGATGGATGGATGGATGGATGGATGGATGGATGGATGGATGGATGGATGGATGGATGGATGGATGGATGGTGGATAGATCATATCATCATATCTCTCATCTCTCTCATCTTTCTCATATCCCAGGAACAGGCCCAAAAAACTCCTCCAGGGGTATGATAGCCCCTCCCCTAACCTATTGGTGGTTGGCCCCAGTGGAAGCAAACGGGCTGGCCCCCTCAACCTCACGCCTCGTATCAAGGCATACTATTTATTTATTTATCATCTCCCTTATCTGAGACCTTCTGACCTTATGGCCTTTTCGGCCCACAGGAAGGAGACCGGCAGCGGCAGCGGCACCAGCAGGCACTGGCAGGCACTGGCAGGCACAGGGACACGTCTTCCTGCTTGCAACACGTCCCAAAAGTGAGGTACTTGGTGCACCCCCAGTGTGACGCACTGCCCACAAACCCTGGGGGCATGGAGCGCAGAGCCCCCGGGGGTCTGGGGGGCCATTTTTAACTACTTTAGCCGGACCTTTCCCGCAATCTCCAACATGCCCATCCCTCCCAGGCTCTGCAGAATCTCTGCGAAGCCCGCTTGGATCTCCTAATTGCAGTACCGCTGCATCAGCAGAACTGCGAATTCGGCTGGAAGAAATTTCACCCCTCCCCATCCCATATCCCATTTCCGCAATCCCCACATGCCCATCCCTCTCCAGCATTGCGGAATCTCTGCCCCCACGCCTTAAGGGGCGTGAGGGCTGTGGAGCTCGCACCTCGCTCCACGTTTTCACGATATGATGTCTGGCCCTGTCTGGCTATTAGACCCAGGACCATGTCAGGTCCACCTGTAGCTAAGGAGCAGCAATATGATATAATATGATATCATGTCATCTCATGATATCATAAGATGACGGCAGACTGACTGGGCTTAAGTTACCATTGATATACAATCACGTAATGCAATTTGTATGATATCATATGATATCATACTCGCCTTTGGTCAGAATCATATGATATGCCAGTCCCTACCTATACCTAGGGAACGGCAACTAATATTAATGTTTGAAAAACTAAAATTAACTAATATTATTATAATATCACAATAATATTAGTTTTTCAAATTAATTCGAAATTCTGGTGAGACTCGTCCGACTAATATTACATAATATTATATAATATCATTTATTCACTAATATTATTTAACATAGCCGACCCCTACCTATCCCTAGTAGAAGTCTTCCTTCGCCACCATGGATTGCTGACCTTGTTCCCCCAGCAGTGCCTGGCATGTGGCTACATGTGGAGTCACCCTAGTGGTCCTTATCATCATGGAGGTAAGCTACGGCTGCTCCTTGTTTATACTGTCCCATCCGATGTATGAAACGATTGAGAGCGGGATCCTTGTTGACTTGGTTGATTATATACGTTCTCCGCGTAGTCTGAGCTCCTTGCCTATTACCTTAGAAGCCAACTAGTATCCTAGAAGCCACCTAGTAGAGCCTAGTAGCCCCCTAGTACCATCCCAGTAGCACCCTGGTACCTGCTAGTAGTTACCAGGGCGCTACTGGGACCTGCTAGTACCTGCTAGTAGGTACCTGCTAGTACCTGCTAGTACCTGCTAGTACCTGCTAGTACTTGCTAGTACCTGCTAGTACCTGCTAGTGCCTGCTAGTACCTGCTAGTGCCTGCTAGTAGTGTCACCTAGTAGGGTCCCAGTAGCGCCCTGGTACCTGCTAGTGCCTGCTAGTAGTGTCACCTAGTAGGGTCCCAGTAGCGCCCTGGTACCTGCTAGTAGTGTCCCTACCTACTTCAGTACACTCCCCTCCACCCCCACCCCACCCTCATGGACCAACACAGGCCCCCCTCTCCCCACAATCACCGTCTCTCCCCCTAAGGGCCCATCAAGCCTCGATGGCTCATAGAATGTCAAGGTTTCCCCACTGGGTTCTTTACCCGGCATTACTAATGTTAGGTTTCCCCACTGGGTTCTTTACATGACATTACTAATGTTAGGTTTCCCAACTGGGTTCTTTACCCGACATTACTAATGTCAAGGTTTCCCAACTGGGTTCTTTACCCGACATTACTAATGTCAAGGGTTCCCAACTGGGTTCTTTACCCGACATTACTAATGTCAAGGTTTCCCAACTGGGTTCTTTACCCGACATTACTAATGTCAAGGGTTCCCCAATGGGTTCTTTACCCGACATTACTAATGTTAGGTTTCCCCACTGGGTTCCTTACCCGACATTACTAATGTCAAGGTTTCCCAACTGGGTTCTTTACCCGACATTACTAATGTCAAGGGTTCCCCAATGGGTTCTTTACCTGACATTACTATAGAGCCTCGATGTCGGGCTATAGCTTATGACTTTAGACTCTAGTTCCCCCTTGAGCGGGTGCACAAGCTGGCTGCCCCACCCCTTGCTTAAGGCCGGACTCCCACAGTAACACACACATCACATAGACCTAGAACCAGTTTCAGAGCAGTCAGACCCAACCAAGTAGAGATAGTACAGCCCCCACCTAGATAGTACAACCCCCCCCCACACACCCCTCACCACCACCATCACCTTCACCACCATCACCACCACCACCACCACCACCACCACCTCCACCACGACCACCACCTCCACCAACAACACCACCACCTAGATAGTACACCCCCCACACACACACCCCTCACCACCACCACCACCTTCACCACCTCCACCACCTCCACCACCAACTACACCACGACCACGACCACGACCACAACCACCACCACCACCACCACCACCACCACCACCACCACCACCACTATATCTCACCTCAGGTGGGTCTCCAAACACACTGATGCGTCCACTGCAGCTGCTGGTAGTGCACACATTTGGCTGATCATTGATAACACACCACCAGGACCACCACCTCCACCACCACCACCACCACCACCACCATCACGACCACCACCACCACTGTACCTCACCTCAGATGGGTCTCCAAACACACTGATGCGTCCACTGCAGCTACTGGTCGTGTACATATTCGGCTGATCATTGATAACACACCACCACCACGACCACCACCTCCACCACCACCATCCCTCACCACCAACACCAACACCGTCCCTCACCTCAGATGGGTCTCCAAACACACTGATGCGCCCACTGCAGCTGCTGGTTGTATACATTGGGCTGGTCATTGATTACACACCACCACCACGACCACCACCCCCATGACTACCACCACCACCACCACCACCGCCACCACTGTACCTCACCTCAGATGGGTCACCAAACACACTGATGCCTCCACTGCAGCTGCTGGTAGTGTACATATTCGGCTGATCATTGATAACACACCACCACCACGACCACCACCTCCACCACCACCATCCCTCACCACCAACACCAACACCGTCCCTCACCTCAGATGGGTCTCCAAACACACTGATGCGCAAAATGCAGCTGCTGGTTGTATACATTGGGCTGGTCATTGATAACACACCACCACCACGACCACCACCTCCATGACTACCACCACCACCACCACCACCACCACCGCCACCGCCACCACTGTACCTCACCTCAGATGGGTCCCCAAACACACTGATGCCTCCACTGCAGCTGCTGGTAGTGTACACTTTGGACTGGTCATTGATTACACACCACCATCACGACCACCACCTCCACCACCACCATCCCTCACCACCACCACCGCCACCACCTCCATGACCATCACCACCACCACCACCACCACCACCACCGCCACCACTGTATCTCACCTCAGATGGGTCTCCAAACACACTGATGCGCCCACTGCAGCTGCTGGTTGTATAGACATTGGGCTGGTCATTGATAACATTGACCAATGCTAAGCAGCGCTCGTCCACACTGCCCTTTCGCGACTTGTCTCCACACTTATCTTGTAGGCCAGCTAGCACTGACGCTTTTCTCTGTTGGAATGCATTGTTGGACATAGCTGGCTTGTTTCCTGGAGCCCTTACAGCTATATACACTATAGGTGCCTTGCAGTGCTTTTTATACCCTGCCCTGCAATGATGACTGACCAGATACTGTTAGACCAGATACTGTTAGACCAGATACTGTCAGACCAGATACTGTTAGACCAGATACTGTTAGACCAGATATTGTTAGATCAGATACTGTTAGACCAGATACTGTTAGACCAGATACTGTCAGACCAGATACTGTTAGACCAGATACTGTCAGACCAGGGTGTGGCAGACCAGGGTGTGGCAGAGCTTTAGCGCCTGAAGTTCAACATCTCCTGTACTCTCTTCAGCTGCTGCTTGGCGTCCGTCAGATGGAACTTGATATTGGTGGTCGAGCGGTACTTCTCAAATTCACTTCGCACCTCGCTCCTTAAATCAACTGCAAGGATAGCAAACGGGAGCGCGGGGAAGGTCGGAAATCTGAACAGGGGGGGATGTGAACAGACACCCGCACATGCCATGCTAAATGGCGCGTTCCATGTGAACAGACACATGCGCTTTCAAATCAACTGCAAAGGTGGCAAATGAAAGCGCAGGAAAAGTGGGACACACCCGCATTGGCACAACGACACATGCAATGAAATGCATAGACACACTCTGCTCATGCAACGACATATGCCATGAAATGCACATGCACACTCTGCTCACGCAACAACATGAGCAATGAAATGCACGTGCACACTATGCTCATGCAACGACATGAGCAATGAAATGCACATGCACACTCTGCTCATGCAACGACATATGCAATGAAATGCACACTCTGCTCATGCAACGACATCTACATGCAATGACATGCAAACTCTGCTCATGCAGCGACATCCACATGCACTTGAGCTAGCCCCCCCTTGAGCTAGCCCCCACTAAAGTTTAAGGGGGTTTGGTTTTAGGGTTAATAGTTTAGGGTTTAGTGGTTAGGGTTTCAATTTAAAGGTTTGGGGGTGAGTGTATTTAGGGATTCGGGTTTAGGGTCTAGGTGGGTTTAGGGTGAAGGTAAGTTGAGGCTAGCTTAAGTGGGGGCTAGCTTCCCCCTACCTACACATGCAATGATTTAAACATGAACACTCTGCTTACCCCACACTTCAAACCAATCACATCATCACCAGAAGTCCACCCTGACAGATCAATATTGGCATCGCCACAAGTAACATCTTGGCACCTCCCCATGCAAGGTTTTTCTTTTCGGCTACTAGCAGCAGCTTCTAGGCAGCTCCCTGAGCCAACCACAGGGCTGAGCCTCAAAATGTCAGCAGCGCTAGGAAGTTGATCCCGTCAGCTTCAAGGTGCACTAGGTTGCTTTAGGTTTGGATGATTATTCAGCCAGAGTAACTGCCTAGAAGCTGTTACTTGTAGCTGAACAGAAAAAACAGTGCTTCCTGTGCGCGGTTTTTTATACACCATCATCAAACCCCCCCACACACACCCCACCCCTCCCCTTATACGCAGCCCATGCACACACACCACAATCTTCTTCGCCACCGCCACCAACACCAACACTAACACCAAACCAACACCACTGACACCAGTGACACCACCACCAACACTACACCACCAACAACACCATTCACCATCTGGGTGAGGCACGCAGCTTGTTTCCATCCGTCGGGCCATCACCAAGGATCGAAATAACACCAGGCGTGTGCACAATATTTGTGGCGCAAGAACGCGTCGGATTTGTTCCGTGAGCAGCCATAACATATGCCCTTGCTAAGCACCTCCCTGACTGCAGTGAGTTATAAGTGGCGATGTGGCGGAGAATGAAGGATTCTGACCCACCTTTGGCAGCCTGCGGCAAATTCTTACTCGCTCTGAAGAAGCTTCGGTAGAGACCGAAGACCTGAGCTCGGAAAATGAAGGCCTGGAGACCAAGGGTTGCTTTAGGCACACTCATGAAGCCCTAGTGCGATCATTAGCTGATTGTCAGAGGAGGGGGGGGTTGATGCTGCTGCTGCGTGTGAGCACTGGGGTGGCGATGCAAATTTGGAGATCGCTGTTGTGGCACGTATGCGTAATGACTCGCCGTCTTTTTCGGGGGGGCGCAGCCACCGGTGATGCCCAACCGGTCGCGATCCGTAGTCTCATCCAACAGGGTATTGGCCTTCAGGGTTTGCCTCAATTATGTTCCTGTCCCGCTTGTGCGCACAGATATATCGTGACAGCCCATGATCACAAATTGCTTGCTTTGGTGAAATTAATCATGGATCAAGTCGGGATCAAGTGTGATTCGTTGGTAGACTCATGTTTACTCTACATCTAAGCACTTAGTTTTTTCGTTTTAAGACCCCTCTGCCCCCCCCACAGGGTTTAAGTGATAACAACCATCGGGTGTACGTGGTAGGGGGGATCTAGTCCGGAGGTAGCCAGTCCGGGGGTGACCGGTTAGGGGTTTAGGGTTTAGGGGGTTAGGGTCTAGGGGTCCAGGGGGTTAGGGTGAAGTGTTGACAGGTCATCCCCCGGACTGGCTACCCCCGGACTAGCTTCCCCCCTGCCGGTGTATGTCCGGTATTTCCCTTCAGCTGCAGGCAGACTTCAATAGCTCAGCTACAGGCAGACTTCAATAGTTCAGCTACAGGCAGACTTCAATACTTCAGTAGTTCAGCTGCAGGCAGACTTCAATAGCGTGGTCAAAAGCATGGTGAGAAGTATCCAGTTGGTCAAATGATCACTATAGCACGAACTCAGGGCCCTCGTCGGTAAATCGGTTGTTTGGTTTTCAGTTCACCAATGCTTTTTATTTGTATGCCCTTCCTATCACGGCTGGGCAAGTCCTTTTAGCCTATTTGGCCTACCCCTGGACTGTAACATACATACATGCATACACAACATAACAAGTTCTATGCATCCTTGCCTGCGACGCTAAAAAACGGACACATGGGTAAACATGGGGGCTCCCGCCCCCTTGAAGAGGGGGCTCCGCCAAAAACACACATTGGTCCTCGGCATGGAGAGAAGTATCCCCAGCAACGCTCGGGCGTGGAGAGAGGTATCCCCAACAAGATGGAAAGCATTCAGCCTCCTGGCCATTGGGCCATAAAATTGGATTGGATGTTTACAAGTTTTAAAGCCTACCTGGGCTGCTCACCGCCTTCCAATGCTAAGTCCCTCAGTACGATACTCATACAACTAGTAAGGATATTATGCAGATTATACATAAACACTGCTTGGGTCCTTGTGGAATCCATGGCAGATGTTGTCAAGGCACAGGTTTCTAAATGGATTGGATTGATACATTTTTTACCAGCTCTGGGCTGCTCACCTTCTTCCAATGCTATGTCCCCCAGTACGATGCCCAAGGAAATCAGGGAACCAACTATGCCGAGTACTGCATGATGCATTCTCATTCCCATTCTGCATGCCGATTGCTGCATGCTGTCGTCGAATCTAAAACCAGGGAGCCAACCACGCAGCTTATACAGTTTAAAAACTTGCAAAGAATTATCGCCAGCGTATTAACGTAGCCTAAAAACGAAACAGTGCAAATCCCCTCAGCATTTCTCCTTTCAGCAGTGTCACTTTATTATTTATGTATGTACGGTATGTTACAGTCGAGATGTAGGCCAATAGGTAACAGGGACTTGCCAAACCGTGATAGGAAGGGCTTTAAAAGAAAAAGCGTTGATGAACTGAACCCTAAACACTCGTTTAACCGACGGAGGCTCTGAGTCCGTGCGACAGCGATCATTTAATTCCACAGATGTGAAATTGAAATTGAAATTGTTACATCCGTGTAATACAGATACTCACAGGAAGTGATGTTAAGGACACCACAGCTTAAGCCGGAGCCAGCTATAGTCACCGACAGATGTGAAATGTGTAATCAAGGTTGCGAACAAAACAAGACCAGCTTGAATCTAGTATCATATTCAAGTAGAATCATTGCACACGAGTATCAGCATTCACTGAGTCATTGCACATGGGTATCAGCATTCACTGAGTCATTGCACATGGGTATCAGCATTCACTGAGTCATTGCACATGAGTATCAGCATTCACTGAGTCATTGCACATGAGTATCAGCATCCACTGAGTCATTGCACATGAGTATCAGCATTCACTGAGTCATTGCACATGAGTATCAGCATTCACTGAGTCATTGCACACGATTATCAGCATTCACTGAGTCATTGCACATGAGTATCAGCATTCACTGAGTCTGCATAATATGCTCCCTGGTACCGTGGGTGTCGCACAGGGGGGCTTGGCATTGGAAGCCGGTGACTGAGCAGCCCAGAGCTGGCTGAAAAACATGTATAAATCCAATATAATTAGCAACATGAGCCTTAGTAACGACTGCCATGGCTTCCACAAGGCCCCAGGCAGTGTTTCTGTATAATCTGCATACTCTGCTCCCTGGTTCTGTGGGTATCACACGGGGGGACTTGGCATTGGAAGACGGTGACTGAGCAGCCCAGAGCTGGCTGAAAAAATATTTACGAATCCAACCTTATTAGCAACACGAGCCTTGGTAACAACTGCCATGGCTTCCACAAGGCCCAAGCAGTTTTTCCGTATAATCTGCATAATCTGCTCCCTGGTTCTGTGGGTATCACACGGGGGGACTTGGCATTAGAAGACGGTGAGCAGCCCAGAGTTGGCTGAAAAAACATGTAACACTTCAAATTCAAATATTTAGGCACATTGCATGGACCAATGGCCAGGAGGCATCATGCGCTCCATCTTGCTGGCGATACTTCTCTCCAAGTTTTAAAATGTATAAGCTGCATAGTTGGCGATCTAATTTCAGGGGGGACCCAAGCACTTTTTCTGTCTAATCCACTTTGAATGCTCCCTGGTTCCGTGGGTGTCGCACGGGGAGACTTACCATTGGAATACGGTGACTGAGCAGCCCAGAGCTGGCTGAAAAAACATAAATCAATCCAATATAATTAGCAACCTGAGCCTTGGCAACATCTGTCATGGATCCCACAAGGTGACAAGGCCCCAGGCTGTGTTTCTGTCTAATCTGCATAGTATGCTCCCTGGTTCCGTGGGTATCGCACGGGGGGACTTGGCAAGTTGGCACTGGAAGACGGTGAGCAGCCCAGAGCTGGCTGTAAAAACAAGTATCAATCCAATCCAATTAGCAACATGAGCCTTGGCAACATATGCCATGGCTTCCACAAGGCCCCATGCAGTATTTCTGTAAAACCTGCATAGTATGCTCCCTGATTTCATGGGTATTGCACAGGGGGACTTGGCATTGGAAGCAGTGAGCAGCCCAGAGCTGGCTGAACAATATGTATCAATCCAATCCAATCCAATTAGCATCCAGAGACTTGGCAACATCTGGCGTGGGCCCATCGCTTCCACAGGGCCCCAAGCACTTTTTCTGTCTAATCCACTTTGAATGCTCTCTGGTTCCGTGGGTGTCGCACGGGGAGACTTACCATTGGAAGACGGTGACTGAGCAGCCCAGAGCTGGCTGAAAAACATAAATAAATCCAGATAAATCCAATATAATTAGCAACCTGAGCCTTGGCGACCTCTGCCATGGCTTCCACAAGCCCCCATGCAGTGTTTCTGTCTAACCTGCATAGTATGCTCCCTGGTTCCGTTGGTATTGCACGGGGGGACTTGGCATTGGAAGACGGTGAGCAGCCCAGAGCTGGCTGTAAAAACAAGTATCAATCCAATCCAATTAGCAACATGAGCCTTGGCAACATCTGCCATGGATTCCACAAGGCCCCAGGAAGTGTTTCTGTCTAATCTGCATGGTATGCTCCCTGGTTCTGTGGGAATTGCACGGGGGGACTTGGCATTGGAAGATGGTGGGCAGCCTAGAGCTGGCTGAAAAAACAATTTTCAATCCAATCCAATTAGCAACATGAGCCTTGGCTACATCTGCCATGGCTTAAACAAGGCCCCAAGCACTTTTTCTGTCTAATCCACTTCGAATTCTCCCTGGTTCCGCGGGTGTCGCACAGGGATACTTACCATTGGAAGACGGTGACTGAGCAGCCCAAAGCTGGCTGAAAAAACATAAATCAATCCAATCTAATTAGCAACCTGAGCCTTGGCGACCTCTGCCATGGCTTCCACAAGCCCCCATGCAGTGTTTCTGTCTAACCTGCAAAGTATGCTCCCTGGTTCCGTGGGTTTCGCACGGGGGGACTTGGCATTGGAAGATGGTGAGCAGCCCAGAGTTGGCTGAAAAAACATGTAACACTTCAAATTCAAATATTTAGGCACATTGCATGGACCAATGGCCAGGAGGCATCACGCGCTCCATCTTGCTGGCGATACTTCTCTCCAAGTTTAAAAACTGTATAAGCTGCATAGTTGGCGATCTAATTTCAGGGGGGCCCCAAGCACTTTTTCTGTCTAATCCACTTTGAATGCCCCCTGGTTCCGTGGGTGTCGCACGGGGAGGCTTACCATTGGAATACGGTGACTGAGCAGCCCAGAGCTGGCTAAAAAAACATGTATCAATCCAATATAATTAGCAACCTGAGCCTTGGCAACATCTGTCATGGATTCCACAAGGCCCCATGCAGTGTTTCTGTCTAATCTGCATAGTATGCTCCCTGATTTCATGGGTATCGCACGGGGGGGCTTACCATTGGAAGACGGTGACTGTGCAGCCCAGAGCTGGCTGAAAAAACAAGTATCAATCCAATCTAATTAGCAACATGAGCCTAGGCAACATCTGCCATGGATTCCAGAAGGCCCCAAGCAGCTTTTCTGTCTAACCTGCATAGTATGCTCCCTGGTTCCGTTGGTATCGCACGGGGGGGCTTACCATTGGAAGACGGTGACTGTGCAGCCCAGAGCTGGCTGAAAAAACAAGTATCAATCCAATCTAATTAGCAGCATGAGCCTAGGCAACATCTGCCATGGCTTCAAGAAGGCCCCAAGCAGCTTTTCTGTATAATCTGCATAGTATGCTCCCTGATTCCGTGGGTATCGCACAGGGGGGCTTACCATTGGAAGACGGTGACTGAGGAGCCTAGAGCCTGCTGAAAACAGATGTATCAATCCAATCCAATGAGCCAAGATGTTACTCATTGAACCAATGATGTTACTCATTGAACCAATGATGTTACTCATTGAACCAATGATGTTACTCAATGAACCTATGATGTTACTCAATGAACCAATGATGTTACTCAATGATCCAATGATGTTACTCATTGAACCAATGATGTTACTCAATGAACCTATGATGTTACTCAATAAAACAATGATGTTACTCAATGATCCAATGATGTTACTCAATGAACCAATGATGTTACTCAATGAACCTATGATGTTACTCAATGAAACAATGATGCTACTCAATGAAACAATGATGTTACTCAATGAACAAATGATGTTACGCATTGAACCAATGATGTAACTCAAAGAAAACGTTGAACCGAATTTTGCATCCGTGGCATTGTTCCACCATTCTCAACTCAAACATCCAATGATTGCAGCTTCTGTTGCTCTAGGTAATGGGAGCAGTTTTGAGGCTGCATGAGAGGAAAGACGTTCGCATAATCCTCAAAAAATAAAAGCACAAGTCTCTCACAAATGCTGCTCAATGAAAGCATTGAACTGAATTTAGCATCCGTGGCATTGTTCCACCATTCTCAACTCATACATCCAATGACTGCAGCTTCGGCTGCTCTGGGTACTGGGAGCAGTTTTGAGGCTGGATGAGGGGAAAGAAGTTCGCATAATCCTCAAAAAATATAAGCACAAGTTTCTCACAAATGCTGCGGGTCAGCAAGTCATGAGGACTGCCTTGAGGGCTGCCGCTGAAAGTGTGGCGGGTAAACCCTTCAAACAAGGGCTGGCTGCCATTCGGCCCCCACCCGTCATCTAAGTAGGCGCCCCAATCAAGTTTGTCACCCAGCTCTTTATACACATTCACCATATTGTCTTTCGCGTACACCGCGATCGTATCCCAAACGCGCACGCCATACCTCCGAATGCCGCACCAGCTACTCTGGGGGCCCATGTGATCATACCTAAGCCACCTGTCTGTATGATCTAGGTAACGCTTGATGTCCTCACTGGTAGCATTGAATGTCATGGGCTTTTTGTCGGGACCCCGGGGCAGGGCATCCCCACGCTTTTCTTTCACCACCACATGCATGTAGCCGGACAGGAACCGGTCGATCGGGTCCCTGATCACCAGGACTCGACGAACATCTGGTGACGAAAACACTGAACTGAATTCTGCATCTGTGGCTTTCTTCCACCATGCCGCGTTGACTTTGCTGACCCACGAATGAGCTTTTCCACTCGATTTTTTGTCCGGGTTTCTATTCATCTGATCATCAGACCAGAATGGCTGCTCTGCCATCCGACTCATTAAGTACTTGAACTTGGTGCAACTGTTTTTAGCGATCCAACAGAAGAAGAATGGCTTGGAGTGAGTCAGGTTGAAGAAGGGGGTATTCCATAACCCGGCGAAGTGCTGATGGTAAAAGCTTTTTTTCTGAAATGTATCAGACCCACTGCAATCAGATACTGGCATCGTGTATGTGAGAGGAGAGGCGATATGACGTTTCTGCTGCCACCAACACGGTTACTGCCCTGCTGACGCCTCGGCCTCTGCCTTCCTCTTGGTATTGTTTGCTGCTAAGATGTGCCGACGAGTATTCGCCCAGTACATAATTAGCATGTGGGGAGAGCAGTCCCAAAATCGCTCAGCTAGATACAGCATTACCAAGCTTATCTATGAGCCTACCTTTTTCCATCGTTGCGCAGGCACACAAGTAGATAGTCTGGGGAGGGGAGGAGGGAGGTAAGGGGGAGGGGGTAGGATAAGGGAGTGCGGAGGCGGAGGTGGGGAAGGGGGATAGGGACAGAGGGGATGGGGAGGGGGAAGCGGGAGCGGACTTTTTCTTTTCCCTTTTCCTTTTTCTTTGTCTTTTTTTCTTCCCGCCCTTTTTCTTCTTCTTGTTCTTCTATCGCCTCTTCTTCCTCCTTCTTTGCGGTAGACAGGCAGTCCTGGCACTAGTAGCAGCTTTGATCTCCCTGATTCCGCCCGCGGTAGGACGCGGTAAGTAGGCGTCCTGGCAACGCAGTCTAAAGTATGTTCTGCTGATTCGGCTTCCAAGGGTTAGTATGGCACGTCCTGCATCAACAACTATGTTTGCTCCTCATTCATGCATAGCAGGTGTGCGTACGATATGCACCACTTGCACCCGATAAAGTATAGTCATTCTGTTGATTCTGCCGGTAAGGTCCGGAGGTCTGTAGGCCTTTAGGGACAGAATGCGGGTAAAATCAGCACAGCTTGGAACATACAGTAGAAGTATGTCCTGCTGATTCCAGCCGCCAGGGTATTATAGGAGTCCTGGCACTAGTCGTAGTAGTATGTCGTGCTGATTCAATTCTGCTGGTAGTGGGGGGGGCGGGAGAGGCATCACCTGGCACTATAATATGTCTGCTGATTCAGTCTGGCCTGTGGTGGTGCGGTTAGATCGTGATGGGCCTACAGAGCCACAGCTCGTGGCCCGTAGTTCATAATACGTCTGCTGTTCCATTGGTTTGGGCGGTAGATAGGCACACCTGGCACGTAGTAATATGTCTGCTGATTCAGTTGGTTGGGCGGTAGATAGGCACACCTGGCATGTAGTAATATGTCTGCTGATTCAGTTGGTTGGGCGGTTGATAGGCAGACCTGGCACAAGTAGCAGTACGTCTGCAGATTCCGCCGGTAGGGGGGTAGATAGGCAGACCTGAATCAAGTAGTAGTAGCACACATTTTCATGAAGTTGCCTTTGCATATCAGTTATTGTACGAAGATATTGGATACACATCTTTTGATGTGAGTAATGTTTTAAATATGTTGATGTTTTAAATGTGTTGATGTTACACCCGAAGACTGTGACCTGTCTTAGCAGACTTAACAGACGGAACAGACTTAACAGAAGCCAAGATTGTAGGCGTAGACAAAGGCATGCTGCAGTCCGGTATTGCACTCAGACCCAAATCGCTAGCCATGGTGTAGAGGTTTGAGAGCATGAGGCAGTTACTCTTCACAGCCAATTTCAGTGAGACAATTGGTCTAGTGGTTCACCAAATCGCTTAAAACGAAGCAGGGTTGGGGGTTTGATTACTCCTACGGTCACCCTGAGCATTGCAGGTGGTTGTCAACCGCAATGGTAGCTTGTCCAGTTGAGGAGGTAGACCGTTCTCTGCCCGCGTACGACGGGTTCCCTTAATATCACGCCCCACCAGGCTTTATCATTATTAGTAACCCTTCATCAGAGTATGACGGTGACCTGTCTTAACAGACTTAACAGACTTAACAGAAGCCAAGCATGTAGGCGTAGACACAGGCATGCTGCAGTCAGCTGAGACCACGTGACCAGCCGAGGCCACACATGTAGGCAGACATAGACATAGGCCATACATGTACGCATAGGCATAGGCATAGGCATAGGCATGCTCAGGCCATGTATGTGCGCATTTATCAAGTTAAATTTCAAGTTAAATGTAGAGGGCTATGTGTTATGTTATGTGTTGTGTGTAAAGCTATGTGTTATGTGCTCTGTGTTTATGTGTAGGAAACGGCAACTAATATAAGTGTTTGAGGATAAACAAATAACTGATATTATGCATGTATGTATGTTACAGTCCAGGGGTAGGCCAAATAGGCTAAAGGGACTTGCTCAACCATTAGAGGAAGGGCTTAAAAAGAAAAGGCACTGATGAACTGAACCCCAAACAATCGTTTTATCTACGGGGGCCCTGAGTTCGTGCTAAAATGATCATTTAATTCTACAATATAATTAAATCATCATATCTGGGGTGATCATTTAATTGTGTGATTATTATCGCATTTTTTATAAATTGTATGAAGTATTTCCACCTTTAAAAGGAATCAGGATTCATGACCGGCTTCTTATATGAACTAAAATTTTAATTTATATTAGACTTTAGATTTTTTAATTAAAATTACTATCCATTGTTTTTTGAAGTGCCAGATAGAAAATTTAATACAAAAGCCTGCCTAAGCCTTTAATGGACCTGGATAGTGATGAAAGCCCCACTGGATTTTACAGAAATGAAGCAAGGTAAAATTTGGCCCAAGCCAACTTTAAATCCAATTTAAACAAAATTGGTGTGCTGGAAAGTTTATTTTATTGCATATTGTGAAAGAGGAGATTGAGCTGGAAAAATATTGTATTGCATATTGTGAAAGAGGAGATTGAGCTGAAAAAATATTGTATTGCATATTGTGAAGGAGGAGATCAAGGCCTTTCACATAAGCTATCTAAATGTCAATTTTAACGAAAACAAAAAGTTGATTTGGGCCCAAGCCAACCTATATTGAGCACAAGCCACCTTCGTTTTTGTTCTCAAAAGTGGCTCGTTGAAGCAGGTGTTGCCCAGGCCCAGGCAAACGACCGCTCATATAAAAAAACGAATGCATAATGTTATTGTACACAGTAGCTTTACCACGGACAGGGTCGCAACCAAATCACCTCCTGGGGTGAAATACCTTACACAACTAACGACAATCGCAGCGCCAATTCCCTTCGAAATATAATCGAAAATCCATGAGTAAAAAAATGTATCGAAATCCACCTGAACGAACGCCAGTCCTGTAAAATTAGTTCTGGGCTGGAACAGCGGTGCCCTCCGCCCCCTTCCCCCTGCTCATGACTGATGAAGCGTTTTTCTGTGTCGCTTACAACACCACTTAGTACTTCTTAAACTAGTTTTGGGCTGGAACAACGCATTGGACTAGTTCTGGGCTGGAACAGCGGTGCCCTCCGCCCCCTTCCCCCTGCTCATGACTGATAAAGCGTTTTTCTGTGTCGCTTACAACACGCGCTTAGTACTTCAAAAATTAGTTCTGGGCTGGAACAACTGCGCATTGGACTAGTCTTGGTATTAATAAAATAAATAAACAAATAAATAGCCTTATCATGGGGCGTGATGTTGAGGGGGGCAGCCCGTTTGCGTTAACTGGGGCCAACCAACAAGTTCCAGTATTCCTGGATAAACGGCCCTTCGCTGGCCACGAATGGCCACTGCTCTTAAACACCAAGAACATTCGCTATGGTCTAGGATTTAAGCTCGGGCAATAGCCCAATATTGGAATGTAATCAAACAGGCTGACCGCCCTTATCTCAGGTTTGGCTTGGCTTGGTGTTTACAGTGGAGTTTGGTTTGGCTTGGTTTGTTGGTGACAGAGGGGTTTGGTTTGGCTTGGTTTGGTGGTGACAGAGGGGTTTGATCTGGCTTGGTTTGGTGGTGACAGTGGAGTTTGGTTTGGCTTGGTTTGGTGTAGACAGTGGAGTTTGGTTTGGCTTGGTTTGGTGTAGACAGTGGAGTTTGGTTTGGCTTGGTTTGTTGGTGACAGAGGGGTTTGGTTTGGCTTGGTTTGGTGGTGATAGCGGAGCTTGGTTTGACTTAGTTTGGTGTTGACTGTGGATTTTGGTTTGGCTTGGTTTGGTGTTGACAGTGTAGTTTGGTTTGGCTTGGTTCGGTGTAGACAGTGGAGTTTGGTTTGGCTTGGTTTGATTTTGACAGTGGACTTTGGTTTGGCTTGGTTTGGTGTTGACTGTGGAGTTTGGTTTGGTTTGGCTTGATTTGGTGGTGACAGAAGGGTTTGGTTTGGCTTGGTTTTGTGTTGATAGTAAAGTTTGGTTTGGTTTGGTGCTTACAGTGAGGTTTGGTTTGGTTTGGTCTTGACAGTGGAGTTTGGTTTGGCTTGGTTTGGTGTAGACAAAAGTTTGGTTTGGCTTGGTTTGTTGGTGACAGAGGGGTTTGGTTTGGCTTGGTTTTGTGTTGATGGTGGAGTTTGGTTTGGTTTGGCGTGATTTGGTGGTGACTGAGGGGTTTGGTTTGGCTTGGTTTGGTGGTGACAGAGGGGTTTGATTTGGCTTGGTTTGGTGTTGACAGTGGAGTTTGGTTTGGCTTGGTTTGGCATGGTTTGGAGGTGACAGTGGAGTTTGGTTTGGCTTGTTTTGGTGTTGATAGTGGAGTTTGGCATGGTTTGGAGGTGACAGTGGAGTTTGGTTTGGCTTGGTTTGGTGTTGACAGTGGAGTTTGGTATGGCTTGGTTTGGCATGGTTTGGAGGTGACAGTGGAGTTTGGTTTGGCTTGTTTTGGTGTTGATAGTGGACTTTGGTTTGGTTTGGTGTTGACAGTGGAGTTTGGTTTGGTTTGGTTTGGCATGGTTTGGTGATAGTGGAGTTTGATTTGGCTTGGTTTGGCTTGGTTTGGTGTTGACAGATGGGTTTGGTTTGGCTTGGTTTGGCTTGGAGGTGACAGTGGAGTTTGGTTTGGCTTGGTTTGGTGTTGACAGATGGGTTTGGTTTGGCTTGGTTTGGCTTCAAGGTTGTGCTTTAGGGTATTGACCACAGTTGCGGTTGAGGTTGATGTTCATTACGGTGTTTAGAGCTGCTTATGGTTGGCTACAGTTTTGTTGTAAATCATCAACCATTCACATAATACATTTACTTCAAATGAAAAAAGTCCTATGCAGCTTTGCAAGGGACGCGGAAAATTGGCGGAGTGTGTTGGCAACAGAACGACAGGTGGCAATGAGGTAGCTGACCGAAGCCAGTTAGTTATGACTTAAGAGACAGTTGGCTGACGTGTCAGGCTTCAATTTTTCAGTCGGTCGGTCAAACGGACAAATGGGTAACCCTGGGGGCTCCCCCGCCCCCTACAAGGCGGGCTCCGCCAAAAAGCTGTTCCCTATGAGCAACAAAGACCAATGATGCAATAAAATAAGTCTAGATATTTGTGGGGTATGGGGTGTATGGATGTATGGTGGGAGCCTAGGAGGGTGCCAAGTATTTAGAACTTGGAATTGTTACTTCTTAGAAGCACTCAGATCTGGCTCAAATCTGGCTCAGATCTATACATGGTTAAATTATCATCACCATCATCACCATCATCATCATCATCATCATCATCATCATCATCATCATCACCAGCAGCAGCAGCATGGTGGTGTGTAGGATGCCTCTGGCGTGGGTCGGTCGGCATTGGGTTGACTGTGTGATGTGTGCGTTGTCGGTTTGATGGCGTAGGATTGGAGCCAGGCGGGCGCTGGAAATATCTTTATTTCTACCATTTGCGCACCTCCACAGCTCGAAGCACGGAGCTCGAAGCACGAAGCTGCGCTGTTCGAAGCTACGCAGCTGTACAGGGTGCTGTTACCCACGTAGGCAGAGAGTAAGTGATTATTTTTTGGAGCTTCGCAGGTCTGCCGAACGAACGATTGGTACTGAGATAGCTATATGCTATTAATAGCAAGTTAGTTTGGCAGATTCGGGGCTCAGAAATGCATGGGTTTACAATTGAGCAATTCGAAGGTCGGCACATGAGTTAAGCATATTAGCTGATTAGTTTGCAAGTTCGCGAATAACAGGTTTGCAGTTCGCAGGTTACAATAGCAGTTGATGTGGGTCGGAAACGCTCATTTGGCATCGTCAGGTGGCGTGAGACGAATCCCCCCCCCCCCCCCCCCCCCCCCCCCCCTGTAACAAAAATAAAAATACAGCATTGCTTCCCTCCTACACCACAGGCTGGCACCAACCTACGCAAGTCCTTTGTGCGGTGTCCACAACTGAAGTGTGTGCGCCAGAATGCTTCCTGCTTCAATGGCAGCTTCCTGTTTCATGGAATCATGGTGCGCCAGAGTGCTTCCTGCTTCAATGGCAGTTTGATGGACCGCCAAGCTCAGTAGAGTCTCTAGAATTACTGGGAGGCTCTTTTGAGGATTTGAAATGCCTTCAAGCCTGCCCCAATATGCACACCATCAACCTGTATGAGTGTCGCCAACTGGTGGATGCGTCAGATTTGGGCTCTTGCCCTTATCTGCATACCATCAACCTGTCCCGGTGCGACAAACTGGTGGATGTTTCAGCATTGGGCACATGCTCTAAGCTGCATACTATCAACCTCTCTTGGTTCAGATGACTTGTGCATGTGTCAGCTTTGGGTTCTTGCCCTAATCTGCACACTATCAATATGTCTGGGTGCGACAAACTGGTGGATGTGTCAGCATTGGGCAAATGCTCCAAGCTGCATAGTGCATACTATTAACCTCTCTTGGTGCAGCTTACTGGTGGATGTGTCAGCTTTGAAAGCGTGCCCTATTCTGCAACATTACCTATGTTCAATCCCCTCGCTTGTGGTTGTGCCAGAATTTGGCTTGTGCTGCGATGTGTTTTTTAGTGATGAGGATGAAGATGAGGATGAGGAAGAAGATGAGGATGAGGACTTGAGGAGTGAAGGAGGGGTAAAGGATGAGGATGAATGAGCAAAAGTTTTTGGAGGTCCCACATGTCGTCCCTAGCCGTCATTACAGCTCGGCGTGAATATTGGAAACCATATAGCCATATGCAGACGCGTCTAGAACCTCTGAGTAGACCTACGATGTAGAGGTTTCAAATTACAAGGGTGCGCGTGATCTTATAATGTTTGTTGAACTTGAATTTCATTATTGCATAGTTTTTCAGCCAACACCGCACTGGGCTGCTTTCCTTTGTTTTCCATTTTCTGCCCCCCCGCCTGTGCAATATCCACGGAAAGCAGGCAATTTATGGCTGGTGCGGATGGTGATAATAATGACGAGCAGCAGCTTCCAGGCAGCTCCCCTGCCTGCCTATTCAGTCGTGGTGCAGTTTCAGGTCGTTTTCCTCATTTAATTAGGAGCAGCAGCTTCTAGGCAGCTCCTATGACTGCCTATTCATTCGTGGTGCGATTTCTGGTCGTTTTTTTGCCCCACACATCACTTGTCAAAGAACCGTGGCCTGGGTGGAATCGCACTTGTCCGTGATATGTTCCCATTTTTAAGTTGGTGGGTAGCCTACTGCAAGCAAACGAGCTGGCCCCGTCAACCTCACACCTTGTGATATGGCGAACTATGTATTTATGTAAGCACTTGTAAGGCTGGTGTTGAACGACACAGAATGCGAGTGCGTTCTAGAGATCGTGCAAGATCTCAAATTAGATCTCAAATTAGATCTCAAATTAGGGCTCCTATCAGGGTACTACATGGCATGCGTTCTTGCGAGTTCTTGGAGCCCGACTTCGTGATTGAAGCAAATTTGTTAGCCCCCTCTGCGTGTAGCACGCAATTCTTTGGACTACCGTTGCGCTCTGCGTTTTCTGCGTGATGGGCATTTTTGACAGTTGCTTGCCACCCCCAGATCAGATAGAGTGAGACTCAGTGAGTCAGTGAGTGGCTGAAGAGCTGAAACCAGGATAGATTCAAATTGTGAGGCTCTCACACTCTGAGTAACTGCAACGGCCCTCACATGCTGGGCAGTGAATTTCTGTAACATAAATATCCGCCTATATAATAGAGCGATGCGTTTCTGACTCTCCCAACTTGCGCCGAGCTGCTTCTGACTCTCGTTGGGATTGCTTCTGAGTTCTGAGTCAAATCGACTCAGTCAACTAGTCGAGCTGCTTCTGACTTTCCCAACTGCTTCTGACTTCCCAACTCTCCCAACTTGCGTCGAGCTGCTGTTGACTCGCGTGGAGATTGCTTTTGAGTTCTGAGCCGAATAGTCGAGCTGCTTCTGACTTTCTTATTTCCCCAAATGCTTCTGACTTTCTGACTTTCCCAACTCTGCTGCTGATTCGCTAGTAACTTCAATTCTCCAGTAATTTCAGGAAGAGCACTAGGTAACGGCGAGCAGCCAGATTATTGGCTGACGATTTGAAGTAACTTTGTAGCCCTCCCAGCATTGTTGTTGGGGGGGATGGAGTGCGACAAATCTTATTGCAAGGGATAATCAGATCATGTGTAAGAATTAAAGCTCACAGACCGGCGAACGACACAAGTTTTGAAGATAAATTTGAATCCAAACTGCAAGGGGATTTTAAAATCCTGATATTTCCGGATCGAGCCGCTTGGCTCCAGAACCAACATTTCCTTGCGAGGTGGGTGAGCAATTTTTCTGTACTGCGCTCCTGGGCCTGGGTTCTTCGGCTTGGGCCTATATTTCTCGCATTCCTCTCACAATATAGGGCGATTTATAGTCCAAAGGCGAACACGATATTATCGTGTAGTCGATCTTCTTCAATATTGGTTCATTTGACTTGAATTCTTGTGTATCGAGATGTCTAGGCTATTACCCGAAATATCCCCTTCAAGGCTTGGTCTCACACCGATTTCTGAAGAAACGTGGAACACAATATCGTACGAGAAATCCAAAACAAGTGCGTTGACAGACCTTTTTGTATGCAAGTGATGTGCCGAATGTGGTCGTGACTGCCGAAGACGGCGAGGAGCCTTATGACCTTGTCATCTAACACTGGGCTGACGAAGAAGCCGGCAGGATGCGGTAATGAGATTAGGGCGACGGGTCAGATCCGGATCGCCGGGTGTGATCACACGCGTTCACATCTGGCATCGTACTTCATTTCGGAGGAGGGACTGAACGACACCGGAAGCGCACAGCGTGACCAGGGGAAGCGTACTGTCAGCTAGCACAATCATTCTGGCATGCGCCATCATTCTTGCTTTCAGCCGTAACAATAAACCTCAGCCTGAGAATTACGCGGTGAGAAGAGCCTTGGCACCGTGCGAGAGTATTATCACCATGTGCGAGCTCGACGCGCGCGCCACCCTTGATGCGCACAGGCCCAGGGCAAGTTGGGCCCGGGTGGGCCTGTCAACCAGCGGCAGCGGAAGGTCGGACGATAAGGGGCGCGGGGCGCGGGGCCGTGCCTGTAGCAGAGGTGGTGACGTCGGATGCCAGAGCCGCTACAGCGTCCGCGTCCGTGTCGGAAAGGAGGACTCTCACCCAATCACTCTCATCACTTCGTCACTCTCGACCACTAAGCAGATAAAAGACCTCGTCCCAGCGTGCAATCACAATTCGATCGAGTCTCTTCGGCTCTATCCAAGGAAGAAAGACCCAAGGTCACCCCGTTGCTCGACAATCCATCCTGATGAGGTCGCCAAACAATATCGGGTGGGTCCGGCTTCATGTACTTCTCGCCTCCCACAGTGCACGTTTGTCTTGTTCATGGCCATAGCCTGTTGCGATTGAAGTGGGCCAACAATGCGTGCACGCCCATACTGCCCTTGCCTGTTGCAAAGTAAAACGTGTAACCATGCGCGCACGACCATGCTACCCATTCAACCAGAAGCATGCATCGTTGCCGTCATGTCCCATACCTATGCTCCGCGTGTCTGTTGCTTGAATTCGGACAAGTCATAAGCGCATGTAGCAAGCGACACGAAACGCTGTAGCAGTCACGGGCAGGGCATGGGGCGAAAGGGCGAAGCGGGCTGGGAGATTCGAAGAAGGGCGAAGTAAGTAGGTAGTAGCTACCGTCCGAGCATTCCGTGGCGGAATAGCTACAAAAGAAAGATGTTTGCCGCTGCGATGCTGGTACCTCTGTTCATGCGCACGCCAACTATTCAATGTTTGGGCGCGAAGATGGACGGAATCGACAGACCATGTGGCGGTATCGCTCCATCAGTGTCCCTGGTGCAAGATAGCCCATGCAGCAGCAGTACTGCTTCTCTACCAGACAGATGTCCCACACCCACACCCACACCCATACTCTCCACCCATCCAGAGCGGTCATCTAACCGAGTCCATTCCCTCCATGCTTGCAGGCTCGTGCCCGTCGCCACTCTACTACTCTACCTAGGTCTTGGGCAGTTGCCCAATCCCGAGGCCACCCGCCCATTCCTGGAGAACAGGCACCTGCTCAGTGCCTGCCCGGCTCCCCCCACAGGGACTGGGGCGTGTGGTCCTGAGCATGGAGGTGCTCAGTGCCTACCAGGTTACTGCTGCAGCAAGTATGGTTACTGTGGCACCACCCCCGCCTACTGTACCAATGATATCTGTGCAGGCCCCGGCCCCGTGACATGCAACGCTGGCTTCCACCCGGTGGGTGATGCATGCGTTGTGAACACATGCACTTGCAACAACGGAGTCGCTGCCACTGGATCTGCCTGCACCACTGACGGAGGCAGCCTCTGCACAGCCTGCATTCCTGGCTACCTCCTTCGAGACAACGTGTGTGTAGAGGAGGACAACGGAGGCAACACTGGCAGTGCATGCCCGGCTCCCCCCACAGGAACTGGGGCATGTGGTCCTGGACATGGTGGTGCTCAGTGCCCGCCAGGTTACTGCTGTAGCCAGTATGGTTACTGTGGCACCACCCCCGCCTACTGTACCAATGATATCTGTGCAGGCTCTGGCCCCATGACATGTGACGCTGGCTCCCACCCTGTGGGCGGTGCATGCGTTCAGAATGTCTGCACTTGCGGCGATGGATCTGCTGCCACTGGTACTGCCTGCACCACTGACAGAGCCAGCCTGTGCGCTAGCTGCAATGCTGGATACCACCCCGAGGGCAACACATGTGTTGCTAACGCATGCACTTGCGGCAGTGGACCTGCTGCCACTGGGGCTGCTTGCACCACCGACGGAGCTGTCCTCTGCACTGGCTGCAATGCTGGATACCACCCTATGGGCAATATATGTATTGAGAATGTCTGCACTTGTGGCCATGGATCTGCTGCCACTGGAACTGCTTGTACCTCTCATGGGGGCAGCCTGTGCGCTAGCTGCAATGCTGGATACCACACTGTGGGCAATGTATGTGTTCATAATGTCTGCACTTGCGGCCATGGATCTGCTGCCACTGGATCTGCCTGCACCACTGATGGAGGCAGCCTCTGCACAGCCTGCATCCCTGGCTACCTCCTTCAAGGCAACGTGTGCGTAGAGGACAACGGAGGCAACACTGGCAGTGAGTGCCCGGCTCCCCCCACAGGAACCGGGGCATGTGGTCCTGGACATGGAGGTGCTCAGTGCCTGCCAGGCTACTGCTGCAGCAAGTATGGTTACTGTGGCACCACCCCCGCCTACTGTACCAATGATGTATGTGCAGGCTCTGGCCCCATGACATGCAACGCTGGCTCCCACCAGGTGGGCGGTGCATGCGTTCAGAATGTCTGCACTTGCGGCGATGGATCTGCTGCCACTGGAGCTGCCTGCACCACTGATGGAGCTGAGCTCTGCACTGGCTGTGATACTGGCTAT
This sequence comes from Chlamydomonas sp. ICE-L, assembly GCA_013435795.1. Lineage (NCBI taxonomy): Eukaryota > Viridiplantae > Chlorophyta > Chlorophyceae > Chlamydomonadales > Chlamydomonadaceae > Chlamydomonas > Chlamydomonas sp. ICE-L. The sequence goes on from JACBWV010000841.1 coordinate 151,744, forward strand.
CACACTGAGGGCAATGTGTGTGTTAAGAATGTCTGCACTTGCGGCAGTGGACCCGCTGCCACTGAAGCTGCTTGCACCACTGACAGAGCTGAGCTCTGCACAGGCTGCAAGTATGGAGAGCACTCTGAGGGCGGCTCATGTGTCGATAACACCTGCACGTGCGCTGACGGATCAGCTGCAACTGGATCAGCTTGCCTAACACATGGAACTTCTTCATGCACTGGATGCGGTGCTGGCTACCTCCTTCAGGGCAATGCATGTGTGGAGAATGCCTGCACTTGTGACAACGGCGATGCTGCTACTGGTACTGCTTGTCCTACTGACGGATCTCTTCTTTGCACAGGCTGCAACGTTGGGTATCACCCTGTGGGGGGGGGATGCGCAAAGAACATCTGCACTTGTGACAATGGAAACGGTGCCTCTGGATCTGCTTGCTCTTCTGATGGAGCCAGCCTTTGCTCCAGCTGCGATCCTGGATACCACATGGAGACTGGGGCCTGTGTTGAGAACAGTGGCAATGGCGCCAGCTGGATCCGCCATGGCTATGTTGAGAACTGGAAGACCTGGAACACTGCAGATCTGGACGACTTGACTGCTATCTTCTATTCCTTCATCACTCTCGACCCCAGACCCAACGCAGACAACCCACGCAACGTAGGATGGAATGGGCAGGCCATGTACGAGACTATGACACTGGCTGATGTGATCGCGGTCATGGCGGAGCCGGCCAATTCATGGAACTACAAGTGGCAGTCCAACAAGATCAAGTCTCTGCAGCAGTACTGTACTGCCAACGGCAAGAAGTTCATCTGGGCTGTAGGTGGCTGGTCAGATCTGAGGCAGACTATCAGCGACGAACAGATCCCGGCACTGGTTGGCCAGATGGTGCAGCTACTGAAGCTTGGTGGTGCACATGGCATTGACTTCGACTGGGAGCATGTGAGCGATATCTCACCTATCCGTGCTCAGCAGCGCCTCATCATCGGCAAGACCATCTGCGCCCTCAGAACAGCACTCGCTGCTGACCCAGAGCTCAGTGGTATGGATATTGTCTACACCCCACGCTACAATGCCTTCTGGTCTGGAGGAGCATACAACTCCCATGTCATTAGCACTGATGGAGAGGGCATTGACAACCTTGGATGGCTGCGCAACAGCTGCCCCCACGGCGTAGGCGCCATTTCGTACATCAATTTCATGATGTACGATATCAATGCAAAGGAGGGCTTCAAGGACGCTACTGTGAACTACTTTGAGCAGAGGCATTACGACGCTGTTGTGGATTCGAGCCTTGCCTTTGGTGTGCCCGCCTCCAAGATCGTGATTGGTTTCGAGCCTGGAACGCAGGCCTACACCGGCGTGTGGGCTGGTATGGAGAGGGACAAGGCCACCATGAAGCACCTATACAACCGTGGCGTGGGTGGTATCATGTGGTGGGCCATGAATGAGGTTGCAACAGACTCTGCTGGCTCGACAGTGGGAGCCAATGCTATTGCCCAGGCTGCATATGCTGCCAGCCTTGCCACCTAATCAGCCAGTCTGTTGACAAAACACTCTACTGGGGTGCCCAAGATAGGGAAGTACATTTTCAACAGGCTCCCAGAAGGCTAGCCATGCTATTTGGTTCCCTGTATGTATGTTACAGTCCAGGGGTAGGCCAAATAGGCTAAAGGCACTTGCCCAACTGTGGTAGGAAGGGCTCCCTGCAGGCCAGCCATTTGAGAATGTACGTTCCAATGATTTCAATGATGGATATAATCCAAGGGCTGATTCCTTCCTGACTAGCTGGATAGATGGATGACTAAGCGGCAGGTCGGCCACCCAGATGTGGAAATAGATTACCATCAGGCGACCATGTGCTTCCTCTTGTGTAGGAGTGGCAACGCCATTCGAACTGAATCCTCGGTGTCCCTGGTTTGTGTCGGGATACCCACCTCCTGAGATGAACATCCTTTCACAACTAAAAAAATGCGTTATCTTCCTTCTGGACAGATGTCACTTGTCTGCCAAACCTGCTTGGTACTCCCAAGCTACACTGTTCCCTTTCTGGGCAATGCGTAGCAGCTTCCAGACAGCTCCTTTCACTCATCCTTGGGGCAAACCTGAAGCTAGCTAGTGTGTCTGAAAGCTGGCATGAAGGGTATTCCAATGCAGCTGCAAGCTTTGGGCTTGGCACAGACGCTGGCTAATGTAGCTGGATGGAAGCTGCTATGCATAGCCCAAAAAAGAAAAAGTGAATCCACCAGTACATATCTATGCATGTGTGTATATATATGCCCTGAATGAGAGTTGAGGGGATGTTTGGGCGGGGGAATAATGGGGTGAGGGGATGATTGGGCGGGGGAATCATGAGGTGAGGGGCTGATCAGGTGGGGGAACAGTTCATATTTATATGTGTTTGTATATATTTATGCCCTGAATGAGAGTTCATTGAACTGCCCAATCCGACTTGGGCAAGGGAAGGGGTTGGGTAAGGGGACGGGAGGGGGTACTGATTCATGAGCCCCGCTAGTATGTTTTCCTTGGTTACCGGGCCAGGTTTTATCAGATGCCCCCTTTCCTGGTTACCCCCTTGAAAAAAACGAAAAATCACCCGGGACATGGGTTGGCCACATGGGCAGGATCGTATCTTGTTAACTGAATGATGATCAGTGAAGTTCACATCGTAGCTATGAAGTGCACACGATGCTACAATAGGGATGTCCAGTATTTGGAACAATTGGCTTTGGAATTTGGTTTTGATAGACTGAGTGTGCTGACGTTTATAAGCAATCCTCGTCCATTCATATTTGACAGTCGTTTATTAGCAATCCTTGTCCATTCATCTTTGACAGTCGTTTATAAGTCATCCTCGTCTATTCATCTTTGGCGTATGTAATCTCTTCTCTATCGCTCGCATTGGAGGGAGTCCTATGGCTCATATTTTCTGCTGCCACTGCTGAAATCTGAATGTTACCGTATTTGAGCCTAGTTACTGACCAAGGACCCGAGGCATACTAGCATACTAACAATGGAGATCGCTTTATTTACGACCCTGGCTTATCTGTATCTAGGGGTCGGCTATGTTATATAATATTAGTGAATAAATAATATTATATAATACTATATAATATTAGTCGGACGAGCCGTCTCATCAGAAATTCGAATTTATTTGAAAAACTAATATTATTGTGACACTAAAATAATATGAATTAAATTAGTTTTCAACCACTAGTATTGGTTGCCGTTCCGTAGTCATGTGCCAATCAAGACAAGGGGAAATTGAAAATTTGTACGGGCTGCCACAGGATGTGAGATTGAGGGAACCCTCCCATTTGCATGCATGTGTACATACTGGAGAATGGGTACTATGTTGGGTGTATTTGGTTTTGCAGACCATCTGTATCTCTATAAGCTTATTGCTACCTTTATATCTACTGATGCCTTCTACTATATTTAGACCTACTGATATACCACCAGTGGCGGTTTCTTTACAGCCTGTTGTTATATTTCAGCTCAAGAGGCAAATGTGATAGGCTTTAATATGATGCTGTAGCGTTTAGGCATACCAGTCCATAAGCTGCAAGGCATGCTCATCTGGTGCTCCGCAAGCCCGTATTTCCTCCCCAGTGTAACGACCAGTTTCCCACACGAATTGTTCAACTGTCCATAATTTGAACCTGGTTTTATGACCCCAGCCTTTGTATGTATGTTACAGTCCAGGGGTAGGCCAAATAGGCTAAAGGGACTTACCCAACCATGTAGCAAGGGCTTAAAAGGAAACGCACTGATGAACTGAACCTTATTAGTAACAAAAACGTAGATATGGATTTCGGGGGGGGGGGGGGGGGGGGGGGGGGGGGGTACAATATGGCGAACATAATGGTGTCCTCGGATTTGCAGTGCAGGGATCGAGTGATAGTAAAAAAAACAGTTATACCCCCCAGATTGTCCAAATAACTAAGTCACCCTTTGCCGTCGCTGAAGGCGGCCAGAAAAACATATGCAAACATAGAAAATGCGTATTGCACAGAGTGGTGCCATCGGATGTCCTGCGATGTGTCTTCGGTATCAGAGAGATTCATGCTTGGACGCTGGCGGACGCGGAGTGGAGAAATTGTATGCGTCATCACTATGATGTAGTTATGTGATTATAGTGGTAACGAGGGATGCCCCTCCCGGCTGCGCGATTGGCTGGCTTCCCGGTCTGTGCGTACGTGTGTGCTGCTATGGTGTTGTGTGTGCAGTGGGGGATGGGGGTGAGACAGGGCCGAGGGGGTGGCCGTGAAACTCTCGGGATAAGTGAGGGGAGGGCCCCTACGCTCGTAAGCCACCACGATATGTACCGCTTCTCGTGTGTTTACTACTCGTCATTTGATCAGCAACCGCCCCGCCACCTATTCTCCTCTCATTTGATTCTGCAGGGTTACCTTCCATTCCCCACGTTTTCCGATACTATGACCCTATCTCCGTTTCTATCTGTTATCAATCAGAAGTCTCAATCGCTCATTGGTCCACCGGTCCCTCTTTGACTTTTCTACCACCCATATCGTTTTTCTTTTTGGTCACGCATTTCTGATTTTTATTTGTTATTGTATTTGACCCTCCGTCGCTCTGTCGTCTTGATATCTCGGAAGTGTTGTTCACCCTGTTTCACCCCCCCTGAAATCCCATTGTGCTCCCCTCCCTCCTGTGTACCATCTGCTGTATTACAAGACGCGGAGCCACTTACTCGCAATTTTTTTTCGTACCCTTTCTTTGGGTGTTAGTGTATGTTTATACTTTGTTCTTTTATGTATGGACATTCCACCATTTTATTGCCCCCTCTTGACTTAGTTGACATCATCCCAGCACTAGCTATTTATACAATCACGTACGTTGCGGTGGCTGTTCGGACAAGGTATCAGGTTTGTTATTTTTTCTCTTAGGACCAACGGCCAGGGTCGATTAACTGTCCAGCAGTGCGCCGGCGATTGTTCGGTCTCGGACATTTATTTGTGGAGGAGGGAGGAGAAGAAGGGAGAGGGGGAGAGAGAAAAGAAAAAAAAACAAAAAAGAAAGGAAAAACAGACAAAAAAAAAAAAATAAAAAAAGAAAAAGAAGAAAACAGAGAAAAAAAAAAAACAAAAAACAAAAACAAAAAAAGAAACAAGAAAAAAAAAAAAGAAAAAAAAAAAGAAAAAAAAAAAAACAACAAAAAAAAAAAAAAAAAAAAAACAAAACAAAAAGAAAAAAAGAAGATAAAAAAAAAAAAAAAAAAAAAAAAAAAAACAAAGAAAAAAGTAAACTAGACGCAGTATCTTATTCTACTGCGTGTGGATAGGGCGACTAAGTGTGAACCAGCCCCCCCCCCCTGAGGCCCCCCCGCCCGGTATGAACCGCAATTGGCCAGGTGGGGGGCAGAGGGGAACCGAAACCAATGCCACGTGACTTGGCCATCACATGAGCACCTCTTCGAGATCTTTCATTCACCATGCCACGTACTTCTCCCGCCTGCCCCTGGAACGGAAGGCCCGGGAAGGTCCTCGAGAAGTTTGTTGGGCGTGGACCACCTGCAACTCCACAGCCGAATGGAACGCCAACGTCGACCACTACGGTAAAGCATGGGGCAACAATGAAGCCGCGACAACCTGGGCATCCCGCCTTCACCTCTGCAAGGCCATCATCCGCGGCCCAGCCAAGCCCTTCTTTAAGCACTACAACATCACTAAGGTCTCCAACCCTGATCTTCTCAAGGCAGCAATGCTCCCACCCTACCCATGGATCCCCCATCCCCCCCTACCCGTCTCCTTCACCTCACCTATGGTAACCAGTACAAACCCCTCAGCATCACCAGCTGGCGCAGCAAACGGACCATGGACACTAGAGACACCAGCATCACCACCACTGCCCACCTCCAATGGGCCCCCATCACCATGCACAACGGCCATATCAGTCAATACACCCAAATTGGTTACACTATCCTTCACAGTAACCCAATTACTCCCACCACCTCTGAGGTCCACTGGAAACCACAACCATACCACACCACCCACCTCATCACTATGCTGGGCCAATCCACCTATGACACCCTTCTCCAGGCCTTCAAAGACACACCCACCACCACAACCCATCTTAACCCCAGATGAGACTCCCACCTTACTAACTCCCAGCAACAGGGACAATGGGCCACTACACCTGGCTTCAACGCTGATAACCATGCCCTTGTCCACAAACTTCTTCACATAGACACTCATGACCGAAACCCTACCTGGGACATCCAATCACCACTCAAACACACAGCCCAAACTGGCATCCTCACTGGCTCAGAAGGCCATCAAACCCACACGCATGCAGACACTACATTCCTCTATAACCCCACCGGGAAATGTGTGGGTCATAGTACCAACACCCTTCTCACCTCCCTCCACACACACTATGAATACAATAAAACTACACGCCCTTCAACTTGGAACCAACTCACACAAGGAGGATTCCTACCTGACCTTGCAGCCCTATACACCAGACACAAGGACACCCCTGCCTCCACCTACACTCTTCCCCCAGCCCTGCACCAAGCTAACCTACACCTCAACATCACCCATCACCGCCACTGCTACCCCACTCAACCTAGATTCTGCCTATGAAGAATTTTCCTCCATGAACCCAGCTGACCAGCTCTTTGGAGCCAACGGGGATCTCTTCCACAGCATCTGGACAGGGGGATCACTGGTGGACATCCCTACCTCCGTCACCGATGCACACAAGGCACTCAGGTGGGCTCTAGCCAGTGCTGACCACGCAGAAGCACAACACATCCCAACATGCACTGTCTTACTCATCCCAGACAACTATAATGCCCCCTACAAGAAACTATTGCACCACCCCTGGATCCATCACGTGGACTCCAGACCTTTCTCTGAAATCTACAGCACCTCTGAAACCTGGCTAGGGGGCAAACATCACAACCCTACCTCCTCCCACAAGCTCCACATTCTCATCATCAGCAACCCAAGCAGCCAACCTGAATACCTAAACCGTCTCCAGGGGTTCAAAGACATCTGGTCACAGCACATGCTCAGCATCTCACCCTACTGGGAACCACATAACCTCCCTGCACATCCTACCCTTACCTCTTCAGACACACAAATCACCTACCCCAGGACTCTTAAATCCCTCACTACCCTGCCCTGGCAGCCTACCACCCACCACTGCCCCCCTCTGCTCCCCACAGTTATCTACCCCTGCCACTACCCAGCCATACCTACCCTAGGTCTGCAGGTCTATACTGATGGCAGCCCTGATCAAGGGAGCCCCTGGCACCCCCAGCAAAATAGGTGCAGGGGTCTACATACCTGTGGCTGGTATGAGCTATTCCATTAACCCAGGAGGCCAAGGCGCCACCAGAACTAACAACCGGGCTGAATTAGTGGCCATCCATCAAGCCATAGCACGCATTGACTATAATACTGACCTCACCCTGCACACTGACAGCCTCTGCTCACTCCAACTCATTAACAAAATGATTCAAGATCCTACTACCTCTACACGTTCTCTTCACTCTGAACTCCTGCATTCTATCCGCACTCACCTTGTCCAACGCATTCTGGCAGGATCACACACTACCCTCTGCAAAGTACGCTCACACACTGGCATATTGGGCAATGATAGAGCAGATGCACTAGCACGCAATGCAGCCACCAACCCAGCATCTGTACGATACACCGACACCACTGGAGAACAACCCCGCCACAACACCTATTGGCCCACTGTCCAACCCCCCTGCACACCTCTTGGCACAACTCCCCCACGAGCCTTAGCACCTAACCTCACCAACGGGATCAGTCTTAACCTTCCCACTAGCTGCCACCTCGAACAACATCCCCTCAAAGGCATATATGCCACCACCTGGGCTGATAACACCCCCTTGCATCTACCCCACTCCAGCAATAAATTCTGGACATCCTCTCACATCACCCACAAAACTAAGTTCTGCATCCTCAAGGCCAGATGGGGCCGACTGTGGAACAAGAAGCTTGCCTATCGCTGGAAGATGCCCTATGCTAACAACCCCAACCCTGCCACCTCCCCCACATGCCCTATTTGTACCACCCACGAGGACGGAGCTGGCCACATTCTTGCTGGCTGCACACACGCCACCTTCAAGGGCATGTACATCAAGCGTCATGACGCAGCTGTCCACTTACTGCACAAGGCCATCAGCAAAGGCGCCCTTGGATCCCGCCGCGTTATCATGGACGCAGGTAGGCTGGAGGACCTCCCCCGCGGAGTCCTAGGCAAAACACTGCCTGACTGGTTACGCCCTCCCTCCATCTCAGCAGAGATCTGGCCCAAACTGAGGCCAGATCTCGCCATCCTGCCCGAGGTGGACTCACCCACCATTGCTGCTGACAAGGAAATCTGGATTCTAGAGCTGGGATACTGCTCTGACACCAACCATGCCACTAAGGCAGAGGATAAACATGCCCAACACACCCAGTTGGTGGCCGGCCTAAGACTAGCTGGCTACCTTGTTCACTACCTAGTTGTTACCATTGGTACCACTGGCACCATCCCCAGAACCTTTGTGACCTCCCTGACCACCCTTGGTCTTACCAATTTAGAAATTCTTACATTAGCAGACCAGCTGCACCACCACTCTGTTGACAGCTTTCAGACTATTTTACAATGTCGTAGATTCATGGAACACCACCCCGCCGGAGATTAACATTTTTTGGTCCAGCTAGTGCCACCCACGTGACTGACTGAAATGACTCTCAGTCAGTTACGGGTGGGATCACAACTAGTACTGGATATTTTTTGTGTTTATCTATGGTGACTACAGCTAGCTTCTGCGTACGCTGTGGTGTCCTTAATCTCACGTCCCTAGAGTGTTTATATTTCTTGGATGTAACAATTTTAATTTCAATTTCAAGTGGTTGCCGTTCCGTAGTCATGTGCCAATCAAGACAAGGGGAAATTGAAAATTTGTACGGGCTGCCACAGGATGTGAGATTGAGGGAACCCTCCCATCTGCATGCATGTGTACATACTGGAGAATGGGTACTATGTTGGGTGTATTTGGTTTTGCAGACCATCTGTATCTCTATAAGCTTATTGCTACCTTTATATCTACTGATGCCTTCTACTATATTTAGACCTACTGATATACCACCAGTGGCGGTTTCTTTACAGCCTGTTGTTATATTTCAGCTCAAGAGGCAAATGTGATAGGCTTTAATATGATGCTGTAGCGTTTAGGCATACCAGTCCATAAGCAGCAAGGCATGCTCATCTGGTGCTCCGCAAGCCCGTATTTCCTCCCCAGTGTAACGACCAGTTTCCCACACGAATTGTTCAACTGTCCATAATTTGAACCTGGTTTTATGACCCCAGCCTTTGTATGTATGTTACAGTCCAGGGGTAGGCCAAATAGGCTAAAGGGACTTACCCAACCATGTAGCAAGGGCTTAAAAGGAAACGCACTGATGAACTGAACCTTTATTAGTAACAAAAACGTAGATATGCGAAAACTCTCTGCCCTCTGCCTAAGAGGGGCTTTGCAGTACGGTAGTGTAGTACTGCAGTCGGACAAACTGCCACGTTCATCTCTACGTTTTCACTGTACCGCGTTCAGGTAAGGGTCAGGACCAACGGCCAGGGTCGATTAACTGTCCAGCAGTGCGCCGGCGCTGTTCGGTCTCGACATTATTTTGCTGCGTATGTATGAGCAGCCTTTCTCTGTTTCGCTAGCCCCCCCCCCCCCCCCCCCCCCCCCCCCTCCACTAGACGCAGTATCTTATACTGAGCGTGGATAGGGCGACTAAAGTGTGAACCAGCCCCCCCCCCTGAGGCCCCCCCGCCCGGTATGAACCGCAATTGGCCAGGTGGGGGGCAGAGGGGAACCGAAACCAATGCCACGTGACTTGGCCATCACATGAGCACCTCTTCGAGATCTTTCATTCACCATGCCACGTACTTCTCCCGCCTGCCCCTGGAACGGAAGGCCCGGGAAGGTCCTCGAGAAGTTTGTACTCCACTGCGTACGTTCTATCTCCATCAATTTCCAAAGCTCCTACGGACCAGTTGCCCTGGCGTTGAAGCCGCAGTTTTTTTGTGCTGCACGGATAGCACCACCGGTCATATACCGCCGTCTGCATTTATCTTATCTCCCTGTTCGTCCTTATTTTCTGAGATACCCCTCAATAAAGCACGTGTTGCGCGGACTGTGACATTGCGATGTCTGCAAATATGCCACTCACGCACAGCGCGTCCACGTTCTTTGATGTCCTGGTGAGTCGTACTGCGGACGAGCATTTCAACCGTCCTTCAACCGGGGCGAGAACTGCTTTTGGTGTGAAAAGCTTGCGATAATTTCACGTGGGCTCGGCCAGGCGGCCTGGACCCAACCGTCCTAGTAGTTAGGCGGGTGGCCAGGAGTAAGGAGCCATGCGAACCAATACCTGAATTGGGTTAGGCCTGTGCTGGGAAGCACTGTCATTTGGCTCATGGCATGCCTCATCAGTTGGTTTGGGTGGAATGGTCAGTATCAGTGGTCGGGTCAGAGGAGCCCATTCATGATGTCAAATGACAGATGTAACTTTGACAGGAATCAGCCAGTCAGCCTGTACCAACCCATCCTAGCAGCTAGGGAGGGCGTGGGCAGGGAGGGTGTGTGTGTGTGGAGGGTGTGTGTGTGTGGGGGGGGTGGGTGGGTGGGTGGGGTGGGGGGCGTGAAGCCAAGACCGCCAACCCAGGGTGAGTTTACTGATGCGGGTTGCCAAGCATGCGGAGCCATGGGAACCGACTCCTCTTGTTGGTTAGGCCCTGTGTAGAAATGTCTGTGGCTTAGCATCAGGTGGAGTGGCCAGTGTGTGCATGGGGTGTGTGCATGGGGTGTGTGTGTGGGTGGGTGCATCAGGTGGAGTGGCTAGTGGGTGTGTGTGTGGGTGGTTTAGGTGTGTGGGTGCTAATTGGTGGGTGGGTGCTATGAGTGGGTGGGTGGCAATGTCATAGGCTTATCATCAGGTGGAGTGGCTAGTGCGTGTGTGGGTGGGTGCTTTAGGTGGGTGGGTGCATGGGGTGTGTGTGTGTGGGTTAGTGGTCAAGTGCTTTAGGTGGGTGGGTGCATGGGGTGTGTGTGTGGTTGGGTGCATCGTGTGGAGTGGCTAGTGGGTGTGTGGTTGGGTGCTTTAGGTGGTTGGGTGCTATTCGTGGGTGGGTGGCACTGTCATTGGCTTATCATCTGGTGGAGTGGCTAGTGCGTGTGTGGGTGGGTGCTTTAGGTGTTTGTGTGTGTGGGTGCATCGGGTGGAGTGGCTTGTGGGTGAGTGAGTGGGTGCTTTAGGTGGGTGGGTGCTATGATTGGGTGGGTGGGTGGGTGCATCGGGTGGAGTGGCTAGTGGGTGTGGGTGGGTGCTATAGGTGTGTGGGTGCATGGTGTGTGTGTGTGTGTGTGTGGGTGCATCGGGTGGAGTGGCTAGTGGGTTAGTGGTTGGGTGCTATAGGCAGGCGGGTGCATGGTGTTTGTGTGTGTGTGTGTGTGGGTGCATCGGGTGGAGTGGCTAGTGGGTTAGTGGTTGGGTGCTATAGGCGGGTGGGTGCATGGTGGGTGTGGGTGTGTGGGTGCATCGGGTGGAGTGGCTAGTGGGTTAGTGGTTGGGTGCTATAGGCGGGTGGGTGCATGGTGTTTGTGTGTGTGTGTGGGTGCATCGGGTGGAGTGGCTAGTGGGTTAGTGGTTGGGTGCTATAGGCGGGTGGGTGCATGGTGTTTGTGTGTGTGTGTGTGTGTGTGGGTGCATTGGGTGGAGTGGCTAGTGGCTGTGTGGGTGGATGCTTTAGGCGGGTGGGTGCTATGAGTGTGTGGGTGGGTGGGTGGCAATGTCATTGGCTTATCATCAGGTGCAGTGGCAAGCATCAGTCATCCTACATCCTATACCCCATATCCCATACCCCATATCCCATATCCCATTTCCCATATCCCATATCCGATATCCCATATCCCATATCCCATATCCCAAATCCCATATCTCATATCCCATATCCCATATCCCATATCCGATATCCAATATCTCATATCCCATACCCCCTATTCCCATATCCCATATCCCAAATCCCATATCCCATATCCGATAACTCATATCCCATATCCAATATCCGATATCCCATATCCCATATCCCATATCCCATATCCAATATCTCATATCCCATACCCCATATCCCATATCCCAAATCCCATATCCCATATCCCGTATCCCATATCCCATATCCCGTATCCCATATCCCATATCCCATATCCCATATCCCATATCTCAAATCCCATATCCCATATCTCATATCCCATATCCCATATCTCATATCCCATATCCCATTTCCAATATCCAATATCTTATATCCCATACCCCATATCCCATATCCCATATCTCATATCCCATATCCCATATCCCATATCCCATATCCAATATCCAATATCTCATACCCCATACCCCATATCCCATATCCCAAATCCCATATCCCATATCCCATATCCCATATCCCATATTCAATATCTCATATCCCATATCCCATATCCGATATCCAATATCTCATATCCCATACCCCATATCCCATATCCCATATCTCATATCCCATATCCAATATCTCATATCCCATATCCCATATCCCATATCCCATATCCAGTATCTCATATCCCATATCTCATATCCCATATCCCATATCTCATATCCCATATCCCATATCTCATATCTCATATCCAATATCCCATATCCCATATCCAATATCTCATATCCCATTTCCAATATCCAATGTATCTTCCCACTCATAGCACCCACCCACCCATATCTCCCACCCACCCACCCATGTGGGCCATATCCTATGTCCTATGTTTGGGAGCTGATCTGACTGCTTCTCTGTGTATGGTCGCACACTCACTCCCCCCCCCCCCCCTCCCCCCCCACCCCCATAGCCCCCCCCCACCCCACCCCCACCCCACCCTAACACACACACACACAGAACCAAGCCCCCCCACCCACCCACCACCCACCCACCCACCCATTGCTCCCCCCCACCCCCCACCCCCCCCCCACACAAAACATAGCAGCCCCCCACCCATAGCACCCCCACCCCCCACACACACAAAACCATAGCAGCCCCCCACCCATAGCACCCCCACCCCCACCCACCCCACCCATAGCACCCACCCCAACCCACACACAAAACCATATCACCCCACCACCCATAGCCCCCCCCCCACCACCCCACCACCCCACCACCCCCCACCCACCCATGCCCCCCCCACCCCACCACCCATAGTACCCACCCACCCATAGCACCCACACAACCCCCCACCCCCACCCATCCACCCACCTCGTAGCCCCCCCCCCCCGTACACACACACCCATATGACCCCCCCCCCCCCCCCCCCCCCCCCCCCCCCCCCCCCTCACCACCCATATCACCAACCCACCCACCAATTCACTCATAGCACCCACCCACCCACCCATTTGGGCCATATCCTAGCTGACCTGACTGCTTCTCTGTGTGTATGGACGTAGACCAAAGAAGATGGGGACATTAATTCCTTGAAGCAGAAACTGGCCGATATGCACGCCACTGAAGACAACACAGACGGAGGTGCGTTTTTTGTTTTTTTGTTTTTAGTTGTGAAAGGAATTTTAATCCCATATGCACGCCACTGAAGACAACACAGACGGAGGTGCGTTTTTTGTTTTTTTGTTTTTAGTTGTGAAAGGAATTTGAACCCCATATGCACGCCACTGAAGACAACACAGACGGAGGTGCGTTTTTTGTTTTTAGTTGTGAAAGGAATTTAAACCCCATATGCACGCAACTGAAGGCAACACAGACGGAGGTGCGGCGTTTTTTTATTGATTTTTTTAGTTGTGAAAGGAATTTCACCCCAATTGCACGCCACTGAAGGCATCATGGACAGAGGTGCGGTCGTACCTTATTGTGTTTAGTTGTGAAAGGAATTTCACCCCAAGAGGTGGCTGATATGCACGCCATTGAAGGCATCATGAGGTGTGGTCATAGTTTTCTACGTTTTTTAAAAAGTTTTTTTGTTTTGTTTTTATTTGTGGAAGGAATTTCACCCCATATGCACGGTAACACAGTCGGAGTTGCGGTCATTTCTTTTCTAGTTTTGTTTTTTTAGTTGTGGTTTAGTTGTACAAAGAATTTCACCTGACATGCACGCCACGGAAGGTAACACGGGCGCAGGTGCGGTCATTTCTTTTTTTGAAGTTATGGTTTAGTTGTGCAAAGAATTTCACCTGATATGCATGCCACAGAAGGCAACACGGACGGAGGTGCGGTCTTTTTTTCATTGTTTTTTCGTTTTTTGGTTGTGTTTTAGTTGTGAAAGGAATTTCACCCCATTTGCACGCCACTGGCGGCAACATAGACGGAGTTGCGGTCATAGTTACTTTTTTGTTTTTTTAGTTGCGAAAGGAATTTCACCCCATGAGGTGGCCGATATGCACGCCACTGAAGTCAACACGGACGGAGGTGAGGTCATAGTTTTTTGTTTAGGTGAGGACTGTTGTGGAATGAATTTTACACCAGGAGGTGGCTGATATGCACGCCACTAAAGCCAAAACAGATGAAGTTGCAGTCATAGCTTTTGTTTTCTTCTCCACACTCTCATACCTCCCCCTCCTCCCCCCCCCCCCCCCCCCCCCCCCCCCCCCACACAACCTTCACCCTCACAACCTTCACAACTCTCACAACCCTCTGTCCAGAGGAGGTGCAAGACGACCTCTCCATGGAGGATTTCACTCCCGAGACCCATGCAAATTTAAGGGTCGTGGATGGGGTCGTGTGTATGTGTATGTGTGGGGGGGTTGTATGTGTTTGTGCGTCGGGTAGTGGGTGTGTGTGGGGGGGTGGGGTTGGGGTGGGGGGGTGGGGGGGGGGGGGGGGGGGCGGCGTAGTGAGGAGTAGTGTGTTTGTTTGGTGTGTGCGTGGGGTAGTGTGTGTGTGTAGTATGTGTGTGTGTTTAATGTGTGTTGGTAGTGTGTATGTGCGGGTTGTGTGGGTTAGTGGGTGGGGGGTGAGTGGGTGGGGTGGGGTGGGGGGTGAGTGGGTGGGAGGGGCGGGGGGATCGTCACTCTTCTCTGCACTCCTGCAGCACCCCTCTCACCCATAATGCACCCTTTCAAGCCAAGCCATTTTCTGCACCCCTGCGTCACCCCTTTCACCCATAATGCACCCTTTCAAGCCAAGCCATTTCTGCACCCCTGCGTCACCCCTGTCACCCATAATGCACCCTTTCAAGCCAAGCCATTTTCTGCACTCCTGCATCACCCCTCTCACCCATAATGCACCCTTTCAAGCCAAGCCATTTTCTGCACCCCTGCATCACCCCTCTCACCCATAATGCACCCTTTCAAGCCAAGCCATTTTCTGCACCCCTGCAGCACCCCTCTCACCCATAATGCATCCTTTCAAGCCAAGCCATTTTCTGCACCCCTGCGTCACCCCTGTCACCCATAATGCACCCTTTCAAGCTAAGCCATTTTCTGCACTCCTGCAGCACCCCTGTCACCCATAATGCACCCTTTCAAGCCAAGTAACACTCCTCATAACCCTCATGCACACCCTCGTAACCCTCACAACCCTCACACACACCCTCACACTCCTCACCCTCACCCTCACCACCCTCTGTGCAGTTGAGGCGCAAGATTACCTGTCCATGGAGGATTTGACGCCTGAGACGACTGCACACACACACACACACACACACACACTCACACTCCTCACACACACTCCTCACATCCTCACCCTCACACACACTCCTCACCACCCTCTGTGCAGTTGAGGCGCAAGCTGACCTGTCCATGGAGGATTTGACGCCTGAGACGACTGCACACACACACACACACACACACACTCACACTCCTCATACACACTCCTCAAACCCTCACCCTCACACACACTCCTCACCACCCTCTGTGCAGTTGAGGCGCAAGATGACCTGTCCATGGAGGATTTGACGCCTGAGACGACTGCACACACACACACACACACACACACACACACACTCACACTCCTCACACACACTCCTCACACCCTCACCCTCACACACACTCCTCACCACCCTCTGTGCAGTTGAGGCGGAAGATGACCTGTCCATGGAGGATTTGACGCCTGAGACGACTGCACACACACACACACACACACACACACACACACACACTCACACTCCTCACACACACTCCTCACACCCTCACCCTCACACACACTCCTCACCACCCTCTGTGCAGTTGAGGCGGAAGATGACCTGTCCATGGAGGATTTGACGCCTGAGACGACTGCACACACACACACACACACCCTCACACTCCTCACACACACTCCTCAAACCCTCACCCTCACACACACTCCTCACCACCCTCTGTGCAGTTGAGGCGCAAGATGACCTGTCCTTGGAGGATTTGACGCCTGAGACGACTGCACACACACACACACACACACACACACTCACACTCCTCACACACACTCCTCACACCCTCACCCTCACACACACTCCTCACCACCCTCTGTGCATTTGAGGCGGAAGATGACCTGTCCATGGAGGATTTCACACATGAGGCGGTCTTGCAAATTTAGTGGTAGTCACACACACCCTCACAACCCTCACAACCCTATCACACATTCCTCACCACCCTCTGTGCAGTTGAGGCGCAAGATGACCTGTCCATGGAGGATTTCACACCCGAGGTGATCTTGCAAATTTAGTGGTGGTCACACACACCCTCACAACCCTCACAACCCTATCACATCCCTCACCACCCTCTGTGCAGTTGAGGCGCAAGATGACCTGTCCATGGAGGATTTCACACCCGAGGTGATCTTGCAAGAGCTCTTGGGCGATTTATTCATCCACCCCAGCCGGCTGTTGGAGGTCGGAAAATTTGGAGAAGGAGCCTTCGCCTCTGTACATAAGTGCAAGTGAGTTCTTTTTTTAAAGTTGTGAAGGACTCTCACGTCAGGAGGCGGGTCTCCCGACACAAACCAGCGACATGGAGGATTCAGTTCGAATGGCGTTGCCACTTCTACATTAGTGCAAGTGGGTGTTGAAAAAGAGCTGCAGCTGGTAGCAAAATAGTTAGCAAAAAAATAGCTAAAGCTGTTTGAAAAATAGTTCACAAAATATGTGAAAACAGTTGCCTTTGTACGTAAGTGCAAGTGAGTGTTGCAAAATAGCAGAAGCTGGTAGCAAAGTAGTTTGCAAAATATGTTAAACAAACAGTTGCCTCCGTACATAAGTGCAAGTGAGTGTAGCAAAATAGCTGAAGCTGGTAGCAGAGTAGTTTGCTTAATAAAATGCTAAAGCTTTTTGAAAATTTGTTAGCATAATATGTAAAAATAAAAGTCGCCCCTGTATATAAGTGCAAGTGAGTGTTGCAAAATAGCAGAAGCTGGTCGCAAAATAGTTCGCAAAACAAGAATCTAAAGCTGGTAGCAAAATATCTGAAGCTCAGCCAAATCTAGTGCAAGTGAGTGTTGCAAAATATGTAAAGCTGGTAGCAAAATAGTTAGCAAAATATGTTAAACATAGTAGTTGCCTCAGTACAGAAGTGCAAGTGAATGTTGCAAATAGCTAAAGCTGGTAGCAAAATAGCTGAAGCTGAGCCATTACTAGCGCAAGTGAGTGGCTCGTTGAAATCAGGAGATGCGGGGTTCAAATCCCAGGCGTTGTCATTTCATTAGTGCACGTGAGTGTTGCCGAGTTGCTAAAGCTGATCTTGACCCGGTAAAAATAAAATAATGACCCGGTAAAAATAAAATAAAATAATGATATAATAATGACCCGGTAAAAATAAAATCGGACAGGGAGCCCATGCCTCCATACATAAGTGCAAGTGCAAGTGAGTGTAGCAAAATAGCTGAAGGTGGTAGCAAAATGGTAATCAAAATATGTGAAAAAAGAGTTGCCTCCGTACTAAAAAAAGAGTTGCCTCCGTAATTGGAGGGGGAGCCATTGCCTCCGCACATAAGTGCAAGTGAGTGTTGCAAAATTGGACAGGGAGCCTTTGCCTCCGTACATAAGTGCAAGTGAGTGTTGCAAAATAGTTGCCTCCGTAATTGTAGGGGGAGCCTTTGCCGTAAGTGTGTAAAAGAGTTGCCTCCGTAATTGGAGAGGGAGCCTTTGCCTCCGTACATAAGTGCAAGTGAGTGTTGCAAAATAGCTGAAGCTGCTAGGGAAAAAATTAGCAAAAACATAGCTAAAGCTGTTTGAAAAATAGTTTACAAAAGTGAACAAAAGAGTTGCCTCTGTACATAAGTGCAAGTGAGAGTTGCAGAAGAGCTGAAGCTGTTAGCAAAATATGTAAAAATAAAAGCCGCCTCCGTACATAAGTGCAAGTAAGTGGCTCGTTGAAAACAGTAGGTGCAGGGTTCAAATCCCAGGCGTTATCATTACTTTTGCAATCCCTACGGGTGACTTAAGTGGTCGCTGTCAACCGCCATGGTAGCTTTTTGCCCAGGTAAAGTAGCAGCTCGTTCCCTACTCCCTGTAAGACGGGGCTTCCTTAACACCACGCCCTACCAGGCGTTATCATTACTTATGCGTTATCATTAATTTTGCGTTATCATTACTAGTGCATCACATAGTGAAGCATTTACAAACATATAAAACCATGTGTAGTGCATCCAACAGTGAAGCATAACATACAAACATAAAAAAATAATTAAAGCATGAGTCGTGCATCACACAATGAAGCATTTACAAACATTTTAAAAGATTAAAAAGCATGAGTAGTGCATCCCACAGCGAAGCATTTACACACATTTTAAAATATTTGAAAGCATGAGTGGTGCATCCCACAGCGAAGCATTTACAAACATGTTAAAACATTTTAAAGCATGATTAGTGCATCACATAATGAGGCATTTACAAAGATGTTAAAACATGTTAAAGCATGAGTAGTGCATCACGCAATGAAGCATTTACAAACATGTTAAATATTTTAAAGCATGAGTAGTGCATCACACAATGAAGCATTTACACACATTTTAAAAGATTAAAAAACATGAGTAGTGCATCCCACAGTGAAGCATTTACACACATTTTAAAACATTTGAAAGCATGAGTAGTGCATCCCACAAGGAAGCATTTACAAACATTTTAAAATGTTTAAAAGCATGAGTACTGCATCACACAGTGAAGCATTTCCAAACATTTTCAAGTTTGAGTAGTGCATCCCACAGCGAAGCATTTACAAACATTTTAAAATATTTGAAAGCATGAGTAGTGCATTACGCGGAAAAGCATTTACAAACATTTTAAAATATTTAAATGCATGAGAAGTACATCCCAAAGCAAAGCATGTACAAACATTTTAAAATATGGGTAGTTCATCATGCGGAAAAGCGCTTAAAAACGTTTGAAGGGAATTAAAAGCAGTGGTATTTCATCACACAGTGAAGCATTTAAAAGCATTTGAAGACATGGGTAGTGCATCACACGGAACAGTTTTTTTTTATGTTCGAAGACAATTTAAAGTTTAAAATTTGAAAGGACAAGACAATAAAAAGTTGACAAGTTCTATGCAGCGTCGCCTGCGACGCTAAAAAATGGCGGAGAGTGATCGCTAGGGAGCGACAGGTGGCAACGGAAGCGAGTTATTTATGAGGCCGTTGGCTGACGTGTCGGGCTTCATCACGGTCAGATGGATGGATGGATGGATGGACAGACAAATGGGTAACACTGGGGGCTCCCGCCCCCCAGAAGGGGGGGCTCCGCCAAAAAAATTAAATTTAAAATGTGAAGACAATGTCATCACATCTTGACACACACCACATCTTGACACACACACACACACTCACACACACACACACATCTTGACACACACCACACCACATCACATATTGAAGCATTTGAAAACGTTTAAATCATGGATAGCACATCTCCCACCCCCACCATGCACATACCCACACCCACCACATACCCCCACCCACCCCACCCACCCCCACCATGCACATACCCACACCCACCACATACCCCCACCCACCCCCACCAGCACATACCACACCCCCCCTGTACCCCCACCCCCACCCCCACATGGCACATCCCACAACCCACCACAGACCCCACCCAACCCCCACCAGGCACATACCCACACCACCACGTACCCCCACCCACCCCCACCATGCACGATAACATACCCACAACCCACCACATACCCCCACCCACCCCCACCATGCACATACCCACACCCACCACATACCCCCACCCACCCCCACCATTCACATACCACACAACCCACAACCCCCCCACCCCCACCCCCCCAGGGCACATACCCACACCCACCACATACCCCCACCCACCCCGCACCATGCACATACCCACACCCACACATACCCATACCACCACCCACCCCCACCATGCACATAACCCACAGCCCAAACCACATACCCCCACCCACCCCCCACCATGCCACATCCACAGCCCACCACATAACCCCACACCCACCACCCCACATGCACATACCCACCCCCAACCACATACCCCCCCACCCACCCCACAGCACAGAACCCACACCCCCACATAACCCACCCCCACCCCCACCATGCACAGACCCACACCCACCACACCCCAACCCCCCCCACCATGCACTAACCCACCCCCACCACATACCCCTACCCCCCCCACCCCACCCACCCACATTAAACCCACACCCACCCACATACCCACACCCACCCCCACCCACCACATACCCACACCAACCACACACCCACCCCCACACACACCACATACCCAACACACCCCACCACATACCCAAACCCCCACCCACCCCACCCACCCACATACCCCAAACACACCACACACCCCCCACCCACCCACCCACCACATACCCACACCTACCACATTCCCACACCCACCCCACCCACGCACCTGCAGCTTGAAACCTGCGTCAGGGGAAGGTCTCAAAGTCCAAGTGGCAGTGAAGCGCCTGAAACCTGAAACCCTGAAGAGCTCTGAAGACCTGAAGGAGTTTCTGTGTGAGGCAAACTTGCTCAGGAAGCTGAGGCACCCGTGAGTACAGACTTCGAAGGCTGGGGTGGTGGGGTGTGGGGTGGGTTGGGGTGGTGTGGTTGGGTGTGGGGTAGGGCTGAATAAAGTGCGAGGCAAACTTGCCCAGGAAGCTGAGGCACCCGTGAGTAAAGGCTATGGAGGTTGGGGTGGTGGGGTGTGGGGTAGGGCTGAATATGGTGCGAGGCAAACTTGCTCAGGAAGCTGAGGCACCCGTGAGTAAAGGCTTCGGAGGTTGGGGTGGTGTGGTGCGGTGGGGTGTTGGGTAGGGCTGAATATAGTGCGAGGCAAACTTGCTCAGGAAGCTGAGGCACCCATGAGTTAAGGCTTCGGAGGTTGGGGTGGTGGGGTGTGGGGTGGGGTGGGGTGTGGGGTAGGGCTGAATATACTGCGCGGCAAACTTGCTGAGGAAGCTGAGGCACCCGGGAGTAAAGGCTTCGGAGGTTGGGGTGGGTTGGTGTGGGGTGGGGTGGTTGGGTGTGGGGTAGGGCTGAGTAATGTGCGAAACAAACTTGCTCAGGAAGCTGTATATAAAAATTGATCAAATTCAATCATATTCAACCACACCACACACCACACCACACCAACCATGCCTCATGCCAGACGATGACACCACACCACACACCACACACACACACCACTTGCCCCCCCCAAACAAACACCCGCTAACACCTCAGCCCCCCCCACCCCCCACCCCCACCCCCCACCCCCCTCTCAGCCCCTAACACCCCCACTCCCACCTGCCTCCCTGTGCAGCAATGTTGTTGGTATCATCGGCGTTGGGGCCAGGGACCTGACTTCATTGGAGAACATGAGAGCTAGTATGTTTATTGTGATGGAGGCCATGTGTGGTGATGACTTGAAGATGATGGTGATCAAGCAGATGACCCAAAGGTGAGTGTGGTGGTGGGTGGTGTGAGGGGGAAGGTGGGTGGTGGTAGGGGGGTGGTGGGGGGTGTGAGGGGTGGGGGGGGAGGGGGTGGGGGGGGGGTAGGTGGGGGGGGGTGAACGAAAGATCAGATGATTAGAAGATCATGGTGATCAAGCAGATGACCCAAAGGTGAGTGTTATCATTATATGGTTGTAGGTGGTGTGAGGGGGAAGGTGGGTGGTGGTGGGTGGTAGGTGGGAGGGGGGGAGTGTTGGAGGTAGGGGGGAGTGGGGGCGGTGGTGGTGGTGGGTAATGTGACGGGGTGTTGTTGGTGGTGGTGGTAGTTGGTGGTGAACGAAATATCAGATGACTTGAAGATGATGGTGATCAAGCAGATGACCCAAAAGTGAGTGACATCTTTATAGTCTGAACCTTAAAAAGAGATGGCGGTGCTGGTGGGTGGTGTGAGGGGAAAGAGGGGTGGGGGGGTGGGGGGGCATGAGGGGTGGTGGTGGTGGTAGGTGGTGGTGGTGGACGAAAGATCAGATGACTTGAAGATGATGGTGATCAAGCAGATGGCCCAAAAGTGAGTGACATCTTTATAGTCTGAACCTTGAACCCAAAAGAGATGGCGGTGGTGGTGGGGTGGTGGGTGGGGAAAAAGGGGGGGGGGGGGGAGGTGTGTGGTGGTAGGTGCTGTGAAGGGAAAGAGGGGGGGGAGGGGGAGGTGTGTGGGTGGTAGGTGGTGTGAGGGGGGAGGTGGTGGGTGGTGTGAGGGGGGAGAGGGGGGGGGAGGGTGGTGTGAGGGGGGGAGGGGGTGGTGGTGGTTGGTGTGAGGGGGGAGATGGCGGTGGTGGTGGTGGAGGTGGAGGTAGTAGGTGGTTTGAGGGGGAAGGCGGGTGGTGGTGGGTGGTTGTGGTGAGGGGAAGGGTGGTGGTGGTGGGTGGTGGGTGAGGAGGGAGTGGCGGTGCGGGTTGGGTAATTGAGGGGGAGGGAGTGGGGGTGGGTGGTGTTAGGGGTGAGGGGGGGGGGGGGGGGGGGGGGGCGTGAGGGGGTAAGGGGGGGGGGGCGTGAGGGGGTGAGGGGGGGGGGGTGGGGGGGGGTTCGTGGCAAGGGGGTGGTGGTGGTGGTAAGGGAGAGGTGGTGGTGGTAGTGTGGGGGTGGGGGTGTGGGGGTGGGGGTGGGGGTGGGGGCTAGTAGCCGAAAAGAACAAGTCCTAGGCAGCGTCCCAAGCGGCGCCGAGAATTGGCGGAGAATGCTGGCAACAGAATCGATCAGACCAAAGCCAGTTACTTACAAGACCGTTGGCTGACGTGTCAGGCTTCGTCTCGGTCGTTGGTTGGTAAAGCGGACAACGGGGTGACCTTGGGGGCCTGTCAAAAAATTGGGTAGGCATTGGCCTGCTCCCATGGGGAATTTGGGATGCGCGATGCCAGAGCCAACAGTCTGGCTGATGCTGAACAGGAATAATCGTTCTGCAGGATGCTACAGCCAGCGTTTGAGTAGACCGGAAACTTTAATAATCGTTCATGAACCACCACCACCACCACCACTGCAAAACTAATGCTGTCCCGAAAGCTGCCCCCCCTTTGTTTTCCGCAGCCGTGTCACGAACACCCCCAACGAGGCTTTGTTCTGGAGCACTCACACAGCTGCATACATGGCTTACCCCTCTAATGCCGCCCCCCTTTGTTTTCCACAGCCATGCCACGTTCACCCCTAACCAGGCATTGTTCTTGAGCCTTAAATTAGCTGCATATATGGCTTTCCCCTCTAATGCTGCCCCCCTTTGTTTTCCACAGCCGTGCCACGTACACCCCCAACGAGGCTTTGCTCTGGAGCACCCAAATAGCTGCATCCTTGGCTTACCTCCACAGCGTCTGCAAGCCCATGATCATTCACCGAGACATCAAATTAGAAAACATTATGACCAGTGGCGGTCTGATGGACTCCAGCGTAGCCAAGTTGGCTGACTTCGGACTCCATAAACGGGCTCGGTACAGCAAGACACGGGGTGTGCTAGTGTCGGGGGGGCCATCCCTGCACGAGGCCAACCAGGTCCTACAACAGCTCACGGCAAGCGGGCGCGGGTTCGCCTTCGACAAATCGGCCCATGATAAGTCCTATTACGGAGGCAAGCATCACGTCGGGAACTTGGCGGAGCCTATTCAACCGATTCCGGGGTCCGGTCTGGCCGATCCCGACAGAGTGATTCTCGCAGAGGAAGATGGCGTGCACAGCCTGTTGGCGCTAGCTGAGATGCAGACCAACAGCTTGAAAGGGGAACAGGATAAATCTGCTTCTCAGGCAGGGTCTGCCAAGCGTGGGGGATCTGAAGCCCAAAGTGCACTCCAGGAGCTTGGGCACGTCCCCAGTGTTGCGCATGTAACAGCCAGTGCTGATCCCCAGCAATCAACTTTCTATTCATCAAATGACGCTCTCCCTAAAAATAGTAAAATGGGCCAGAACCTGATGATGATGGGTAGGGGATCTCATGACAACCGGGGATCTCTTGACAACAGGGCCTCATCAGAATTCAGGGGGTCTCTAGACACTAGTGGCCACGGCGCATCCTTAGGATCCTTACTCGTTGCCCCAGGACAGGCATCCAACGTCCAGAGCTTGAAAATGATGCTGGCAATGCAATCAGCTGGAAATGGTGCCCAGAGCTCCAACTTGGGTTCATACATTGAGCTTGAGAAGATTGGAAAGCAGGTGGGGAGTTGGAAGCCTGGAGTTGGATTCACTCACACACGCACACATACATTCACACACATGCCCCCCACACACATGCCCCCACCCCCCCACACACATTCACACATGCCCCCCTCCCCCCCCCCACCCACCCCCCCTCCCTCAAGTTGTGGAGGTAGTGATTTGGGGTTTGGTTTTGGTGGAGGGTGGAGGGTTTTTGGGATGGAGGGTATGAAGCAGTACCTCCATGCCGATTTATTTGGCAGAGCCCTCCCTTCTGGGGGACGAGAGCCCCCAGATTCACCCCAATATCCATTTGTCCGACCGACTGCCGACCGACGACCGAGACGAAGCCTGACATGCCAGCCAACTGTCTCACAACTAACTGACTTCGGCCAGCTCCATCATTTTCACTCTAGCTGTTTTCCTCTTCAGGTAAAGTCGTCGCCATTGTCAAGTCAAAGCATATTCTAATCAACACCAGATTAACCCAATTTCTGCAGGGCTGTGGTCACAACAGCGGCAGGGGTTCAGTGCAGGGATATGTTTTTCAAATCAAAAAGAGGAAATCTTATTCTTTTTTATTTTATTCCTCCCTATTTTCCTCCCAAAACAGCATCCTTATTCCGATTTTGGTCGATTTGGGTCATTTTTAGGTTTCTTATTTCGGCACTTTTGGTCGATTTGGGTCATTTTTAGTCAATTTCAGTAGAAAGAAAACAACTGTTTTTATTTTTAGGTTTCTTATTTCGGCAATTTTGGCCAAAACAGGGCTGTGGTCACAACAACTGGGTTGGCAGCATCATTGACAACTATGCTCAAAGCAATTTATTTTCAACATATTATTATCAACATATTATTATCAACATTTTTAGACATTTTTAGAGGTTCTCTGCACAACAGTGGGAGGGGTTCAGTAGGTTATTATCAGCATTTTTCCTCCCAAGTCTCTTCATGGATCTGTTCACAACACCAGCGGGTGGCAGCAACATCAATAGCTATCATGAAAGCAATTGATAATCGACAGATTCTCATTTTCATATTTCCACCCCAATCTCTGCAGGGATCTATTCACAACAACAGCGGGAGGGGTTCAGTAGGTTATTATCAACATATTTACATCTTCATATTTCCACCCCAATCTCTGCAGGGATCTATTCACAACAACAGCGGGAGGGGTTCAGTAGGTTATTATCAACATATTTACATCTTCATATTTCCACCCCAATCTCTGCAGGGATCTATTCACAACAACAGCGGGAGGGGTTTCAGTAGGTTATTATCAACATATTTACATCTTCATATTTCCACCCCAATCTCTGCAGGGATCTATTCACAACAACAGCGGGAGGGGTTCAGTAGGTTATTATCAACATATTTACATCTTCATATTTCCACCCCAATCTCTGCAGGGATCTATTCACACCAACAGCGGGAGGGGTTCAGTAGGTTATTATCAACATATTTACATCTTCATATTTCCACCCCAATCTCTGCAGGGATCTATTCACAACAACAGTGCGAGGGGTTCAGTGCAAAACAGCGGGCGGCAGCAACATAAACAACCCGCACTTATTATCTACATGCACTTCCCTGTTTAAAAAACCACCCCAACCTCTGCAGGGATCTGTTCACAACATCAGCGCGAGGGGTTCAGTGCAAAACAGCGGGCAACAGCAACATAAACAACCCGCACTTATTATCTACATGTACTTCCCTATTTAAAGGACCAACCCAACCTCTGTTCACAACACCAGTGCGAGAGGTTCTCTGCACAACAGTGGGAGGGGTTCAGTAGCTTATTATCAACATATTTACACCTACATATTTCCAACCCCAATCTCTGCAGGGATCTGTTCACAACACCAGTGCGAGAGGTTCTCTGCACAACAGTGGTTGGCGGCAACATCAACAACTAGAATCAAAGCAATTTATTATCATCATATGCTCATCTACATATTTCCACCCCAATCTCTGCAGGGATCTGTTCACAACACCAGCGCAAGGGGGTTCTCTTCACAACAGTGGTCGGCTGCAACATTAACAACTAGAATCAAAGCAATTTATTATCCTCATATGCTTATCTACATATTTCAACCCCAATCTCTGCAGGGATCTGTTCTCAACACCAGCGGATGGCAGCAACATCGGCAACTATAATTAAAGCAATCTATTATCGACAGATTCTTATCTACATATTTCCACCCCAATCTCTGCAGGGATCTGTTCACAACACCAGTGCAAGAGGTTCTCTGCACAACAGTGGGAGGGGTTCAGTTGACAGCGTGAATGAAGACCCAAGTGGCAATGGAGACGACAGATCGGTGCATCGAAAGATGTTTGCCCTCATGGCTCTGGACAAATGCACTGTCTCAAACGAGAGCACTGAGACTTGTAGCACAGCGCCTGTCCAGTTCCCCATGAAGGTATTGTTGTGCAGTTGGGTTGGGTTAGGTTGGGTTGGAAAAGAGGTGCCAGATCGGTGCACGGAAAAATGTTTGCCCTCATGGCTCTGGACAAATAGACTGTCTCAAACGAGAGCACCAAAACTTGTAGCACAGCGCCTGCCCAGTTCCCCATGAAGGTAGTGTTGTGCATTTGGGTTGGGTTGGGTTGGGTTGGAAAAGAGGTGCCAGATCGGTGTGTCAAATTTGTTCGCCCTCATGGCTCTGGCCAAGCGCACTGTCTGAAACAAGGGCACCGAGACTTGTAGCACAGCGCCTGTCCAGTTCCCCATGAAGGTATTGTTGTGCAGTTGGGTTGGGTTGGGTTAGGTTGGAAAAGAGGTGCCAGATCGATGCATGAGAAATGTTTGCCCTCATGGCTCTGGACGAGCGCACTGTCTGAAACACCCACACACACACTTGTAGCACAGCACCTGTCCAGTTCCCCATGAAGGTATTGTTGTGAATTTGGGTTGGGTTGGAAAGTAGAAGGACAAAGGTAATGTTGTGATTTTGGGTTGGAGTGGGTTGGAAAGGAGGTTAGGTTGGGTTGGAAAGAAGATCTTGCATCCGGTTTGAATTTGAATTTGAATTTGAATTATTGTATTCACTTGCAGCCAACACTGGGCAGCACCCCCACTCCCTCATCCCCACTCCAACCCCCCACACACCCACTTCCACTCCCACACCCACCCTTCCACTCCCACCCACCCACACACACACTCCCACCCTTCCTACACACCAACTCCCACACACCCATTCCCACACCCAACCCACAGTACCAGGCTCCCGTTGGCGGAGGCATGGGAGC
Source organism: Chlamydomonas sp. ICE-L (assembly GCA_013435795.1). Classification (NCBI taxonomy): domain Eukaryota; kingdom Viridiplantae; phylum Chlorophyta; class Chlorophyceae; order Chlamydomonadales; family Chlamydomonadaceae; genus Chlamydomonas; species Chlamydomonas sp. ICE-L. Next base: position 179,580 of record JACBWV010000841.1, read on the forward strand.
TCGTAAAAAGTCATTGAGAAACGTAAATGAGCAGGAAGGGAGCATGCATCCCATTCCTGAAGATCGGCACAGTTTTGAATTGCCAGCTAATGAGCCCAAGGAGGAGAAGCTGATGCCTGCATCTCCTAAACACCCACAACAGGTACGGATTTGGTGGTGGTGGTGGTGGTAGTGGGTCAGTGTGTGTGTGGGGATGTGTGTGTGTGGGGGGGGGGGGGGGGGGGGGGGGGGGGGGGGGGGGGGGGGGGGGAGTGGGTCAGTGTATCTCCTAAACACTCACAGCAGGTACGGATTTGGTGGTGGTGGGTGGTTGGTGGTGGGTCAGTGTGTGTGGGGGTGGGGGTGGGTGGGGGGGTTGGGGGGGGGAGTGGGTCAGTGTATCTCCTAAACACTCACAACAGGTACGGATTAGATGGTGGTTGTTGTAGTGGGTCAGGGTGTTGGGGGTGGGGTGGTGGGGGGTGTGGGGGGGGGGTGTGGTGGTGTGGGGGGGGGGAAGTGGGTAGTGTATCTCCCCTAAACATCTCACACACAGTCCCAGTACGGATGTAGTGGTGGTGGTGGTGGTAGGTGGGTCCGTGTGTGGGTGGGGTGGGGTGTGGGGGTGGGGGGGGGGCGTTGGGTTCAGTGTAATCATCCAAAAAAACGCACACAGAGTACAGATTAGATGGTGGTTGTGGTAGTGGGGTCTGTGTGTGGGTGTGTGGGGGGGAGGGGGGGGGGGGGGGGAGGGGGGGGGGGATGTTGTGGGTGTAGGGGGGAGTGGGTCAGTGTATCTCCAACAATCACAACAGGTACGGATTTGATGGTGTTGGGTAGTGGGTCATGTGTGTGTGGGGTGTGTGTGTGTGGGGGGGGGGGGGGGGGGGGGGGGGGGGGGGGAGTGGGTCCGTGTATCTCCTAAACACTCACAGCAGGTACGGATTTGGTTGGTGGTGGTGGTGGTAGGGGTCAGTGTGTGTGGGGGTGGGGTGTGGGGGGTGTGGGGGTGTGTGTGGGGGGGGGAGTGGGTCAGTGTATCTCCTAAACACTCACAGCAGGTACGGGATTTGGTGGTTGTGGTGGTGGTAGTGGGTCAGTGTGTGTGGGGGTGGGGTGTGGGGGTGGGGGGGGGGGTAGTGGGGTCATGTATCTCCTAAACACTCACAACAGGTTACGGATTAGATGGTGGTTGTGGTAGTGGGTCAGTGTGTGTATGTGTGTGGGGGGGGGATGGGGGGGGGGGGGGGGGGGGAAGTGGGTCAGTGAGTGTGGTGGGGGGGTGGGGTGGGTGGGGGTGGGGAGGAGAACCTGATGCCTGCAATCTCCGAAACACGCACAGCAGGTCGGATTTGGTGGTGGTGAATGTGGTGGTGGT
>JACBWV010000840.1:0-69802 GCA_013435795.1 Chlamydomonas sp. ICE-L
TACAATATCCCATTTGATGCAAGGGTTTTTTTTTTCTAATATAAAACCAATTCCATGGTTTGTAAGGGTTAACTTGTATAATATCACCGTGATGTTGGGGTTTTGTGATCCAGTCCCAGTCCATGGTTTGTCTGGATTGCTCGTATAATCTACCATGTGATGTGGGGTTTGACGCCTCAACTCATACCAGTCCCATTGTTTGTCTGGGTTTGTCTTGTATATGCTCCATGTCGATGCTTAGGGTTTGAGATCATTACACACCAATTCCATGGTTTGTTTTTTTTTGCCCCCCGGGGTTGTCGTGTATAATACCCCAGCGAGTTGGGGTGGTGAGCTCATTCCAAACCAGTTCCACGGAGTTGGGGTTTGTAATGACAAGCTCCCTTGATGGCAAGGGTTTTGCGCTGATCCTGCTCCAATTCCATGGTTTGTTGGGGGGATGGCTTTCGAATAAGTCCCACGTTTTTTTAAAGATGAGTTCAACTCAATAAACCCAATCCCACTTGTGTCCATACATTTGACTCGTCTTCGAGATGTGGTTATTTATTTCCGCTGAATATCATTAAAAGAATTCATCAATGCATAATATTATTAATGGTGGAGTACACGCATCGGACACGCCTCACGAAAAAAGGCGGGACACTGTCGATTTTGAAGTTACGCGGTTTGGCATCTTCCCATCCCCCATTTTATGACTGGGGTGTTTAAAAACTTATGTTGTTATTGGTTTTACAAGAAAAACAAAAACAACACCTTTTTTGTTTGCATTTTGGGCATGTTCGTTTTTTTAAAATCTCACATATATATATTGCATGTCATGCCCAAAAATACCATATTTGTTACAATAATACTGGACTAGTTGGGCTCATGCACAAGCATAATATTACCATTAAATGAACAAAAGCATTCTCGACCAAGTAAACGATTTATAGAAGAATTCATGACTCTCACAGTTTCATTTAATCCAGCCAATTTCAATATCCGCACAAACATGGTCCGATTACCGGCGAAAGAAAATAAGTTCGAACATAGCGCTTCAGCGTCGAATATGGAGAGAACCTTGGTGTGTTTTCGTTTTCAGCTTTAAATACCATAAATTTAACGCATTATTATAACCAGGTCGGTAAGTTTTGTGGTACGATGAAGTGACTTAACGATTTCAAATACACCCCGTTTTTCTCCATTAATGGTCATTTTCCACAATTAGTTGGAAAGCTACCACAGAAATCGGTATCGGTATTTAGTATTCAGAATCTAACAACAATATTCTTGGGGTATGCACTACTACGTCGTGGAGGAAATCAAAAACAGTGTTGCAGACTTTCAAAAAAAATGCTACTGACAGGAAAATTATAAAATCTTCCCATTCTGAGAACTGCAACCTACCTAGTTTCACCACAACATTCCCATAACAATCTCCTCGACCAAAACAATTACCATCACCATAGCCTCGACCCCCCCCATTTCACGAATTTTCCAACAAAGAAGGTGAAGCAATGGTCAAGAAATCGACCCCACGCACCACAACGAAGAATCGACAATCACCACAACATTTCACCACAAAAATCGCCATCACCATCTCCTCGGAACCACAACATTCACCTCACCATCTCAGACCCCTATCAAGAATCCAAAGAAGGTGATGAAGAAGGTCAAGAAATCGCCACGACCACAAACGAAATTCGACCCCAATCACCACAAATTCACCACAAAAATCGCCATCACCATAATCTTCGACCACACAAATCACCATCTCCTAGACCCACACCCGACCACCATTTCCTAGACCACAACCGCAATCACCATTCTCCTCGACCACCACTCTCCTTAGACCACAACGCGACCACAACAATCACCATCTCCTAGACCACAACCCTTGCGACCAACCCTCCTAGACCACAAAACCGCAATATCACATCTCATAGACCACCATCTCCTAGACAACAACCGCAATCACAAGCTCCTAGACCACACCGCGACACAACAATCACCCATCTCTAGACCACAACCCGCGTACCACCATCTCATAGGACCCACACCCGCGACAAACAATCACCATAATCCTAGACCACAACCGCCGACGCCATCACCAATGTCTCAATCTCCATCACCATTCTCCTAGACCACAACTTCGGACAAACAATGTTCTCAATCTCCAATTCACCCATACAAATTAATAAACGAGTATATAAATGTGACAAGCCCGTTACCCTTTTCACAAATTCCATCTCCGGACGAATTGCAGATTAACTTACGTAAATGATACTGTTGTCCGATATTCAAACCTACTAAATCGCGAAACAATGTACCAAAATACTTGCTAAAAGTACAATTGGTACATCCACTGCTGTATACTATGGGTCTTGGTTGTACGGATTAGTATAATCGGTTTTAGAGAGATGTTACAAAGTTCGTATTTTACAACTGAGCAAAGGTACAGGATGCCGGTTAGCCACGGTCGCTGTGTATAAACGTATCAACAAATGATTATTCAGATATGACGACCAATCGCGAAGCGGTTTAACTGATATAATTGATGATAGTCCATGAACAACCAGATACAGGCAATGAATGATCTGCGGAAAGACGACGACGCTTGCGAACTCCACGTTTCTCGCATCTTTTGTTGTAGTCGAATGATTCCCCCCCCCGGTTCCCCGAGATTTGAGGTTAACTAAAGTTCACGTTCATCGCACATTTTTCTTTTGTCGAGTCATTTTCAAATGCGGTGAAATATAGGTGTGATGTTACAGGATCTCCAAAACACAGACTGTTGTTAGCGAGCCATGCCGCTGGAAGATAGTGTAGTGTAGATTCGAACCTGTCGAGCACCGTGCATGGTCCAATAGTGAGTGCACACGGATATGAAATAAGCTTTTGCAACAAGCCAGCGCCCACGCATGATCGACGAGACGCACACACGATCAATAATGTAGGTGTACCAAGGATCCGTCATTCACTGGACAGCTCGCAACAACTCGATTATTCGCAATCGAGCGACCAATATGGCGAACAAAGCTGATTTCACCATCTTTGAAAACTGTTCTGTATGGATTGCGGTAAGATGGAGGGGAATCCTACTGGCACTGGTGCAATGCTCATTGCCAGTCTCGTGACCGTGAACATCGGGCTCGAAGAAATGACGCGGGTGTCTTCTCGCCAACGATTTGAACATCCTCTTCGGGCATGACAAACACCAATTTGTACACTTTACGGGAAACATACAGCTGGGACATTTTAAAATCATGCTTTTGCATCTTCGTTGTCCATCCGCCACACATGCACGCGGCTTTCGTATCCTCCTCGTTGTTCACTAAGGTCTGGCACAAGACAAGGTCAGCACCACCGTCCTCCAAGGAGTGCATTCCAAAAAATAAGGGTGCACGGTTTTATGATTGCTATGGGCAGTTCCACCATGGAGAAACAGCAAGTTGTTGATAAAACGCTTGACCTGAATGCAACCATCAACATCCACAATTGCTTACAATTTACCCCACCCGCCCCGGAAATTCTTGCGAGGCCCAAGACATATTGCAAACTGGAAGTTGAGGTAGGCAGAATAATTGATTACAAGCTGACAATTTCTTTGTAGCAGATTAAGAACGTTCAATTATTTCTTTTCAGTCCGCTGACTGTAAGCAGCGTAAGCATGTTGCGAGGAAAATCTCCATGTCCGATGGCCTTGAGCCCACAGAAAAAGAATCCACTCGAGAGTCCAAGAGATTCCAGGTGCTCCCGCCCATATATGAAAACTTTGTCTGGATTATCTTTTACAAGGGGCACTATTTAGTATTTTCTGTTCCGCTGACTGTAGCAGCGTAAGAACGTGTGAGGAAACATTCTCAATTGCCAACCAAAACCCATGCCCTTGAGCCCACAGAAACGAATCCATCGAGAGTCAGAGATTCCAGGTTGCTCCCGAACATACAACAGCCCCTCAATAAGGAATCCGAGTTGCCTCAGGGAGATTCGTTCTGCCTCGCGAGTCTGCATCTTAAATGTTATGTCGTCCACAAGAGGGTTGCCGCTTGAAGTAGCCGACGAAACTCACACGGGGACTTGCCGCCGCGCCCGAATCCAAAGGTCGTACGCGAGCCCATGTATTAAATTTCCGAAGGTATGGTCCAAACCGGGAAAAAAGAATGCTCCTCGCGCCACCGGGAAGGTCGAAGTCCTCAAACGAGACGCGCTCGGCACGGAACGTCTTCGAGAGATCAATGATGGCTCGGACAAGGAAGGGAACCCTAGAAAAAACGACTTGGGTAGTAAGGGGACATGCTCGGGTTCAAGCTCTCAACGAAAAAATCGAACTTGCGCGGGAACCGAGTCGTCGTCCAAAACAGGCTCCTTGTAACGAAAAATAGCAGAGCAGACTGGAGAATATCTCGCATGCTCCCGACGGAGCCAAGCCTCGCAGTAGCCGTGATGTTCAAAGCCTCACCGATGCCGCCACACATGATGTTGGGGCGCAAGACAGTAAGTAACCACACTGTCACCCGACCGCTGGTCACAGGAAACAGACGCTTCAAACGCTCCGTTGGAACGAGACGCCTGACGCGTTACGAACTACGAAAGTCTCGCTCACCACATCAAACACCTCATTCCCGGTGTTCCGCACGGGCCAAGGTGCATTGGTGTCGCCCGGGGCGAAGTTCTCCAACTCGTGGGAGTCAGACACAAAGGCACAAGGACACACGGAGAGCCAACATCTCGTTGTGCATCACGGACGTGTTCTCAAGTACGCGCACACCACCACCACCGCCCCCAGGAGGAACACAGTGTCGAACGCCGCGGTCTCCACACAAGCCAATGATCGCACGACGCAACGAATTCACTATGCACAAGTCGACGCCAGAAACTGAGAAGGACCCTCCGATGTTATAGGTATGAAGTGATCCGTACCGACTGAGGGTGAAGGGATCACAGGAGCCAGAACGTCTCCTACAGAATCGACATTTCTAAAGATACGACAGGCAATAAACACAAACAATATCTACATCATCGAAGAAAAAAGAAAAAAAACATTTTATCGGTTTCAAAAACCAAATCGAAACCATCTCCAAGGAAACCAATGGGCGCAAATAATCAAATATTTCTGCTACATCTGGATAATTATTGGGCACATGCAGCGATATTTTCGCTTGAGCAAACTGAACACCAGCCGCCTCAGGATCCATTCAAAAGCTTTGTGCAGACATCGTCGGTGATCTTCCTTGGCAACCGCCCACAATGCCATGTGTTGCAGAGTTCGCCCAGCCCTGAATCAATTCCAGCAACCTCTGGATCCATGAGCAGCTTGCAGACATCTGCGTGACCTGCATTGGCAACCTCCCCAAAAGCCAGCTGTGCGCTAGAGTTCGCCGGGCCCTGAACTCAAGTCCAGCCACCACTGGATCCATGAGCATCGTGCAGACATCTGAGTGACCTTCCTTGGCCGCCGTCCCACAAGGCCCTGCTGTCTCTAGAGTTCGCCCGGCCCTGAACTCAATTCCAGCCACCGCTGGATCCATGAGCAGCTTGCAGACATCTCGCAACCTTCCTTGGAGCACCCCACAATGCCCAGCTGTCGCTAGAGTTCGCCGGCCCTGAACTCAATTCCAGCCACCTCTGGATCCATTCAGCAGCTTGCAGACATCTGCGTGACCTTCCTTGGCAGCCTCACAAATGCCCAGCTGCGCGTTTAGAGTTGCCCTGGCCTGAACTCCAATTCCAGCCACATCTGGATTCCATAGCAGCTTGCAGACATCTGCGTGACCTTCCTTGGCAGCCGCCCACAAGACCCAGCTGGCGTTTAGAGTTCGCCCGGGCCCTATACTCAATTCCAGCCACCTCTGGATCCATGAGCAACTTGCAGACATCTGCGTGACCTTCTCTGCAGCCGCCCACAAGGCCTTGCAGTGTCGGAGTCGCCCTGGGCCCTGAACTCAAGTCCAGCCACCTCTGATCCATCAGCAGCTTGCAGACACTGCGTGACTACATGGGCAGCCGCCACAAAGGCCCAGTTGTCGTCAGAGTTAGCCATGGCCCTGAACTCAATTCAGCCACTCTGGATCCATCAGCAGCTTGCAGACATCTGCGTGACCTGCCTTGGCCAGCCACATGGAGAAGCTTGTTTTCGTTCGCCCTCAATTGTAGGCCCCCCTTAACCTGTAAAGAGGATTGGACACCAAGCATACTGCTAGAAGGTCGGCTCGCCCCCTTTCGCCATCATCTCTCCAAACTCGCTGTGGTGGTTGGATCAGTCCGGTAAGTGGCCATCCAGAAAATCTGTCGTGCAGAGTTTTACACACTAATACAATCTTTTTGGGTTGGAAGATAATGGGCAATACGATCAAGAATGTCAGGGGAAAAGGAAATGAATGAGTGGGAATGCATGTTCGAGCATGAACATGTTTGTACAAACAAGCGCACAGGATGGTATAAATAAACAATGAGTTGGGAAAACCCTATAAACCCTTGGTTCACTTGCGTGGTATGCAAGCGACAAGCGGCACTTGCCTGGCGGTATCTGCAAGCGGTACATAATGGGTGTTCCTGCCACGCGGCGTTTTTTTGAATTTTCCAAGCAGAAGTTAGAGCCGTCCGAACGACTCACTCACTCGCCAACCAAGATAGTTCTCCGTGGAATTGCGATTCCGACCAGACCAAGCTCCGAAAACAGTCAAAATACTCCGGAAGGTAGGAAACAAATGTATGGTGCAAATGTCAATACAACAGATTTGTCTTCAGGAGATTGATTGACACAAAACATCAAGGACAGAAGATACATCTTAAAAGTGCTGAAAAGTCAAAGTGCTGGCTCACATCGTGCGCATCAATAATAATTTTCAAGAGTTTCCTGCCTCATAATAATCAAATAATATTTCTGCTACATCTGGAATTATTGGGCACATGCAGCGATATTTTCGCTTGAGCAAACTGAAACACAGCCGCCTCAGGATCCATATCAAAAGCGTGCAGACTCGGCGTGATCTTCCTTGGCAACCGCCCACAATGCCATGCTGTTGACAGAGTTCGCCCGGCCCTGAACTCAAGTTCCAGCCCGCTGGACCCTATGAGCAGCTTGCAGACATCTGCGTGACCTGCATTGGAAACATCCCCAAAGCCCAGCTGTGCGTAGAGTTCGCCCGGGCCCTGAACTCAAGTCCAGCCACCACTGGATCCCTGAGCATCTTGCAGACATCTGAGTGACCTTCCTTGGCCGCCGCCCACAAGGCCCTGCTGTCTCTAGAGTTCGCCCTGGCCCTGAACTCAATTCCAGCCCACCGTGGATCCATGAGCAGCTTGCAGACATCTGCGCACCTTTGGCAGCCCACACAATGCCCAGCTGTCGTCTAGAGTCGCCCTGGCCCTGAACTCAATTCCAGCCACTCTGGATCCATCAGCAGCTTGCAGACATCTGCGTGACCTTCCTTGGCAGCCTCACACAAGCCCAGCTGGCGTTAGAGAGTCGCCCTGGCCCTGATACTCATTCCAGCCACATGGATCCATAAGCAGCTTGCAGACATCTTCGTGGACCTTCCTTGGCAGCGCCCAACAGACCCAGCTGGCGTTAGAGTTCGCCCGGGCCCTATACTCAATTCCAGCCACCTCGGATCCATGAGCAACTTGCAGACATCTGCGTGACCTTCCTCTGCAGCCGCCCACAAGGCCTGCGTTGTCGGAGTTCGCCTGGCCCTGAACTCAAGTCCCAGCCAACCTCGGATCCATCAGCAGCTTGCAGACATCTGCGTGACCTACATGGGCAGCCGCCCACAAGGCCAGTTGTCGTCAGAGTTAGCCATGGCCCGAACTCAATTCCAGCCACCTCTGGATCCATCAGCAGCTTGCAGGACATCTGCGTGACCTGCCTTGGCAGCCACATGGAGAAGCTTGTTTCGTTCGCCTCAATTGTAGGCCCCCCTTAACCTGTACAAGAGGATTGGACACCAAGCATTACTGCTAGAAGGTCGGCTCGCCCCCCTTTCGCCATCATCTCTCCAACTCGCTGTGGTGGTTGGATCAGTCCGGTAAGTGGCCATCCAAAAAATCTGTCGTGCAGAGTTTACACACTAAACAATCTTTTGGGTGGAGATAATAGGGCAATACGATCAAGAATGTCAGGGGGAAACGTTAGGAATGATCGCGTGTGCGAATGCATGTTCGATGAACATGTGTGTACAAACAAGCGCACAGGATGGTATAAATAAACAATGAGTTGGGATAAACCCTATAAACCCTTGGTTTCACTTGCCTGGTATGCAAGCGACAAGCGGCACTTGCCTGGCGGTATCTGCAAGCGGTACATAATGGGTGTTCCTGCCACGCGGCGTTTTTTTTGAATTTTCCAAGCAGAAGTTAGAGCCGTCCGAACGACTCACTCACTCGCCAACCAGAGATTTAGTTCTCCGTGGAATTGCGATTCCGACCAGACCAAGCTCCGAAAACAGTCAAAATACCTCCGGAAGGTAGGAACAAATGTACTGGTGCAAATTGTCAATACAACAGATATTGTCTTCAGGAGATTGATTGACACAAAACATTCAAGGACAGAAGATACATCTTAAAAGTAGCCTGAAAAGTCAAAGTGCTGGCTCACATCGTGCGCATCAATAATAATTTTCAAAGAGTTTCCTGCCTCATCATAATCAAATAATATTTCTGCTACATCTGGAATTATTGGGCACATGCAGCGATATTTTCGCTTGAGCAAACTGAACACAGCCGCCTCAGGATCCATATCAAAAGCGTGCAGACATCGGCGTGATCTTCCTTGGCAACCGCCCACAATGCCATGCTGTTGACAGAGTTCGCCCGGGCCCTGAACTCAAGTCCAGCCACCGCTGGACCCTATGAGCAGCTTGCAGACATCTGCGTGACCTGCCTTGGCAACATCCCCCAAAGCCCAGCTGTGCGTAGAGTTCGCCCGGGCCCTGAACTCAAGTCCAGCCACCACTGGATCCATGAGCATCTTGCAGACATCTGAGTGACCTTCCTTGGCCGCCGCCCACAAGGCCCTGCTGTCTCTAGAGTTCGCCCTGGCCCTGAACTCAATTCCAGCCACCGCTGGATCCATGAGCATCTTGCAGACATCTGCGCGACCTTCCTTGGCAGCCTCACACAATGCCCAGCTGGCGTTAGAGTTCGCCCGGGCCCTGAACTCAAGTCCAGCCACCTCTGGATCCATGAGCAGCTTGCAGACATCTGCGTGACCTTCCTTGGAAGCCGCCATCAAGGCCATGCTGTTCATAGAGTTCGCCCTGGCCCTGTACTCAAGTCCAGCCACCACTGGATCCATCAGCAGATTGCAGACATCTGCGTGACCTTCCTTTGCAGCCTCACACAAGGCCCAGCTGGCCATATGGTTCGCCCTGGCCCTATTCTCAAGTCCAGCCACCTCTGGATCCATGAGCAGATTGCAGACATCTGCGTGACCTTTCGTTGCAGCCTCACACAAGGCCCTGCTGTCTCTAGAGTTCGCCCTGGCCCTGAACTCAATTCCAGCCACCTCTGGATCCATCAGCATCTTGCAGACATCTGCGTGACCTTCCTTGGCAGCCTCACACAATGCCCAGCTGGCGTTAGAGTTAGCCCTGGCCCTGAACTCAATTCCAGCCACATCTGGATCCATAAGCAGCTTGCAGACATCTGCGTGACCTTCCTTGGCAGCCGCCCACAAGACCCAGCTGCCGCTAGTGTTCGCCCGGGCCCTATACTCAAGTCCAGCCACCGCTGGATCCATCAGCAGCTTGCAGACATCTGCGTGACCTTCGTTTGCAGCCGCCAACAAGGCCCTGCTGTCTCTAGAGTTAGCCCTGGCCCTGAACTCAATTCCAGCCACCTCTGGATCCATCAGCAGCTTGCAGACATCTGCGTGACCTCCACCGGCAGCCAGCCACAATGCCCAGCTGTCGCTATAGTTCGCCCGGGCCCTGAACTCAAGTCCAGCCACCGCTGGATCCATGAGCAGCTTGCATACATCTGCGTGACCTTCCTTGGCAGACAGCCACAATGCCCAGCTGTCTCTAGAGTTCGCCCTGGCCCTGAACTCAATTCCAGCCACCGCTGGATCCATGAGCAGCTTGCATACATCTGCGTGACCTTCCTTGGCAGCCACATAGAGAAGCTTGTTTTCATTTTGGTTCGCCCTCAATTGTAGGACCCCGTTCACCTGTACAAGAGGATTGGACAACAAGCATACTGCTAGAAGGTCGGCTCGCCCCCCTTTCGCCAACATCTCTCCAACTCGCTGTGGTGGTTGGATCAGTCCGGTAAGGGGCAATCCTGAAAATCTGTTGTGCAGAGTTTTACACACTAATACAATCTTTGGGTTGGAAGAGAATAGGGCAATACAATCAAGAATGTCATGGGGAAACGTTAGGAATGATCGCGTGTGCGAATGCATGTTCGATGAACATGTTTGTACAATGCGTGCAAGCACAGGATGGTATAAATAAATAATGAGTTGGGATAAACCCTATAAACCCTGGGTTGCACTTGCCTGGTATGCAAGCGACAAGCGGCACTTGCCTGGCAGTATCTGCAAGCGGTACAGAATGGGTGTTCCTGCCTCGCGGCGTTTTTTTTGAATTTTCCAAGCAGAAGTTAGAGCCGTCCGAACGACTCACTCACTCGCCAACCAGAGATTTAGTTCTCCGTGGAATTGCGATTCCGACCAGACCAGGCTCCGAAAACAGTCAAAATACCTCCGGGAGGTAGGAACAAATGTACTGGTGCAAATTGTCAATACAACAGATATTGTCTTCAGGAGATTGATTGACACAAAACATTCAAGGACACAGAAGTTAGTTACATCTTAAAAGTAGCCTGAAAAGTCAAAGTGCTGGCTCACATCGTGCGCATCAATAATAATTTTCAAAGAGTTTCCTGCCTCATCATAATCAAATATTTCTGCTACATCTGGAATTATTGGGCACACGCAGCGATATTTTCGCTTGAGAAAACTGAACACATTGCTGAAAAGTTTGAGGAGAGTGGATAAATACATGCTCTACGGTGGCAATAAACGTGTCTTTCCTAACACAAGACCTATCTGCTGTCAAGATTCACAAGGGCCTGTACTCGGGGACAGCCGCCCCCAAAGCCCTGCTGTCTCTAGAGTTCGCCCTGGCCCTGAACTCAATTCCAGCCACCTCTGGATCCATCAAAAGCGTGCAGACATCGGCGTGACCTGCAGCCGCCCACAAGGCCCGGCTGTAGCTAGAGTTCGCCCGGGCCCTATACTCAAGTCCAGCCACCGCTGGATCCATGAGCAGCTTGCAGACATCTGCGTGGCCTGCCTTTGCAGCCGCCTCCAAGGCCAAGCTGTCGTTAGAGTTCGCCCTGGCCCTGTACTCAACTCCAGCCACCACTGGATCCATCAGCAGATTGCAGACATCTGCGTGGCCTGCCTTTGCAGCCTCAAGCAAGGCCCAGCTGTTCATATGGTTCGCCCTGGCCCTGAACTCAATTCCAGCCACCTCTGGATCCATGAGCAGCTTGCAGACATCTGCGTGACCTTCCTTTGCCGCATCACGCAAAGCCCAACTGTCGTTAGAGTTCGCCACGGCCCTGAACTCAAGTCCAGCCACCACTGGATCCATCAACAGCTTGCAGACATCTGCTTGACCTGCCTTGGCAGCCACCCACAATGCCCAGCTGTCGCTAGAGTTCGCCTGGGCCCTGAACTCAATTCCAGCCACCTCTGGATCCATGAGCAGCTTGCAGACATCTGCGTGGCCTGCCTTTGCAGCCTCAAGCAAGGCCCTGCTGTCGCTAAAGTTCGCCTGGGCCCTGAACTCAAGTCCAGCCACCTCTGGATCCATCAGCAGCTTGCAGACATCTGCGTGACCTTCTTTGACAGCCGCCAACAAGGCCCTGCTGTCTCTAGAGTTAGCCCTGGCCCTGAACTCAATTCCAGCCAGCTCTGGATCCATCAGCAGCTTGCAGACATCTGCGTGACCTCCACCGGCAGCCAGCCACAATGCCCAGCTGTCGCTATAGTTCGCCCGGGCCCTGAACTCAAGTCCAGCCACCGCTGGATCCATGAGCAGCTTGCATACATCTGCGTGACCTTCCTTGGCAGACAGCCACAATGCCCAGCTGTCTCTAGAGTTCGCCCTGGCCCTGAACTCAATTCCAGCCACATCTGGATCCATGAGCAGCTTGCAGACATCTGCGTGACCTTCCTTGGCAGCCACATAGAGAAGCTTGTTTTCATTTTGGTTCGCCCTCAATTGTAGGACCCCGTTCACCTGTACAAGAGGATTGGACACCAAGCATACTGCTAGAAGGTCGGCGCGCCCCCCTTTCGCCAACATCTCTCCAACTCGCTGTGGTGGTTGGATCAGTCCGGTAAGGGGCAATCCTGAAAATCTGTTGTGCAGAGTTTTACACACTAATACAATCTTTGGGTTGGAAGAGAATAGGGCAATACAATCAAGAATGTCATGGGGAAACGTTAGGAATGATCGCGTGTGCGAATGCATGTTCGATGAACATGTTTGTACAATGCGTGCAAGCACAGGATGGTATAAATAAATAATGAGTTGGGATAAACCCTATAAACCCTGGGTTGCACTTGCCTGGCATGCAAGCGACAAGCGGCACTTGCCTGGCGGTATCTGCAAGCGGTACAGAATGGGTGTTCCTGCCTCGCGGCGTTTTTTTTGAATTTTCCAAGCAGAAGTTAGAGCCGTCCGAACGACTCACTCACTCGCCAACCAGAGATTTAGTTCTCCGTGAAATTGCGATTCCGACCAGACCAGGCTCCGAAAACAGTCAAAATACCTCCGGGAGATAGGAACAAATGTATTGGTGCAAATTGTCAATACAACAGATATTGTCTTCAGGAGATTGATTGACACAAAACATTCAAGGACAGAAGTTACATCTTAAAAGTAGCCTGAAAAGTCAAAGTGCTGGCTCACATCGTGCGCATCAATAATAATTTTCAAATAGTTTCCTGCCTCATCATAATCAAATAATATTTATGCTACATCTGGAATTATTGGGCACATGCAGCGATATTTTCGCTTGAGCAAACTGAACACAGCCGCCTCAGGATCCATATCAAAAGCGTGCAGACATCGGCGTGATCTTCCTTGGCAACCGCCCACAATGCCATGCTGTTGACAGAGTTCGCCCGGGCCCTGAACTCAGTTCCAGCAACCGCTGGACCCTATGAGCAGCTTGCAGACATCTGCGTGACCTGCCTTGGCAACCTCCCACAAAGCCCAGCTGTGCGTAGAGTTCGCCCGGGCCCTGAACTCAAGTCCAGCCACCACTGGATCCATGAGCATCTTGCAGACATCTGAGTGACCTTCCTTAGCCGCCGCCCACAAGGCCCTGCTGTCTCTAGAGTTCGCCCTGGCCCTGAACTCAATTCCAGCCACCGCTGGATCCATGAGCAGCTTGCAGACATCTGCGCGACCTTCCTTGGCAGCCTCACACAATGCCCAGCTGTTGGAAGAGTTCGCCCGGGCCCTGAACTCAATTCCAGCCACCGCTGGATCCATCAGCAGCTTGCAGACATCTGCGTGACCTGCCTTGGCAGCCAGCCACAATGCCCTGCTGTCGTCAGAGTTCGCCCTGGCCCTGAACTCAATTCCAGCCACATCTGGATCCATCAGCAGCTTGCAGACATCTGCGTGACCTTCCTTGGCAGCCGCCCACAAGACCAAGCTGGCGTTAGAGTTCGCCCGGGCCCTATACTCAATTCCAGCCACCTGTGGATCCATGAGCAGCTTGCAGACATCTGCGTGACCTTCCTTGGCAGCCACCCACAATGCCATGCTGTCGTTAGTGTTCGCCCGGGCCCTGAACTCAAGTCCAGCCACCACTGGATCCATGAGCAGCTTGCAGACATCTGCGTGACCTCCACTGGCAGCCTCCAACAAGGCCATGCTGTCGCCATAGTTCGCCCGGGCCCTGAACTCAAGTCCAGCCACCACTGGATCCATGAGCAGCTTGCAGACATCTGCGTGACCTACATGGGCAGCCGCCCACAAGGCCCAGTTGTCGTCAGAGTTAGCCCGGGCCCTGAACTCAATTCCAGCCACCTCTGGATCCATCAGCAGCTTGCAGACATCTGCGTGACCTGCCTTGGCAGCCACATGGAGAAGCTTGTTTTCGTTCGCCCTCAATTGTAGGCCCCCCTTAACCTGTACAAGAGGATTGGACACCAAGCATACTGCTAGAAGGTCGGCTCGCCCCCCTTTCGCCATCATCTCTCCAACTCGCTGTGGTGGTTGGATCAGTCCGGTAAGTGGCCATCCAGAAAATCTGTCGTGCAGAGTTTTACACACTAATACAATCTTTGGGTTGGAAGATAATAGGGCAATACGATCAAGAATGTCAGGGGGAAACGTTAGGAATGATCGCGTGTGCGAATGCATGTTCGATGAACATGTGTGTACAAACAAGCGCACAGGATGGTATAAATAAACAATGAGTTGGGATAAACCCTATAAACCCTGGGTTGCACTTGTCTGGCATGCAAGCGACAAGCGGCACTTGCCTGGCGGTATATGCAAGCGGTACAGAATGGGTGTTCCTTCCACGCGGCGTTTTTTTTGAATTTTCCAAGCAGAAGTTAGATCCGTCCGAACGACTCACTTACTCGCCAACCAGAGATTTAGTTCTCCGTGGAATTGCGATTCCGACCAGACCATGCTCCGAAACCAGTCAAAATACCTCCGGGAGGCAGGAACAAATGTACTGGTGCAAATTGTCAATAAAACAGATATTGTCTTCAAGAGACATTCAAGTTACATCTTAAAAGTAGCCTGAAAAGTCAAAGTGCTGGCTCACATCGTGCGCATCAATAATAATTTTCAAATAGTTTCCTGCCTCATCATAATCAAATAATATTTATGCTACATCTGGAATTATTGGGCACACGCAGCGAGAAAACTGAACACATTGCTGAAAAGTTTGAGGATAAATACATGCTCTACGGTGGCAATAAACGTGTCTTTCCTAACACAAGACCTAGCTGCTGTCAATATTCACAAGGGCCCTGTACTCGGGGCCAGTCGCCTCTGGATCCATCAAAAGCGAGCTGACATCTGCGTGACCTGCCTTGGCAGCCGCCCACAAAGCCCTGCTGTCTCTAGAGTTAGCCCTGGCCCTGAACTCAAGTCCAGCCACCGCTGGATCCATGAGCATCTTGCAAACATCTGCGTGACCTTCACTGGCGGCCGCCCACAATGCCCTGCTGTTGCTAGAGTTCGCCCTGGCCCTGAACTCAAGTCCAGCCACCTCTGGATCCATGAGCAGCTTGCAGACATCTGCGTGACCTGCCTGTGCAGCATCCAACAAGGCCCTGCTGGCGCTAGAGTTCGCCCTGGCCCTGTACTCAAGTCCAGCCACCTCTGGATCCAAAAGCATCTTGCAGACATCTGCGTGGCCTGCATTGGCCGCCGCCTCCAAGGCCATGCTGTTGATAGAGTTCGCCCGGGCCCTGAACTCAAGTCCAGCCACCACTGGATCCATCAGCAGCTTGCAAACATCTGCGTGCCCTTCCTTTGCAGCCTCACACAAGGCCCAGCTGGCCATATCGTTCGCCCTACCCCTGTACTCTAGTCCAGCCACCTCTGGATCCATCAGCAGCTTGCAGACATCTGCGTGACCTTCCCTTGCAGCCGCCCACAAGGCCCTGCTGTCGATAGAGTTCGCCCTGCCCCTGAACTCAATTCCAGCCACCTCTGGATCCATGAGCAGCTTGCAGACATCTGCATGACCTGCATTGGCAGCCGCCCACAATGCCCAGCTGTCTCTAGAGTTCGCCATGGCCCTTAGCTCAATTCCAGTCACCGCTGGATCCATGAGCATCTTGCAGACATCTGCGTGACCTTCCTCTGCAGCAACCAACAAGGCCCTGCTTTCGCTAGAGTTCGCCCTGGCCCTGAACTCAATTCCAGCCACCGCTGGATCCATCAGCAGCTTGCATACATCTGCATGACCTTCCCTTGCAGCCGTCCACAAGGCCCTGCTGTCGATAGAGTTCGCCCTGGCCCTGAACTCAAGTCCGGCCACCTCTGGATCCATGAGCAGCTTGCAGACATCTGCGTGACCTTCATTGGCAGCCGCCCACAAGGCCCAGCTTTCTCTAGAGTTCGCCCTGGCCCTGAACTCAATTCCAGCCACCTCTGGATCCATGAGCAGCTTGCAGACATCTGCGTGACCTTCCTTGGCAGCCACATGGAGAAGATTGTTTTCATTTTGGTTCGCCCTCAATTGTAGGACCCCGTTCACCTTTACAAGAGGATTGGACACCAAGCATACTGCTAGAAGGTCGGCGCACCCCCCTTTCCCCATCATCTCTCCAACTCTCTGTGGTGGTTGGATCAGTCGGGTAAGGGGCAATCCTGAAAATCTGTTGCGCATAGTTTTGCACACTAATACAATCTTTGGGTTGGAAGAGAATAGTGCAATACGATCAAGAATGTCATGGGGACACGTAAGTAGTGGAAACGATGATCGCGTGTGCGACTGCATGTTCGATGAACATACAATGCATGCAAGCGCACAGGATGGTATAAATAAATACTGAGTTTGGATAAACCCTATAAACCCTGGGTTTCACTTTCCTGGCATGCAAGAGGCACTTTTCCTGGCGGTATCTGCAAGCGGTATAGAATGGGTGTTCCTGCCTCCCGGCGATTCTTTTGAATTTTCAAAGCAGAAGTTAGAGCCGTACGAACGACTCACTCACTCGCCAACCAGAGATTTAGCTCTCCGATGAATTTCGATTCCAACCAGACCAGGTTCCGAAACCATCTCGAAATGGTCGCGACAACATTAGGTTACACCGCAAGGTGTGCCGTACACGAAGCGGTTTCATTCAAGTATTCCGTTGACTGTACATCCATCAAAAGCAATCAGACATCTGCGTGCCCTTCCTTTGCAGCCTCACACAATGCCCAGCTGTTGGAAGAGTTCCCCGGGCCCTGAACTCAATTCCAGCCACCGCTGGATCCATCAGCAGCTTGCAGACATCTGCGTGACCTGCCTTGGCAGCCAGACACAATGCCCTGCTGTCGTTAGAGTTCGCCCTGGCCCTGAACTCAATTCCAGCCACCGCTGGATCCATCAGCAGCTTGCAGACATCTGCGTGACCTGCCTTGGCAGCCGCCCCCAAGGCCCTGCTGTCGTTAGAGTTCGCCCTGGCCCTGAACTCAATTCCAGCAACCTCTGGATTCATGAGCAGCTTGCAGACATCTGCGTGACCTTCCTTGGCAGCCTCCCCCAAGGCCCAGCTGTTGACAGAGTTCGCCCGGGCCCTGAACTCAATTCCAGCCACCGCTGGATCCATCAGCAGCAAGCAGACATCTGCGTGACCTGCCTTTGCAGCCGCCACCAAGGCCCTGCTGTTGATATGGTTAGCCCTGGCCATGTACTCAAGTCCATCCACCACTGGATCCATCAGCAGCTTGCAGACATCTGCGTGACCTTCCTTGGCAGCCAGCAACAATGCTCTGCTGTTGATATGGTTCGCCCTGGCTATGTACTCAATTCCAGCCACCGCTGGATCCATGAGCAGCTTGCATACATCTGCGTGACCTTCCTTGGCAGCCGCACACAATGCCCTGCTGTCTCTAGAGTTCGCCAGGGCCATGTACTCAATTCCAGCCACCGCTGGATCCATGAGCATCTTGCAGACATCTTCGTGTCCTTCCTTGGCAGCCGCACACAAGGCCCTGCTGTCGATAGAGTTCGCCAGGGCCCTGTACTCAAGTCCAACCACAGCTGGATCCATGAGCAGCTTGCAGACATCTGCGTGACCTTCATTGGCAGCCTCCCACAAGGCCCTGCTGTCGCTAGAGTTCGCCAGGGCCCTGTACTCAAGTCCAGCAACCGCTGGATCCATCAAAAGCAAGCAGTATCTGCGTGACCCGCCTTGGAAGCCTCACACAAGGCCCAGCTGTCGCTAGCGTTCGCCAGGGCCCTATACTCAAGTCCAGCCACCGCTGGATCCATAAGCAGCTTGCAGACATCTGCGTGACCTTCTCTAGCAGCCGCCCCCAAGGCCCTGCTGTTGATATTGTTCGCCCGGGCCCTGTACTCAATTCCAGCCACCGCTGGATCCATGAGCAGCAAGCAGACATCTGCGTGACCGGCCTTGGCAGCCTCACACAAGGCAATGCTGTCTCTAGAGTTCGCCTGGGCCATGTACTCAAGTCCAGCCACCGCTGGATCCATGAGCAGCTTGCAGACATCTGCGTGACCTGCCTTGGCAGCCTCCCACAAGGCCCCGCTGTTCGTAGAGTTCGCCAGGGCCATGTACTCAAGTCCAGCCACATCTGGATCCATCAGCATCTTGCAGACATCTGCGTGACCTGCATAGGCAGCCTCACGCAAGGCCCAGCTGTTCATATGGTTCGCCCTAGCCCTGAACTCAATTCCAGCCACATCTGGATCCATCAGCAGCTTGCAGACATCTGCGTGACCTTCATTGGCAGCCGCCCCTAATGCCCTGCTGTTTCTAGAGTTTGCCAGGGCTCTGAACTCAAGTCCAGCCACCTCTGGATCCATGAGCAGCTTGCAGACATCTGCGTGACCTGCCTTGGCAGCCAGCCACAAGACCATGCTGTTGATATGGTTCGCCCTGGCCCTGAACTCAACTCCAGCCACCTCTGGATCCATGAGCAGCTTGCAGACATCTGCGTGACCTTCATTGGCAGCCACATAGAGAAGCTTATTTTTATTTTGGTTCGCCCTCAATTGTAGGACCCCGTTCACCTTTACAAGAGGATTGGACACCAAGCATACTGCTAGAAGGTCGGCGCACCCCCCTTTCCCCATCATCTCTCCAACTCGCTGTGGTGGTTGGATCAGTCGGGTAAGGGGCAATCCTGAAAATCTGTTGCGCATAGTTTTGCACACTAATACAATCTTTGGGTTGGAAGAGAATAGTGCAATACGATCAAGAATGTCATGGGGACACGTAAGTAGTGGAAACGATGATCGCGTGTGCGACTGCATGTTCGATGAACATACAATGCATGCAAGCGCACAGGATGGTATAAATAAATACTGAGTTTGGATAAACCCTATAAACCCTGGGTTTCACTTTCCTGGCATGCAAGAGGCACTTTTCCTGGCGGTATCTGCAAGCGGTATAGAATGGGTGTTCCTGCCTCCCGGCGATTCTTTTGAATTTTCAAAGCAGAAGTTAGAGCCGTACGAACGACTCACTCACTCGCCAACCAGAGATTTAGCTCTCCGATGAATTTCGATTCCAACCAGACCAGGTTCCGAAACCATCTCGAAATGGTCGCGACAACATTAGGTTACACCGCAAGGTGTGCCGTACACGAAGCGGTTTCATTCAAGTATTCCGTTGACTGTACATCCATCAAAAGCAATCAGACATCTGCGTGCCCTTCCTTTGCAGCCTCACACAATGCCCAGCTGTTGGAAGAGTTCCCCGGGCCCTGAACTCAATTCCAGCCACCGCTGGATCCATCAGCAGCTTGCAGACATCTGCGTGACCTGCCTTGGCAGCCAGACACAATGCCCTGCTGTCGTTAGAGTTCGCCCTGGCCCTGAACTCGATTCCAGCCACCGCTGGATCCATCAGCAGCTTGCAGACATCTGCGTGACCTGCCTTGGCAGCCGCCCCCAAGGCCCTGCTGTCGTTAGAGTTCGCCCTGGCCCTGAACTCAATTCCAGCAACCTCTGGATTCATCAGCAGCTTGCAGACATCTGCGTGACCTTCCTTGGCAGCCTCCCCCAAGGCCCAGCTGTTGACAGAGTTCGCCCGGGCCCTGAACTCAATTCCAGCCACCGCTGGATCCATCAGCAGCAAGCAGACATCTGCGTGACCTGCCTTTGCAGCCGCCACCAAGGCCATGCTGTTGATATGGTTAGCCCTGGCCATGTACTCAAGTCCATCCACCACTGGATCCATCAGCAGCTTGCAGACATCTGCGTGACCTTCCTTGGCAGCCAGCAACAATGCTCTGCTGTTGATATGGTTCGCCCTGGCTATGTACTCAATTCCAGCCACCGCTGGATCCATGAGCAGCTTGCATACATCTGCGTGACCTTCCTTGGCAGCCGCACACAATGCCCTGCTGTCTCTAGAGTTCGCCAGGGCCATGTACTCAATTCCAGCCACCGCTGGATCCATGAGCATCTTGCAGACATCTTCGTGTCCTTCCTTGGCAGCCGCACACAAGGCCCTGCTGTCGATAGAGTTCGCCAGGGCCCTGTACTCAAGTCCAACCACAGCTGGATCCATGAGCAGCTTGCAGACATCTGCGTGACCTTCATTGGCAGCCTCCCACAAGGCCCTGCTGTCGCTAGAGTTCGCCAGGGCCCTGTACTCAAGTCCAGCAACCGCTGGATCCATCAAAAGCAAGCAGTATCTGCGTGACCCGCCTTGGAAGCCTCACACAAGGCCCAGCTGTCGCTAGCGTTCGCCAGGGCCCTATACTCAAGTCCAGCCACCGCTGGATCCATAAGCAGCTTGCAGACATCTGCGTGACCTTCTCTAGCAGCCGCCCCCAAGGCCCTGCTGTTGATATTGTTCGCCCGGGCCCTGTACTCAATTCCAGCCACCGCTGGATCCATGAGCAGCAAGCAGACATCTGCGTGACCGGCCTTGGCAGCCTCACACAAGGCAATGCTGTCTCTAGAGTTCGCCTGGGCCATGTACTCAAGTCCAGCCACCGCTGGATCCATGAGCAGCTTGCAGACATCTGCGTGACCTGCCTTGGCAGCCTCCCACAAGGCCCCGCTGTTCGTAGAGTTCGCCAGGGCCATGTACTCAAGTCCAGCCACATCTGGATCCATCAGCATCTTGCAGACATCTGCGTGACCTGCATAGGCAGCCTCACGCAAGGCCCAGCTGTTCATATGGTTCGCCCTAGCCCTGAACTCAATTCCAGCCACATCTGGATCCATCAGCAGCTTGCAGACATCTGCGTGACCTTCATTGGCAGCCGCCCCTAATGCCCTGCTGTTTCTAGAGTTTGCCAGGGCTCTGAACTCAAGTCCAGCCACCTCTGGATCCATGAGCAGCTTGCAGACATCTGCGTGACCTGCCTTGGCAGCCAGCCACAAGACCATGCTGTTGATATGGTTCGCCCTGGCCCTGAACTCAACTCCAGCCACCTCTGGATCCATGAGCAGCTTGCAGACATCTGCGTGACCTTCATTGGCAGCCACATAGAGAAGCTTATTTTTATTTTGGTTCGCCCTCAATTGTAGGACCCCGTTCACCTTTACAAGAGGATTGGACACCAAGCATACTGCTAGAAGGTCGGCGCACCCCCCTTTCCCCATCATCTCTCCAACTCGCTGTGGTGGTTGGATCAGTCGGGTAAGGGGCAATCCTGAAAATCTGTTGCGCATAGTTTTGCACACTAATACAATCTTTGGGTTGGAAGAGAATAGTGCAATACGATCAAGAATGTCATGGGGACACGTAAGTAGTGGAAACGATGATCGCGTGTGCGACTGCATGTTCGATGAACATACAATGCATGCAAGCGCACAGGATGGTATAAATAAATACTGAGTTTGGATAAACCCTATAAACCCTGGGTTTCACTTTCCTGGCATGCAAGAGGCACTTTTCCTGGCGGTATCTGCAAGCGGTATAGAATGGGTGTTCCTGCCTCCCGGCGATTCTTTTGAATTTTCAAAGCAGAAGTTAGAGCCGTACGAACGACTCACTCACTCGCCAACCAGAGATTTAGCTCTCCGATGAATTTCGATTCCAACCAGACCAGGTTCCGAAACCATCTCGAAATGGTCGCGACAACATTAGGTTACACCGCAAGGTGTGCCGTACACGAAGCGGTTTCATTCAAGTATTCCGTTGACTGTACATCCATCAAAAGCAATCAGACATCTGCGTGCCCTTCCTTTGCAGCCTCACACAATGCCCAGCTGTTGGAAGAGTTCCCCGGGCCCTGAACTCAATTCCAGCCACCGCTGGATCCATCAGCAGCTTGCAGACATCTGCGTGACCTGCCTTGGCAGCCAGACACAATGCCCTGCTGTCGTTAGAGTTCGCCCTGGCCCTGAACTCGATTCCAGCCACCGCTGGATCCATCAGCAGCTTGCAGACATCTGCGTGACCTGCCTTGGCAGCCGCCCCCAAGGCCCTGCTGTCGTTAGAGTTCGCCCTGGCCCTGAACTCAATTCCAGCAACCTCTGGATTCATCAGCAGCTTGCAGACATCTGCGTGACCTTCCTTGGCAGCCTCCCCCAAGGCCCAGCTGTTGACAGAGTTCGCCCGGGCCCTGAACTCAATTCCAGCCACCGCTGGATCCATCAGCAGCAAGCAGACATCTGCGTGACCTGCCTTTGCAGGCGCCACCAAGGCCATGCTGTTGATATGGTTAGCCCTGGCCATGTACTCAAGTCCATCCACCACTGGATCCATCAGCAGCTTGCAGACATCTGCGTGACCTTCCTTGGCAGCCAGCAACAATGCTCTGCTGTTGATATGGTTCGCCCTGGCTATGTACTCAATTCCAGCCACCGCTGGATCCATGAGCAGCTTGCATACATCTGCGTGACCTTCCTTGGCAGCCGCACACAATGCCCTGCTGTCTCTAGAGTTCGCCAGGGCCATGTACTCAATTCCAGCCACCGCTGGATCCATGAGCATCTTGCAGACATCTTCGTGTCCTTCCTTGGCAGCCGCACACAAGGCCCTGCTGTCGATAGAGTTCGCCAGGGCCCTGTACTCAAGTCCAACCACAGCTGGATCCATGAGCAGCTTGCAGACATCTGCGTGACCTTCATTGGCAGCCTCCCACAAGGCCCTGCTGTCGCTAGAGTTCGCCAGGGCCCTGTACTCAAGTCCAGCAACCGCTGGATCCATCAAAAGCAAGCAGTATCTGCGTGACCCGCCTTGGAAGCCTCACACAAGGCCCAGCTGTCGCTAGCGTTCGCCAGGGCCCTATACTCAAGTCCAGCCACCGCTGGATCCATAAGCAGCTTGCAGACATCTGCGTGACCTTCTCTAGCAGCCGCCCCCAAGGCCCTGCTGTTGATATTGTTCGCCCGGGCCCTGTACTCAATTCCAGCCACCGCTGGATCCATGAGCAGCAAGCAGACATCTGCGTGACCGGCCTTGGCAGCCTCACACAAGGCAATGCTGTCTCTAGAGTTCGCCTGGGCCATGTACTCAAGTCCAGCCACCGCTGGATCCATGAGCAGCTTGCAGACATCTGCGTGACCTGCCTTGGCAGCCTCCCACAAGGCCCCGCTGTTCGTAGAGTTCGCCAGGGCCATGTACTCAAGTCCAGCCACATCTGGATCCATCAGCATCTTGCAGACATCTGCGTGACCTGCATAGGCAGCCTCACGCAAGGCCCAGCTGTTCATATGGTTCGCCCTGGCCCTGAACTCAATTCCAGCCACATCTGGATCCATCAGCAGCTTGCAGACATCTGCGTGACCTTCATTGGCAGCCGCCCCTAATGCCCTGCTGTTTCTAGAGTTTGCCAGGGCTCTGAACTCAAGTCCAGCCACCTCTGGATCCATGAGCAGCTTGCAGACATCTGCGTGACCTGCCTTGGCAGCCAGCCACAAGACCATGCTGTTGATATGGTTCGCCCTGGCCCTGAACTCAACTCCAGCCACCTCTGGATCCATGAGCAGCCTGCAGACATCTGCGTGACCTTCATTGGCAGCCACATAGAGAAGCTTATTTTTATTTTGGTTCGCCCTCAATTGTAGGGCCCCCTTAAGCTGTACAAGAGGATTGGACACCAAGCATACTGCTAGAAGGTCGGCGCGCCCCCCTCCTTTCGCCATCATCTCTCCAACTCTCTGTGGTGGTTGGATCTGTCCGGTAAGGGGCCATCCAGAAAATCTGTTATGCAGAGTTTTACACACTAATACAATCTTGGGGTTGGAAGAGAATAGTGCAATATGATCAAGAATGTCATGGGGACACGCAAGGAGTGGAAACGATGATCGCGTGTGCGACTGCATGTTCGATGTAACTACATCTTTCTTTATTACTTTAAGTAATTCAAGTTTCATCAAGTTTTGTAACCGATCTTTCATACAGCTACAGTCGGCGGAACAGTAAAATGAAACATATATCAGATGGAAATAAATGTACGACATCGCCGTTAGAAAATTGGCGTTAAGAGTTGGTGAAATTGTTTTTAAGAAGGAATGTGTTTACAAAATTCCAAGTGTCCAAATACACTCGGACAAGGGAATTATGTTACATAATATGCCGAGTCCCCCAAAATCCTCTTGTATGTGTTTATCTTCTACACTTCGCTCGACACTGCGTTCTGTAAAGTTGGGTCACACCCCATTGAAGGAGACTCCAAAGGTCTCTTATCGTGACCAGTTGGCGGTGAGGGTGTACTGCACACGTAAACAAATCCAAGAAAAACACAGGAGGGGTGGCTTAGCCCCCCTCTCTTGTCGACAACAACTCGATCAAGCGGTACCCTGAGGTACGAGGACTGCGATTCTCTCCAGAAACCAGCACTTACTCGGACCGGGCCCGCTCCTCTGCTCTCACAATCGCAAGGCTGCACTGCATGGAATTGATGGGTCAAGGGAGACCGCTTCCATTTTGAAGGGATACGTGTTGTTGATAGGCTACAAAAATACATGATGGTGTTCCACCGCCCCTTGGGTTGCTACACCATAAGGTGTACCGTACACTCCAGAAAGCGGTTTCATTTTAGTATTCCGTCGAGTGTAAGGTGGCAAGAAAGAAACGTGTCAAGTTTCACAATGGCCCTGAAATTGAGTCCATTCACTGCTGGATCCATTGCAGACATCTGCGTGACCTTCATTGGCAACCTACCCCAATGGCCCTATACTAAAGTCCAGCCACCTCTGGATCCATCAGCAGCTTGCAGACATCTGCGTGACCTTCCCTTGCAGCCTCCCACAATGCCCTGCTGTCGTTAGAGTCTGCCCTGGCCCTGAACTCAATTCCAGCCACCTCTGGATCCATCAGCAGCTTGCAGACATCTGCGTGACCTTCCCTTGCAGCCTCCCACAATGCCCTGCTGTCTTTAGAGTCTGCCCGGGCCCTGAACTCAATTCCAGCCACCTCTGGATCCATCAGCAGCTTGCAGACATCTGCGTGACCTTCCCTTGCAGCCTCCCACAAGGCCCTGCTGGCGGTAGAGTTCGCCCTGGCCCTGAACTTGAGTCCAGCCACCACTAGATCCATCAGCAGCTTGCAGACATCTGCGTGACCTGCCTTGGCAGCCGCCCCCAAGGCCCTGCTGTCTCTAGAGTTCGCCCTGGCCCTGAACTTGAGTCCAGCCACCGCTGGATCCATCAGCAGCTTGCAGACATCTGCGTGACCTTTTGTTGCAGCCTCCCCCAAGGCCCTGCTGTCGTGAGAGTTCGCCTGGGCCCTGAACTCAAGTCCAGCCACCGCTGGATCCATGAGCAGCTTGCAGACATCTGCGAGACCTTTCGTTGCAGCCCCCCCCAAGGCCCTGCTGTCTTGAGAGTTCGCCTGGGCCCTGAACTCAATACCAGCCACCTCTGGGTCCATCAGCATCTTGCAGACATCTGCGAGACCTTTCGTTGCAGCCGCCCACAAGGCACTGCTGTTGTCAGAATTCGCCCTGGCCCTGAACTCAAGTCCAGCCACCGCTGGATCCATCAGCATCTTGCAGACATCAACGTGACCTGCATGGGCAGCCGCCCCCAAGGCCCTGCTGTATCTAGAGTTCGCCCGGGCCCTGAACTCAATTCCAGCCACATCTGGATCCATGAGCAGCTTGCAGACATCTGCGTGACCTGCATAGGCAGCCTCACACAATGCCCAGCTGGCGTTAGAGTTCGCCCTGGCCCTGAACTCAAGTCCGGCCACCTCTGGATCCATGAGCAGCTTGCAGACATCTGCATGACCTTCCTTGGCAGCCACATGGAGAAGCTTGTTTTCATTTTGGTTCGCCCTCAATTGTAGGACCCCGTTCACCTGTACAACAGGATCGGACACCACGCATACTGCTAGAAGGTCGGCGCGCCCCCCTTTCGCCATCATCTCTCCAACTCTCTGTGGTGGTTGGATCAGTCGGGCAAGGGGAAATCCTGAAAATCTGTTGCGCATAGTTTTGCACACTAATACAATCTTTGGGTTTGAAGAGAATATTGCAATACGATCAAGAATGTCATGGGGACACGTAAGGAATGATCGCGTGTGCGAATGCATTTTCAGGATGTTCATGCATGCAATCGCACAGGATGGTATAAATAAATACTGAGTTGGGATAAACCCTATAAACCCTGTAAACCCTGGGTTTCACTTTCCTGGCATGCAAGAGGCACTTTTCCTGGCGGTATCTGCAAGCGGTATAGAATGGGCGTTCCTGCCTCCCGGCCGATTTTTTTAAATTTCTAATCAGGATTTAGAGCCTCCTGAACGACTCGCTAGCTAGAGACATGAGCACCAAGGAATCACAAATCCGCTCCATACCATGTTCAAAGCACAAAACATTCAAGGACTGTTACATCTTCAAAGTAGCATGAAAAGTTTGAGGAGTGGATAAATACTTGCTCTACGGTGGCAAGACCCAGCTGCTGTCAAGATTCACAATGGCCGTGTACTCGGGGCCAGCCGCCGCTGGATCCATCAGCAGCTTGCAGACATTTGCGTGACCTGCCTTGGCAGCCTCACGCAAGGCCCAGCTGTGCGTAGAGTTCGCCCGGGACCTGAACTCAATTCCAGTCACATCTGGATCCATCAGCAGCTTGCAGACATCTGCGTGACCTTCCTTGGCAGCCTCACGCAAGGCCAAGCTGTGCGTAGAGTTCGCCCGGGACCTGAACTCAAGTCCAGCCACCGCTGGATCCATGAGCAGCTTGCAGACATCTGCGTGACCTTCCTTGGCAGCCACCCACAATGCCATGCTGTCGTTAGCGTTCGCCCGGGCCCTGAACTCAAGTCCAGCCACCACTGGATCCATCAGCAGCTTGCAGACATCTGCATGACCTTCCTTTGCAACCGCCCACAATGCCCGGCTGTCGATAGAGTTCGCCCGGGCCATGTACTCAATTCCAGCCACTGCTGGATCCATCAGCAGCTTGCAGACATCTGCGTGACCTTCATTTGCAGCCAGACACAATACCATGCTGTCGTTAGAGTTCGCCCTGGCCCTGAAATCAATTCCAGCCACCGCTGGATCCATCAGCAGCTTGCAAACATCTGCGTGACCTTCATAGGCAGCCGCCGACAAGGCCCTGCTGTCGTTAGAGTTCGCCCTGGCCCTGAACTCAATTCCAGCCAACACTGGATCCATCAGCAGCTTGCAGACATCTGCGTGGCCTTCTCTAGCAGCGGCCCACAAGGCCCTGCTGACTCTAGAGTTCGCCCGGGACCTGAACTCAATTCCAGCCACCTCTGGATCCATCAGCAGATTGCAGACATCTGTGTGACCTTCTTTTGCAGCCGCCCACAATGCCCGGCTGTCGATAGAGTTCGCCCGGGCCCTGTACTCAATTCCAGCCACCGCTGGATCCATCAGCAGCTTGCAGACATCTGCGTGACCTCTCTTTGCAGCCGCCCACAAGGCACTGCTGTCTATAGAGTTCGCCCGGGCCCTGTACTCAATTCCAGCCACCGCTGGATCCATCAGCAGCTTGCAGACATCTGCGTGACCTTTCTTGGCAGCCAGCCACAATGCCCAGCTGTCGCTAGAGTTCGCCAGGGCCCTGAACTCAAGTCCAGTCACCTCTGGATTCATGAGCATCTTGCAGACATCTGTGTGACCTTCATTGGCAGCCACATAGAGAAGTTTGTTTTTATTTTGGTTCGCCCTCAATTGTAGGGGGCCCTTAACCTGTACAAGAGGATTGGACACCAAGCATACTGCTAGAAGGTCGGCGCGGCCCCCTTTCGCCATCATCTCTCCAACTCGCTGTGGTGGTTGGATCAGTTCGGTAAGGGGCAATCCTGAAAATCTGTTGCGCAGAGTTTTACACACTAATACAATCTTGGGGTTGGAAGAGAATATGGCAATACGATCAAGAATGTCATGGGGAAACGTTAGGAATACCGATGACTTCATGTTCGATGCATGTACAATGCATGAAATTGCACAGGATGGTATAATAAATACTGAGTTGGAATAAACCCTATAAACCCTGGGTTGCACTTTCATGGCATGCAAGCGGTGCAGAATGGGTGTTCCTGCCTCCTGGATATTTTTTTGAATTTTCAAAGCATGAATCACAATTCCGCTCCATACCATGTTTAGCAACCAGTCAAAATCGGCCGGGAGGAAGGAACGCCGATTAGTTCCCCTCCTGAGCTGCATACACACACCAGGTGGGCATGCAGTTGGGGCAACCAGCCGATGAGTTCAAACATGTGTTGTGGCTTACACTCGGACAAGGGAATTATGTTACATAATTTTCAAAGAGTTCCTGCCTCAGAATCAAATATTTATGCTACATCTGGAATTATTGGGAACACGCAGCGATATTTTCGCTTGAGCAAACTTAACACATTTCTGAAAAGTTTGAGGAGAGTGGATAAATACTTGCTCTACGGTGGCAAGACCCAGCTGCTGTCAAGATTCACAATGGCCCTGTACTCGGGGCCAGCCACCGCTGGATCCATCAGCAGCTTGCAGACATCGGTGTGACCGGCCTTCGCAGACTCACGCAAGGCCCAGCTGTTGACAGAGTTTGCCCGGGCCCTAAACTCAATTCCAGCCACATCTGGATCCATCAGCAGCTTGCAGACATCTGAGTGACCGGCCTTCGCAGCCTCACGCAAGGCCCAGCTGTTGACAGAGTTCGCCAGGGCCCTGAACTCAATTCCAGCCACCGCTGGATCCATCAAAAGCAAGCAGACATCGGTGTGACCGGCCTTCGCAGCCGTTCCCAAGGCCCTGCTGTCGCTAGAGTTCGCCCGGGCCCTATACTTAAGTCCAGCCACATCTGGATCCATGAGCAGCTTGCATACATCTGCGTGACCTTCTTTGGCAGCCGACCCCAAGGCCCTGCTGTCGAAAGTGTTCTCCCTGGCCCTGTACTCGAGTCCAGCCACCTCTGGATCCATGAGCAGCTTGCAGACATCTGCGTAACCTGCCTTGGCAGCCTCACGCAATGCCCAGCTGTCGCTAGCGTTCGCCCGGGCCCTATACTCAAGTCCAGCCACCTCTGTATCCATCAGCAACTTGCAGACATCTGCGTGACCTTCTTTGGCAGCCACCCACAAAGCCCTGCTGTCTCTAGAGTTCGCCCGGGCCCTGAACTCAATTCCAGCCACCTTTGGATCCATCAGCAGCACGCAGACATCTTCGTGACCTGCCTTGGAAGCCGCCCTCAAGGCCATGCTGTTCATATGGTTCGCCCTGGCCCTGTACTTGAGTCCGGCCACATCTGGATCCATCAGCAGCTTGCAGACATCTGCATGGCCTTCTTTGGCAGCCGCCCATATGTCAGCATGAATTGCGGTGCTCTCACGCGTTTTATGACTTGGTGACTACTTATGTACTTCCTTAGAACTATCGGTCCTGACAGTACTATGTCAGCTTACTGTTGACTGCGTCATCGGTTCTTCTGACACGCGCTGTCTAACCTGTACCCTGATCAGGTTCCAGGCTACCGCCCCCCTTTCCTCCGCTGGTGTCCCTTTATGGTTCCACTATCTTTTGTAATATTTATTCTCGTCTCCGCATTTATAGATTGGCGTGCTGCACACACTAAGTCCACTCTCCGGAGTGTTATCCAAGCTGATAGGTTATACGGTCCCTCATTTACTACCACTGCTTTGCGATGCAACTTCCGCGAGGGCCTCCCGCTAATTTTGAGAAACTCCACGACAAGAATGGAGAATCTTGGACGCGCGGGATGCGCAGTGTCATTATAAGCAATGGCTGCGACCGTGTCCTTCCTAAGGAGGACCCGGGTCCTCTTGATGATTGGCTAGACGTCTGTGCACCAGCTGCCTCTGCTAGCGGTCATGAGAGTCCTTCCGCCATCGTGGAAGTGACCCCCCCCAATCAATCCTCCACCTTTACGGCTCCTTATGCTACTGTCCGACGTCTCTCTCCTGAGATTGAGGACGTTCTGATGCGACTCTGCTGTGTTTCCACTCAGATTATCCAGTACGCAGGGGCGCCTCCACCTCCTGATGCCCGTTTTGACTACGACTATCAAGAACTTGCTCGTCATCGCCGTGCAGATGGCTATGCTGATGACTCTGATGATGGTGATGAAGATCTGCAGAGTGCTATGAGTGGTGACTTCGGTGGAGTCACTCCTTCCACTGCTACTCGAGTGTTCAATTCTACCGTCTCTCCTGTGTATGAGCCTCTGTCGGCACCTGCTCTTGCGCCTTCCCCGGAGTTTAAGCCTGATCCAGTCTCTGCGCCTCTGCTTGCGCCCCTTCCACCTGTCCACCCGGAGGTGGCCAGGCCGTCTTTGATGCAGAAGTCTGCGTCTTTCACCTTGCCTCCGGACCGAGGTCTGTCTGGCTACAATACTCGTGCTCGAGAGGCTTCTGCTGCTGCTGCTGGCCGCGCATCCTTTGCTGGCCCTTCGCAGGAGCCCCCTCCACCCCCCCCTCCGCCTGTGGAGCAGCCCCCTGCTCCTGGCCCTCCGCCATATGTGCCTCCTTCGCTGTCATGCGACTCCTGGGAGCATCTGCTCGATGGCGGACATCCTCTGCGTCTATCCCTGCAGGAATGCCGTCTTATCCGCCAAGCTCAACATGCTGGGGAATCCTTGGACCGCACTCTGTACGGTAGGCTGGATATGACTGCCACTCAGGCTATGGTTGATAGCAAGGGTCG
Source organism: Chlamydomonas sp. ICE-L (assembly GCA_013435795.1). Lineage (NCBI taxonomy): Eukaryota > Viridiplantae > Chlorophyta > Chlorophyceae > Chlamydomonadales > Chlamydomonadaceae > Chlamydomonas > Chlamydomonas sp. ICE-L. Next base: position 30,747 of record JACBWV010000840.1, read on the forward strand.
CCCTAGGCCTAGGCGTGTGATGGCTTATTCTGAGCTAGGTCTAGAGTGTCGGGCTTTTCTGGGACCTGTTATGCCAGGGATTAACTACCCTCCTGCTAATGGTGTGACCTCTGGAGGGGTTGGGCGTAGGAACAGTGACCTGCGAGGTTACCAGTTTGTTAAGGTGCCACTCCCTTTCTGTCCTGTTCGTCCTGATTTCGAGCTCATTGTGCGTGTTGCGCGTTCCCTAGATCTCATCAGGAACTTAGATGACCAGCGCGCTTATGACGCTGGTCTTGCTGCTGAGTATTTTCTGGCGATTCGTGAGTCTTTAGCTCCTCGGTGTGCTCCTCCTGCTGCTGGAACTTCGGCCTCTCATGGTGAGTCTAGTGTCGATCCTGCACTGTTGGGTTTCAGTGCGCTTACCCTACCCCGCCAAGAGTTCATGATCTTATCCATGATGCTTGCCAACATGACGGATGCCCTAGTCAAGGTGTATAGGGACTTTGCTTCACCTCGGGATATCTTTTTGCATATCCGGAGGCAGCAGTCCGATGCCCTTGCCTCGCGTGTCCCTCTCTTGCTGAAGGAGTATCATGCTTCGGCCATGGGCACTCATGAGCAGGTTGACGCTTTCTTTCGTCGGGTTCGCGGTATGTGCACTGACCTGCGCAGTGCTGGGTTTCCGCAGACTCAGCGTCACGCCATGGGCATTATAGTTCAAGGTGCGAGTCTGCCCCGGTTCGAAACGCTGCGGATTAAGTATGGTATCCTGATATACAACCAGCAACCTGTTGAGTACTGGTCCTGTCTAGAGGAATATAGGCAGCTAGATATTCTTAACATAGCGCTCCCTCAGTCGGATTCCAGGCATCCTGGTTGGTCCCGGACCGCTCCTCAGTTTCCTGCTAATGCTGCATTTCAGCGGCGGCAGAAGACTGGTGGTGGTTCTGGGTCGAACAAGAGGCGCCTGGAATGCACCTGGGGACCATGCCCCCACAAGGATGGTCACTCGGAGGACCGTTGCTGGACGAAGTTCCCTGCCCTGCGAAGGGTCCCTGGTCGTGCAGAACCAACGCTTTCTTCACCGTTGCCTGCTAACCTGGCCCTTCCAGGTCACCTTACTCCAAAGCAATTGTCTTCCTTGCAGGCTCAAATTGATGGGTTTGCTATGCAGAAGTAGCAGGTAAGCCCTGTCCTATTCTCCTGCACCTCTAGGTTCTCAAATGTGTGTAGTCCGAGCCTGTCTGAGGGGGTCTGGCATGTGGATTCTGGAGCTGGAATGTCCATCACAGGTGATAGATCTTTGTTCACTGTGTTTGATGTTCCACTGAATCTGCCATCAGTTCGATTTGGTGATGGTGTGGTTCAACGGGCAGTAGGTAAGGGATCCATTGAGTTATGTAGTGATTGGTTACCAACACCAATCATTCTAACTAATGTTCTCTACATACCTCACTGTCCGGTGAACCTCCTGTCAGTAAATGCTGTGGCTCATTCTCTCCACTGCAAGATTTCTTTTGATAGTATTAGTTGCACTGCCACTCAGGGCTATTCTATTCTCTGGTCCTTCCCTGCCTCCAGTGATGGTGTTTACAAGTTTGCATGTAGGCCTTGTTACACCACCAGTGGCTGTTCGTTTGGTGCTGACAATTACCCAGCTTTTGCACTTGATGTTGATGAGGACGGTGGAGTTGTTATCCCTACCACTCCTGAATGGCTGTGGCATAGGCGGCTGGGTCACCCCGGCTATGATGCCATGCACAGACTTGTCAAGAAGGGTATGGTTAAGAACTTACCCCTCTCACTCAACCAGGTCCAAAAACTGGCTAAGATCCCTTGTGATGCTTGTCAAAAGGCTAAGGGCAAACGTCTCCCTTTTCCTAAAGCAAGCACTACTCCGATCAATGCACCTCTCCAACGCCTTCACTTGGACATCATGGGGCCAGTTCATATTAGAGGTCTGCGTGGGGAGTTTTATATTCTGTGCCTCACAGACCAACACTCTGGCTATGCTGAAGTGTTGTGCTTGAGGACCAGGGATGAAGCTCCCTTAGCAGTTCAGACTATCATCCTCAGATGGATGAATCAGCTGCACGGATTTCCCTTTAAGTGCCTGAGGTCTGACAGGGCTAAGGAGTTTATAGTAAAGTGGTTTGAGGATTGGCTGATATCGGTTGGGGCAGTGCATGAGTTATCTTTGGCATACACTGCACAGCAGAATGCAACTGTGGAGAGGTACAATGGGGTCTTACAGTCTATAGCTAGGAGCATCCACCTGGAGTCAAAGCTAACTAAGTCTTTCTGGCCCTATGCCTTCCTAGCTGCGTGTTACCTTCGTAATCGCTTGCCCAATCAGGGAGATAAGACTCCTCATGAGCTTTTCTTTGGGGTTCAGCCTGATGTGTCGATGTTGCGCGTGTTCGGATGCCCTTGCTACGTTACGTTAGTCAATGGGAAGAAGCGCAACAAGCTGGACGAAAGGGCGTTATCTGGTAGGCTGGTTGGGTATTCCCTGGTGAGTAAGGGTTATTTTGTTTGGGTTCCTAAGTTGCGCCAGGTAGTAGAGAGTCGTGATGTACTCTTCTATGAGCAGTTTGATCATAACTGTATTCCTGGGCTATCTCCCTATGACGGGTCGCCGTATGTCTCTCGCATCCCTGCCGCTATCAACGGACATATGCCTGTGCCTACGGTTAATTCCCTTGACCCTTTGCTAACCCCAATTGTCGACCGCTGCCCTGATCATGGGATGACCTTGCGTCCCAGGTCAGGGGCTGATGGTGCTGTATTGTGTGTGAAGGCACTGGGCGGGCGAGATTCTGCAGTTCTTTCAGATAAAATCTTAGCCGAATCGCAGGGGGTCGCCAGGCCCTCCTCTGCACCACATTTCGTCGGTGAAGATTTAGGATTACGACAGCCTTCGATCATAGTGGTACCTGGATCAGGTCCATTGACTAATAGTCGCCAACCTCCGACCACCTCGGATGGCTCGCGGGTGTCGTTCATTCAGACGCCTCCTGTCGTCCCTGGTGGATTACTCGGGTCAAGGCCATGTGATGATGTAGCCGTTGCCGATAGTGCAAGTGATGATCTGGAACACTGGTCGGGTTCCGATACTGCGTATGGCTGGGGTGTTCCGGTCGACCCAGGCTTCGTTGATATAGAGGCAAATAAGGCCGGCCCTGTTCAACCAGGCAGTAGTTCTGCGCTGGGGGCTATACTACCGGTTACTGCTGATACTGCTGATATCCCCGCTGCTCATGTACAAGTACACTGCTTGTACGTGGGAGCATACATTTCCACTTCCACTGAACTGACCTTCAAAGCTGCCATGCTTCCCACCAGCCCTGACAGGGATCAATGGCTCCTTGCTATGAAGGATGAGATGGCGTCCCTACATGCCCATGGCACTTGGGCGCTCACTCCACTGCCTCCTAAACAGAGGGTCCTGTCTGGCAGGTGGTTATTTGTGAAGAAGGTTGGGGTTGATGGTTCTATTCGCTTCAAGGCACGTTTTGTGGTTCGTGGTTTTCTGCAGCGTCCTGGGTTGGATTTTCATGATGTATATGCCCCCGTTTCTTCTAAAGCAGGTCTGAGGGTGCTCCTGGCTGCCATCACTCATAGGAAGATGTTTGTTCGGCAGCTGGACATCAAGACTGCATTTCTGAATGCTCCCCTTGAACCTGGTCTGGACCTGTACTGCCACCAGCCTGAGGGCTTTAAGTTACTTGGTCCTAACGGTGTTCCCCTTGTATGCAAGCTGATCAAGTCCCTTTATGGTTTGAAACAGGCGCCCAGGGCTTGGAGTATGGATGTCAAGCGGGTTTTGGTTGCACATGGTTTTATTATGTGCAAGGCGGAACCTGCTCTGTATTTTAGGAGGGATTCTAATGGTGGGTGGAGCTATGTCCTAACCTATGTTGATGATTTTATCTGTGCTTTTAGTGAGCTGGATAGGTATGTTTTGCTGATCAAGGCTATGGAGAAAGCTGGCTGGGAGGTCAAAGAGATGGGTGTGCCGGTTCAGTTCCTCTCCTTGGACATGGCTTGTACACTTGACTCTGACGGCAGGTGTGTTCAGATCAACCTCTCCCAGCACTCCTACATTGTTGATCTGGTGGAGCAGTTTGGTCTGACTGCTGCTGCCAAGCCCAGGTTTGGTGCCCCCATGGACAAGTCCACCGTCACTGACCCACCTGGAGAACCCCTGTCCTCTAATAGCCAGTACCTCTCTCTTGTTGGTGCTTTGCTATACCTGGCTACTTGCACCAGGCCTGATATTGCCTTTGCTGTGAGCTACCTGTCCAGGTTTTCTGCTCACCCTACCGTCCCCCTGTGGGGGGCAGCCAAGCGTTTGCTTTTGTATTTGAGGTCACATTCCCACCTGGGACTCACTTACACACACAGCCCTGATTTCTCTTTTACTGTCTTTAGTGACTCATCCTTTGCTGATGATGGGTCTGACAGGAGATCTCAGACTGGCTTTGCTGTCCTGGCTGGAGGGTGCATAGTGAACTGGATGAGCAAGAGGCAGCCTACAGTTGCCATTAGCTCTTGTGAGGCTGAGTATCAGGCCCTGTCTCAGGCTGCCAGGGAGGTGCAATGGTTGAAGAAGTTGAGGGTGGATCTGGGTCTGCCTTGTGATTTAGTTACCATTCAGGGTGACAACATAGGGTCTCTGAGATGGGCCAATGACTGGCAGCTCCTCCCTCGCAGCAAGCACATTGATGTTATTCATCACTACATCAAGGAGCTGGTGGAGGACGGTTCACTAGATGTTGCCTATGTTAACACCAAGGACAACTGTGCTGACCCCTTCACCAAGCCCCTTGATCCTGCTGTGTTCTGGAGGTTTATGCGGATGCTTGGGATGACCGCTTCTTCTTAGGGTATATAATTTTTTTTTTTTTGTTACATCGGTTTCTTTGGTTATCATTGTATGGCATTAGGTTCCTATTCCCGGATCGGGTTTTCTATACCGTTGTTACCCATCTTTGATATTCGGTTTTCATCCTTTTCTAACTTGGCAAATTTTGGTTTTTGCCGTGTTTCATTCCTTCCTATAAACCTTTGGGTTTCCATTTGAAGTTCTCTCGAATTTTCGGAGTTCTTTGATTTTTTTTTTTCAATCTGTTACATATAGTTCTATGTCACCAGTGCCATAGGTGGAGAAGTAGTATTGTATGTCACCTGTGTCATAGGTGGAGTGTCAGCATGAATTGCGGTGCTCTCACGCGTTTTATGACTTGGTGACTACTTATGTACTTCCTTAGAACTATCGGTCCTGACAGTACTATGTCAGCTTACTGTTGACTGCGTCATCGGTTCTTCTGACACGCGCTGTCTAACCTGTACCCTGATCAGGTTCCAGGCTACCGCCCCCCTTTCCTCCGCTGGTGTCCCTTTATGGTTCCACTATCTTTTGTAATATTTATTCTCGTCTCCGCATTTATAGATTGGCGTGCTGCACACACTAAGTCCACTCTCCGGAGTGTTATCCAAGCTGATACCATAATGCCCAGCTGTCGCTAGAGTTCGCCCTGGCCCTGAACTCAAGTCCAGCCACCTCTGGATCCATGAGCAGCTTGCATACATCTGAGTGGCCTGCATTGGCCGCCGACCCCAAGGCCCTGCTGTCGATAGAATTCGCCCGGGCTCTGAACTCAATTCCAGCCACCGCTGGATCCATCAGCAGATTGCATACATCTGCGTGACCTTCCTTGGCAGCCTCACGCAAGGCCCAGTTGTCGCTAGAGTTCGCAAGGGCCCTGAACTCAAGTCCAGCCACTGCTGGATCCATCAGCAGCTTGCAGACATCTGCGTGACCTTCCTTGGCAGCCAGCCACAATGCCCAGCTGTCGCTAGAGTTCGCCCTGGCCCTGAACTCAAGTCCAGCCACCTCTGGATCCATCAGCAGCACGCAGACATCTGCATGTCCTGCCTTGGCAGCCGCCCCCAAGGCCCTGCTGTCGCTAGAGTTCGCCCGGGCCCTGTACTCAAGTCCAGCCACATCTGGATCCATCAGCAGCTTGCATACATCTGCGTGACCTTCCTTGGCAGCCGCCATCAAAGCCATGCTGTCGCCATAGTTCGCCTGGGCCCTGAACTCAAGTCTAGCCACCTCTGGATCCATCAGCAGATTGCATACATCTGCGTGACCTTCCTTGGCAGCCACCCACAAGGCCCTGCTAGAGTTTGCCAGGGCCCTAAACGCAATTCCAGCCACCTCTTGATCCATCAGCAGCTTGCAGACATATGCGTGACCTTCATAGGCAGCCGCCCACAAGGCCCTGCTGTCGATAGAGTTCGCCCGGGACCTGAACTCAAGTCCAGCCACCTCTGGATCCATCAGCAGCTTGCAGACATCTGTGTGACCTTCCTGTGCAGCCGCCCACAAGGCCCAGCTATTGACAGAGTTCGCCTGGGCCCTGAACTCAAGTCCAGCCACCTCTGGATCCATCAGCAGCTTGCAGACATCTGCGTGACCTGCCCTGGCAGCCTCACGCAAGGCCCCGCTGTCGCTAGAGTTCGCCAGGGCCCTGAACTCAACTCCAGCCACCTCTGGATCCATGAGCAGCTTGCAGACATCTGCGTGACCTGCATAGGCAGCCTCACGCAAGGCCCAGCTGTCGTTATAGTTCGCCCGGGCCCTGAACTCAAGTCCAGCCACCGCTGGATCCATCAGCAGCTTGCAGACATCTGCGTGACCTTCATATGCAGCCGCCCCCAATGCCCTGCTGTTTCTAGAGTTTGCCCGGGCCCTGAACTCAAGTCCAGCCACCTCTGGATCCATGAGAAGCTTGCAGACATCTGCGTGACCTGCCTTGGCCGCCGCCCACAAGGCCATGCTATTGATATGGTTCGCCCTTGCCCTGTACTCAAGTCCAGCCACCGCTGGATCCATCAGCAACTTGCAGACATCTGCTTGACCTGCCATGGCAGCCACATAGAGAAGCTTGTTTTCATTTTGGTTCGCCCTCAATTGTAGTCCCCCCTTAACCTGTACAAGAGGATTGGACACCAAGCATACTGCTAGAAGGTCGGCGCGCCCCCCTTTCGCCATCATCTCTCCAACTCGCTGTGGTGGTTGGATCAGTCCGGTAAGGGGCCATCCAGAAAATCTGTTGTGCAGAGTTTTACACACTAATAAAATCTTTGGGTTGGAAGAGAAACGGCAATACGATCAAGAATGTCATGGGGACACTTAAGGAGTGGAAACGATGATCGCGTGTGCGACTGCATGTTCGATGTAAATGTGTGTACAAGCGCACAGGATGGTATAAATAAACAATGAGTTGGGATAAACCCTATAAACCCTTGGTTGCACTTGCCTGGCGGTATCTGCAAGCGGCACTTGCCTGGAATAAAAGCGACAAGCGGCAAGCTGTAAGAGGCACTTGCCTGGCGGTATCTGCAAGCGGTACAGAATTGGTTTTCCTGCCTCCCGGCGATATTTTTGAATTTTCAAAGCAGAAGTTAGAGCCGTACGAACGACTCACTCGCCAACCAGAAATTCAGCTCTATGCGGAATTTCGATTCCGACCAGACCAGGCTCCGAAAACAGTCAAAATCCCTCCGGGAGGCAGGAACAAATGTACTGGTGCAAATTGTCTTTCTTTCTTACACGAAGAAATTCAAGTTTCATCAAGTTTTGTAACCTATCTTGTCAACTCAGGAGATTGACACAACACATTCAAGGACTGTGAAGATACAGAAGTTAGTTACATCTTCAAAGTAGCCTGAAAAGTCAAAGTGCTGGCGCACATCGTGCGCATCAATAATCATTTTCAAAGAATTCCTGCCTCATAATCAAATATTTCTGCTACATCTGGAATTATTGGGCACACGCAGCGATATTTTCGCTTGAGCAAACTGAACACATTTCTGAAAAGTTTGCTCTACGGTGGCTAGAAAGAAACGTGTCTGAGTGTAACACAAGACCTAGCTGCTGTCAAGATTCACAAGGACCCTGTACTCGGGGCCAGACACCTCTGTATCCATCAAAAGTAAGCAGACATAGGCGTGACCAGCCTTCGCAGCCGCCCCCAAAGCCCTGCTGTAGCTAGAGTTCGCCTGGGCCCTGTACTGAAGTCCAGCCACCTCTGGATCCATCAGCAGCTTGCAGACATCTGCTTGACCTGCCTTGCCAGCCGCCCACAATGCCATGCTATCGCTAGAGTTAGCAAGGGCCCTGTACTCAAGTCCAGCCACCTCTGGATCCATGAGCAGCTTGCAGACATCTGCGTGACCAGCCTTGGCAGCCGCCCACAAGGCCATGCTGTCACTAGAGTTCGCCCTGGCCTTGTACTCAAGTCCAGCCACCTCTGGATCCATGAGCAGCTTGCAGACATCTGCGTGACCTGCCTTGGCAGACGCCCCCAAGGGCCTGCTGTTGATATTGTTCGCCCTGGCCATGTGCTTGAGTCCAGCCACTGCTGGATCCATCAGCAGCTTGCAGACATCGGCGTGACCGGCCTTCGCGGCCTCCCACAAGGCCCTGCTGTCACTAGAGTTCGCCCTGCCCCTGTACTCAATTCCAGCCACCGCTGGATCCATCAGCAGCTTGCAGACATCGGCGTGACCGGCCTTCGCAGCCGCCCACAAGGCCCTGCTGTTGATATGGTTCGCCCGGGCCCTGAACTCAATTCCAGCCACCGCTGGATCCATCAGCAGCTTGCAGACATCTGCGTGACCTTCATTCGCAGACGTAAACAAAGCCCAGCTGACGCTAGAGTTCGCCCTGGCCCTGAACTCAAGTCCAGCCACCTCTGGATCCATCAGCAACTTGCAGACATCTGCGTGACCTTCCTTGGCAGCCGCCCACAATGCCCTGCTGTCGCTAGAGTTCGCCAGGGCTCTGAACTCAAGTCCAGCCACCGCTGGATCCATCAGCAGCTTGCAGACATCTGCGTGACCTGCATTGGCAGCCACACGCAAGGCCCAGCTGTCGCTAGAGTTCGCCCTGGCCCTGAACTCAATTCCAGCCACCGCTGGATCCATCAGCAGCTTGCAGACATCTTCGTGACCTTTCGTTGCAGCCGCCCACAAGGCCCTGCTGTTGATATGGTTCGCCCGGGCCCTGAACTCAATTCCAGACACCTCTGGATCCATCAGCAGCACGCAGACATCTGCGTGACCTGCCCTGGCAGCCAGCGCCCTGCTGTCGCTAGAGTTCGCCCGGGCCCTGAACTCAATTCCAGCCACCTCTGGATCCATCAGCAGCTTGCAGACATCTGCATGACCTTCCTGTGCAGCCACCCACAATGCCCAGCTGTCGCTAGAATTCGCCCAGGCCCTGAACTCAATTCCAGCCACCGCTGGATCCATGAGCAGCTTGCATACATCTACGTGACCTTCTTTTGCAGCCTCACGCAAGGCCCAGCTGTTGCTAGAGTTTGCCAGGGCTCTGAACTCAAGTCCAGCCACCGCTGTATCCATCAGCAGCTTGCAGACATCTGCATGACCTTCCTTGGAAGCCAGAGACAATGCCCAGCTGTCTCTAGAGTTCGCCAGGGCTCTGAACTCAAGTCCAGTCACCGATGGATCCATCAGCAGCTTGCAGACATCTGCGTGACCTTCCTGTGCAGCCACCCACAAGGCCCTGCTGTCGCTAGAGTTCGCCCGGGCCCTGAACTCAATTCCAGCCACCTCTGGATCCATCAGTAGCTTGCAGACATCTGCGTGACCTTCCTTGGCAGCCTCCCACAATGCCATGCTGTCGCTAGAGTTCGCCAAGGCCCTGAACTCAAGCCCAGCCACCAATGGATCCATGAGCAGATTGCAGAGATCTGCGTGACCGTCCTTCGCAGCCGCCCACAAGGCCCTGCTGTCGCTAGAGTTCGCCCGGGCCCTGAACTCAATTCCAGCCACCTCTAGATCCATCAGCAGCTTGCAGACATCTGCGTGACCTGCCTGTGCAGCCACCCGCAATGCCCAGCTGTCTCTAGAGTTCGCCCTGGCCCTGAACTCAATTCCAGCCACCTCTGGATCCATGAGCAGCTTGCAGACATCTGCGTGACTTGCCTTTGCAGCCTCCCACAAGGCCCAGCTGTCGTTAGAGTTCGCCAGGGCCCTAAACTCAAGTCCAGCCACCTTTGTATCCATAAGCAGTTTGCAGACATCTGCGTGACCGCCCTTCGCAGCCGCCCACAATGCCCTGCTGTCTCTAGAGTTAGCCCGGGCCCTGAACTCAAGTCCAGCCACTGCTGGATCCATCAGCAGCTTGCAGACATCTGCGTGACCTTCATTGGCAGCCTCCCACAAGGCCCAGCTGTCGCCATAGTTCGCCCGGGCCCTGAACTCAAGTCCAGCCACTGCTGGATCCATCAGCAGCTTGCAGACATCTGCGTGACCGTCCTTCGCAGCCGCCCACAATGCCCTGCTGTCTCTAGAGTTCGCCCTGGCCCTGAACTCAATTCCAGCCACCTCTGGATCCATGAGCAGCTTGCAGACATATGCGTGACCTTCCTGTGCAGCCACCCGCAATGCCCAACTGTCGTTAGAGTTCGCCCTGGCCCTGAACTCAAGTCCAGCCACCTCTGGATCCATGAGCAGCTTGCAGACATCTGCGTGACCTGCCTTGGCAGCCACATAGAGAAGCTTGTTTTCATTTTGGTTCGCCCTCAATTGTAGGGCCCCCTTAACCTGTACAAGAGGATTGGACACCAAGCATTCTTCTAGAAGGTCGGTGCGCCCCCCTTTCGCCATCATCTCTCCAACTCGCTGTGGTGGTCGGATCAGTACGGTAATGGGCCATCCAGAAAATCTGTTGTGCAGATTTTTACACACTAATACAATCTTGGGGTTGGAAGAGAAAAGGGCAATACGATCAAGAATGTCATGGGGAAACGTTAGGAATGATCGCGTGGGCGAATGCATGTTCGATGAACATGTGTGTACAAACAAGCGCACAGGATGGTATAAATAAATACTGAGTTGGGATAAACCCTATAAACCCTATAAATCCCTTGCTTGGCATGCAAGCTGCACTTTCCTGGCGGTATATGCAAGCGGTACAGAATGGGTGTTCCTGTCTCCCGGCGATTTTTTTGAATTTTCAAAGCAGAAGTTAGAGCCGTACGAACGACTCACTCACTCGCCAACCAGAGATTTAGCTCTCCGCGGAATTGCGATTCTCTGTAGAAACCAGCACTTACTCGGACCGGGACCGCTCCTCTGCTCTCACAATCGCAAGGCTGCACTGCATGGAACTGTTGGGTCAAGGGAGACCGCTTCCATTTTGCAGGGATGCGTGTTGTTGATGGGCTACAAAAAAACATGATGGTGTTCCACTGCCCCGTGGGTTGCTACACCATAAGGTGTACCGTACACTACAGAAAGCGGTTTCATTTTAATATTCCGTCGAGTGTAACAGTTACACAATGGCCCAGAACTCGGGGACAGCCACCGCTGGATCACATGAGCAGCTTGCAGACATCTGTGTGACCTGCCTTGGCAGCCGCCCTCAAGGCCCTGCTGTCGACAGAGTTCGCCCGGGCCCTGAACTCAAGTCCAGTCACCGCTGGATCCATGAGCAGCTTGCAGACATCTGCGTGACCTGCCTTGGCAGCCGCCCTCAAGGCCCTGCTGTCGACAGAGTTCGCCCGGGCCCTGAACTCAATTCTGGTCACCTCTGGATCCATCAGCAGCTTGCAGACATCGGCGTGACCTGCCTTGGCAGCCGCCCACAATGCCCTGCTGTCGCTAGAGTTCGCCCGGGCCCTGAACTCAATTCCAGCAACCTCTGGATCCATGAGCAGCTTGCAGACATCTGCGTGACCTGCCTTGGCAGCCGCCCACAATGCACTGCTGTTGATATGGCTCGCCCTGGCCCTGAACTTTAGTCCAGCCACCTCTGGATTCATGAGCAGCTTGCAGACATCTGCGTGACCTTCCTGTGCAGCCTCACGCAAGGCCTTGCTGTTGAGATGTTTCGCCCTGGCCCTGAACTCAATTCCAGCCACCGCTGGATCCATCAGAAGCTTGCAAACATATGCGTGACCTTTAATGGCAGCATACAACAAGGCCCAGCTGTCTCTAGAGTTCGCCCGGGCCCTGAACTCAAGTCTTGCCACCTCTGGATCCATGAGCAGCTTGCAGACATCTGCGTGACCTACATGGGCAGCCGCAAGCAAGGCCCTGCTATCGCTAGAGTTCGCCCTGGCCCTGTACTCAAGTCCAGCCACCGATGGATCCATCAGCAGCTTGCAGACATCTGCGTGACCTTCCTTGGCAGCCGCCCACAAAGCCCTGCTGTCGTTAGAGTTAGCCCTGGCCCTGAACTCAAGTCCAGCCACCGCTGGATCCATCAGCAGCTTGCATACATCTGCGTGACCTCCATAGGCAGCCTCCCACAAGGCCCAGCTGTCTCTAGAGTTCGCCCGGGCCCTGAACTCAAGTCCAGCCACAGCTGGATCCATCAGCAGCTTGCAGACATCTGAGTGACCTCCATAGGCAGCCTCACACAACACCCTGCTGTTGTCATTGTTCGCCCTGGCCCTGAACTCAAGTCCAGCCACAGCTGGATCCATGAGCAGCTTGCAGACATCTGCGTGACCTGCTTTGGCAGCCGCCACCAAGGCCCTGCTGTCGCTAGAGTTCGCCCGGGCCCTGAACTCAATTCCGGTCACCGCTGGATCTATCAGCAGCTTGCAGACATCTGCGTTACCTGCCTTGGCAGCCACATGGAGAAGCTTGCTTTCATTTTGGTTCGCCCTCAGTTGTAGGGCCCCCTTAACCTGTACAAGAGGATTGGACACCAAGCATACTGCTAGAAGGTCGGCTCGCCCCCCTTTCGCCATCATCTCTCCAACTCTCTGTGGTGGTTGGATCAGTCGGGCAAGGGGCAATCCTGAAAATCTGTTGCGCATAGTTTTGCACACTTATACAATCTTTGGGTTGGAAGATAATAAGGCAATACGATCAAGAATGTCATGGGGAACCGACGTTAGGAATGATCGCGTGTGCGAATGCATGTTCAATGAACATGTGTGTACAAACAAGCGCACAGGATGGTATAAATAAATACTGAGTTGGGATAAACCCTATAAACCCTTGATTGCACTTGCCTGGCATGCAAGCGACAAGCGGCACTTGCCTGGCGGTATCTGCAAGCGGTACAGAACGGGTGTTTCTGTCTCCCGGCGATTTTTTTGATTTTTCAAAGCAGAAGTTAGAGCCGTACGAACGACTCACTCACTCGCCAACCAGAGATTTAGCTCTCCGCGGAATTGCGATTCCGACCAGACCAGGCTTCGAAACCAGTCAAAATCCATCCGGGAGGCATGAACAAATGTACTGGTGCAAATTGTCTTTCTTTCTTACGTTTCTTCAAGTTTCATCAAGGTTTGTAACCGATCTGTAAAGACATACACTCGACGGAATACTAAAATGAAACCGCTTTCTTGAGTGTACGGTACACCTTGCGGTGTAACCTAATGTTGTCGCGACCACCGGAGGGGGACCGAGTGGTGTCTACAACAATACGAGTTTTTATTCATCAACAACAACAGAGCTGCTGTGGGCAAATGGAAGAGGTCGTCCTAGACCCATCAATTCCATGCAGTGCAGCCTTGCGATTGTGAGAGCAGAAGAGCGATCCCGGTCCGAGTAAATGCATGTTTCTGGAGAGAATCGCAGTCCTCGTACCTCTGGGTACCGCTCGATCGATTTTTGAGAATCGACAAGGGAAGTGGCGAAGCCACCCCTCCTGTGCTTCTCTTGTGCGCCTTTACGTTTATTGTACAACCTTACCCCTAAGTGGTCGCAATCAGCGACCTTTGGCATCGTTTTCGATTTCGTGTGACTAAAACGTTCACCACCCAACCTAAGCTTCACGTCTGCTGAACAAACACTTGGGATCTTGTAAACACGTTCTTTTTCTTTACCCGTCTCCCACGACATAAGAGTCGTTTTGAACTCATCTGTCACAGAAACGTCCTCTTTGAAAATTCTTTTACACGATGCGAACATGGCCCCAGTGGGAACTGCAACTTCTCCCGGTCCAGTAGGCTTCAGTTTCGTGATGGCAGATCCGTAGGCCACGCAAACCTTCATATCAGGAAGTTCTTTCATCATGCACCGCTTGATACCCGCCCAGAAAGAGTCTTTGACCTTTCGTTTTCCGATGTAACGCTGCAAGTTGTCACGGGATTCTCGGCGTCGCAAAGCCAATCTCCACCACTCGTCAGAAAACTTAGCGTAATTTGACAAGTACGCGGAGATCTTATCCGTCCTCGATGTACTCAAAGCTGCTCCATTTTCACGCAGAGACTCCCACATAGGAATCATGTCAGCAAAACGCAGTTCCTTCTGCCTTGTCTGCTTCTTGATACCCGACTTGTGGTAAAATGCACCACGTGTCAGCTTCCATGTCTTATTTTTATCGTCTGCCAAATACGTTACCGTAGCGATGTTGCTCCGTCCTGGGTCCACACCCAGGACGACGATACCCATATCGGGCAATATCGTTTTAAGTGAGCCGTCGTATTTTTCTGCGATCTTGATACCTTCTTCTTTACGAGGCTTCTTACAGGTCTTCTTCAAATCTGAGACAAGGACCTGTACTGTCTTGCTGTACTGCATGCTCAAAGAGACTCCGTCAGTACAGATGCTGCAGTCGAAAACCCACCCATTCTTGACAGGTGGTTTTCTGAAGAAGGAACCTGCGACTGTTTTTCGGGCATTCACAAGCGTGTCATACAAACCCTTTGCATGTCTGTACCCGTCAGTAGCCTTGATATCCTTAACATCATCATCGTACTGCTTCAGGACCGACTTGTATGCCTCCCATTCACCAGGACCACATGATTTTTTCTTCTTCTGTGCAGGCCTCTGGGGCAACATGAAGCTGTCGGGATTCTTTACATGTTCCCACTTGGAAAGCTCAACGATGTTCTGGTCATTGGGGAACATGTGCCTGAACAGGTTCACGAGGGTCTTCAGGTCAAGGCGAACATGCACCCGTTGGACATTGAAGATGGGCATCAATCGGATACGACGTGCATCCATATCCTCCAACCGTGTCTGTATCCAATAATTAAACCGGACCATGGTCGGAAAGTCCATGTCTTTGCCATAGTTATCATAAACTCGACTTCCATCTGGAACACTCAGCATCTCCCTAACTTCATTGACGTACTCTTGAACAGACTCTGGCCATCCCTCCATGTTTTGGACTTCTTGCTGAATAGCCTGCATCACGTCGTATCCCCGAATGATCTTCGATGTGTCCAGCGTCTTCGGGGAATTTAATTTATTTAAAGTGGTGGAAGTGAGTCTGGCCAGACGTGGTATCAAAGGAACCCATGCGTTGTTTGACACGACAGTGCTCAATGTGTGACCTGCATAGTTCAATACCTGATCGAAATAGATCGGATAAGACTTGATGTAGTCAGCGTCGTCATTACCAATTACATCGCCGATGGAGTCCTTCACAGCTTCGTACGATATCTTGCTTTCCTCATCAGGGAAGATTCCGTCTACCCCGATACGTAGCCAATCCTTCCAGTAGGTATCTTTCATGTTGTACAGGTCTGGAATATCCAGACCTTTCTCTAATAGACTCGTGATGTGGAAAGTCAGCACCAGACTGGACCGCCGTAACATGCGGCTCACCACATTGACGAGCTGGTCCACATGCTCCCTAAACTTACCGAATTCTTCATCGTCAAGACTCATTGCCTTCTTCAGGGCGCATTTCACTACACACATCTTTTCCACCGTCTTGTATTCTGGAGGGGGTCTGGCGATGAGACCATTGTCTTCGCATAAACGGACAAGATCGTCCTTGTTGGACTTCGACGAGTATGGTACTTCAGCCAATTTCAGTAGCTCCTTCAATTTCGCGACTGTTGGAGGTTTCGTCGCCATCTTTCATAATCAATACGTCACAGACCGCTTTATACACATAAGTGTTCCAAACGTGTTCAAAACAACCCATAATAATTTTATTAGTGAGGTTGCCGAATGCTAAGGAAATCATATCAGACACGTGCGTCTTTGTTTCATTCGGTATGTAGTTCAAACGACGAAAGTCTCTCTTCACCTTAGCGAAGGATAGCTCAATACAGTCAACGGAATACTTAAATGAAACCGCTTCGTGTACGGCACACCTTGCGGTGTAACCTATTATTTTTCTTGTCAAAAGTTGCCATGTGATTTATCAAAGATTTGAATCTATTGCAACAACGCAAAGCCTGTTCTTTCTACGCACCCATCGCTAAGATTAAAGAAATCCGATGTCTTGTAATCAGCGACCATTCTTAACGCCAATTTTCTAACGGCGATGTCGTACATTTATTTCCATCTGATATATGTTTCATTTTACTGTTCCGCCGACTGTAGCATTGAATTCTGGACTGTAAGGAGGTGTGTAACAAATATTGACGGGGTGACTGAGGACCAATTTCTTATGGATACTGGCTTTGTCCATTATTGCTACTGAATTATTGCACAAACTCAATGATTCAATAAATGCAACGAAGTCCGTCTTCTTCACAGATCCTTTCTTCACAACGAACTCTTTCCTACCATCTGAAAAAACTGCCATCAACAAACTGTGGTGTACCCACCCACCAGTAGTTTTAACGATAACAGGTTTTCCTACAGGGGAATACCCATAATGTGGCTTGAGACGCTCACTAAACCCACATTCGTCAACTGATACTAAAATTTTCCCAGCATTGATTGTCTCCTTGTACCTACTACAAAATTCATTGACAAGTGGAACTAAGTCCCCTTTGCACTGTCCACGGAGTTTGCTCCTTTTTCTTGTAAAACCAATGAGTTTTATGAAACGATACACTGTTTTAGTTGATAATCGTACATTGTGAGTACGTTTGAAAAAAGCAACAACGCCTCTTGCGGTTGTGCATTAAGTTGACAATAAAAACGATTTTAACAAATCCTTATTCGTCTCAAAAAGGTTGCTTACAAATTCACGTCGTTTTCGATTTACACCAAAGCGTTTCCACCTCCACAGAGTAGAACGACTGATGTTCGTAAACACAGAAGATTTTAACACACCCAAGTCAGCGACCATTCTTAACGCCAATTTTCTAACGGCGATGTCGTACATTTATTTCCATCTGATATATGTTTCATTTTATTGTTCCGCCGACTGTAGAAGTTACATCTTCAAAGTAGCCTGCAAAGTCAAAGTGCTGGCTCACATCGTGCGCATCAATAATCATTTTCAAAGAGTTCCTGCCTCATAATCAAATAATATTTATGCTACATCTGGAATTATTGGGAACACGCAGCGATATTTTCGATTGAGCAAACTGAACACATTTCTGAAAAGTTTGAGGAGAGTAAATAAATACTTGCTCTACGGTGGCAAGAAACGTGTCTTGCCTAACACAAGACCCAGTTGCTTTCAAGTTTCACAATGGCCCTAAACTCGGGGACAGCTACCGCTGGATCACATGAGCAGCTTGCATACATCTGCGTGACCTGCCTTGGCAGCCGCCCTCAAGGCCCTGCTGTCGACAGAGTTCGCCCGGGCCCTGAACTCAATTCCGGCCACCGCTGGATCTATCAGCAGCTTGCAGACATCTGCGTGACCTGCCTTGGCAGCCGCCATCAAGGCCCTGCTGTCGACAGAGTTCGCCCGGGCCCTGAACTCAATTCCAGTCACCTCTGGATCCATCAGCAGCTTGCAGACATCGGCGTGACCTGCCTTGGCAGCCGCCCACAATGCCCTGCTGTCGCTAGAGTTCGCCCGGGCCCTGAACTCAATTCCAGCAACCTCTGGATCCATGAGCAGCTTGCAGACATCGGCGTGACCTGCCTTGGCAGCCGCCCACAATGCCCTGCTGTTGATATGGCTCGCCCTGGCCCTGAATTTGAGTCCAGCCACCTCTGGATTCATGAGCAGCTTGCAGACATCTGCTTGACCTTCCTGTGCAGCCTCACGCAAGGCCCTGCTGTTGAGATTGTTCGCCCTGGCCCTAAACTCAATTCCAGCCACCGCTGGATCCATCAGAAGCTTGCAAACATCTGCGTGACCTTTCTTTGCAGCCGCCCACAAGGCCCTGCTGTCGCTGGAGTTAGCCCTGGCCCTGTACTCAATTCCAGCCACCACTGGATCCATCAGCAGCTTGCAGACATCTGCGTGACCTTCCTGTGCAGCCGCAAGCAAGGCCCTGCTGTCGCTGGAGTTAGCCCTGGCCCTGAACTCAATTCCAGCCACCTCTGGATCCATGAGCAGCTTGCAGACATCTACGTGACCTTCCTTGGCAGCCTCCCACAATGCCATGCTGTCGCTAGAGTTCGCCCTGGCCCTGAACTCAAGTCCAGCCACCGCTGGATCCATCAGCATCTTGCAGACATCTGCGTGACCTGCATGGGCAGCCGCCCCCAAGGCCCTGCTGTATCTAGAGTTCGCCCGGGCCCTGAACTCAATTCCAGCCACCTCTGGATCCATGAGCAGCTTGCAGACATCTGCGTGACCTGCATAGGCAGCCTGAGACAATGCCCAGCTGTCGCCATAGTTCGCCTGGGCCCTGAACTCAAGTCCAGCCACAGCTGGATCCATCAGCAGCTTGCAGACATCTGCGTGACCTCCATAGGCAGCCGCCCACAAGGCCCTGCTGGAGCTAGAGTTCGCCCTGGCCCTGAACTCAAGTCCAGCCACCGCTGGATCCATGAGCAGCTTGCAGACATCTGCGTGGCCTTCCTGTGCAGCCTCCCGCAAGGCCCTGCTGTTGTCATTGTTCGCCCGGGCCCTGTACTCAAGTCCAGCCACCTCTGGATCCATGAGCAGCTTGCAGACATCTGCGTGACCTGCCATGGCAGCCACATGGAGAAGCTTGCTTTCATTTTGGTTCGCCCTAAATTGTAGGGCCCCCTTAACCTGTACAAGAGGATTGGACACCAAGCATAATGCTAGAAGGTCGGCTCGCCCCCCTTTCGCCATCATCTCTCCAATTCTCTGTGGTGGTTGGATCAGTCGGGCAAGGGGCAATCCTGAAAATCTGTTGCGCATAGTTTTGCACACTAATACAATCTTTGGGTTGGAAGAGAATAGGGCAATACGATCAAGAATGTCATGGGGAACCGACGTTAGGAATGATCGCGTGTGCGAATGCATGTTCGATGAACATGTGTGTACAAACAAGCGCACAGGATGGTATAAATAAACAATGAGTTGGGATAAACCCTATAAACCCTTGGTTGCACTTGCCTGGCATGCAAGCGGCACTTGCCTGGCGGTATCTGCAAGCGGTACAGAATGGGTGTTCCTGTCTCCCGGCGATTTTTTTGATTTTTCCAAGCAGAAGTTAGAGCCGTACGAACGACTCACTCACTCGCCAACTAGATATTTAGCTCTCCTCGGAATTGCGATTCCGACCAGACAAGGCTCCGAAACCAGTCAAAATCCATCCGGGAGGCAGGAACAAATGTACTGGTGCAAATTGACAAGTTTCATCAAGTTTTGTAACCGATCTTGTCAATACAACAGATATTGTCTTCAGGAGAGAAACATTCAAGGACTGTAAAGATATAGAAGTTACATCTTCAAAGTAGCCTGAAAAGTCAAAGTGCTGGCTCACATCGTGCGAATCAATAATCATTTTTAAAGAGTTCCTGCCTCATAATCAAATATTTATCTGGAATAATTGGGCACACGCAGCGATATATTTTCGCTTTAGCAAACTGAACACATTGCTGAAAAGTTTGAGGAGAGTGGATAAATACTTGCTCTAAGGTGGCAAGCCAGCCGCCTCTGGATCCATGAGCAGCTTGCAGACATCTGCGTGACCTTCCTTTGCAGCCGCCCACAAAGCCCTGCTGTCGTTAGAGTTCGCCCTGGCCCTGAACTCAATTCCAGCCACCGCCGGATCCATGAGCAGCTTGCAGACATCTGCGTGACCTTCCTTTGCAGCCGCCCACAAAGCCCTGCTGTTGTTAGAGTTCTCCCTGGCCCTGAACTCAATTCCAGCCACCGCCGGATCCATTAGCAGCTTGCAGACATCGGCGTGACCTTCCTTTGCAGCCGCCCACAATGCCCTGCTGTCGTTAGAGTTCGGCCTGGCCCTGAACTCAAGTCCAGCAACCTCTGGATCCATGAGCAGCTTGCAGACATCTGCGTGACCTTCCTTTGCAGCCGCCCACAATGCCCGGCTGTCTCTAGAGTTCGCCCTGGCCCTGAACTCAATTCCAGCCACTGCTGGATCCATCAGCAGCTTGCAGACATCTGCGTGGCCTTCCTTGGCAGCCGCCCACAAGGCCCAGCTGTCGCTAGCGTTCGCCCGGGCCCTGTACTTGAGTCCAGCCACTGCTGGATCCATCAGCAGCTTGCAGACATCTGCGTGGCCTGCATTGGCCGCAGCCGCCCCCAAGGCCCTGCTGTTGATATGGCTCGCCCGGGCCCTGTACTTAAGTCCAGCCAATGCTGGATCCATCAGCAGCTTGCAGACATCTGCGTGACCTGCCTTGGCAGCCTCCACCAAGGCCCTGCTGTCGCTAAAGTTCGCCCGGGCCCTGAACTCAATTCCAGCCACCTCTGGATCCATGAGCAGCTTGCAGACATCTGCGTGACCTTCCTTGGCAGCCGCCACCAAGACCCTGCTGTCGCTAGAGTTTGCCCGGGCCCTGAACTCAATTCCAGCCACAGCTGGATCCATCAGCAGCTTGCAGACATCTGCGTGACCTTCCTTTGCAGCCGCCCACAAGGCACTGCTGTCGTTAGAGTTCGCCCTGGCCCTGAACTCAATTCCAGCCACCTCTGGATCCATCAGCAGCTTGCAGACATCTGCGTGACCTGCCTTGGCAGCCGCCCACAATGCCCTGCTGTCGAAAGTGTTCGCCCTGGCCCTGAACTCAATTCCAGCCACCTCTGGATCCATGAGCAGCTTGCAGACATCTGCGTGACCTGCCTTGGTAGCCGCCCACAATGCCCAGCTGTCTCTAGAGGTCGCCCGGGCCCTGAACTCCAGTCCAGCGACCGCTGGATCCATGAGCAGCTTGCAGACATCTGCGTGACCTTCCTTGGCAGCCGCCCACAAGACCCAGCTGTCGCTAGTGTTCGCCCGGGCCCTATACTCAATTCCAGCCACCTCTGGATCCATCAGCAGCTTGCATACATCTGCGTGACCTTCGTTTGCAGCCGCCCACAATGCCCAGCTGTCGCTAGAGTTCGCCCTGGCCCTGAACTCAATTCCAGCCACCTCTGGATCCATCAGCAGCTTGCAGACATCTGCGTGACCTTCCTTAGCAGCCACATAGAGAAGCTTGTTTTCATTTTGGTTCGCCCTCAATTGTAGGGCCCCCTTAAGCTGTACAATAGGATTGGACACCAAGCATACTGCTAGAAGGTCGGCGCGCCCCCCTTTCGCCATCATCTCTCCAATTCTCTGTGGTGGTTGGATCAATCCGGTAAGGGGCCATCCCGAAAATCTGTTGTGCAGAGTTTTACAAACTAATACAATCTTTGGGTTGGAAGAGAATAGGGCAATACGATCAAGAATGTCATAGGGACACGTTAGGAGTGGAAACGATGATCGCGTGTGCGAATGCATGTTCGATTATACATGCATGCAAGCGCACAGGATGGTATAAATAAATACTGAGTTGGGATAAACCCTGTAAACCCTTGGTTGCACTTGCCTGGCGGTATCTGCAAGCGGTACAGAATGTGTGTTCCTGCCTCACTGCGGATTTTTTGAATGTTCTACAGCGCCATCATCTTTTAATGGTATTCGTTTGATGTTACACTCAGACCGGTCAATAATGTTACAGTATATTGAATCAATTACAATTCTCTATGTACAACTTGATACATGTAGTGATAGGTACTTAAATTGTGTCGGAGGTAACGTACCAGTGGAAGCCGGCGTCCCTAGCGACAGTACAGGCGGAGATTGTATCAGCCTCGTCGATGAACACGCGCGCAATCTTCACTTCCATTGGTTCAACGTCATCGCGATCGAATGTGGAGATCACGATTGCTTGATGACATGCGTTGTGTCTTACTTCTGCATCAACCTACCCATCACCGGTAAGGTCACATAAATTCTGTCTCTGACTGTATTCGATGGGATGTGCATTCATTGGGCGCCCCCCCAACCCGCATTTAAAAATAAACCCTAAACCCCGGACAACAAGAAAAATAGTATAAATAGGTTGTCTTTCACAGAAGACTCATAGTAATTTTAGATAGATGACATCATCTACGCATCGACTCAACTTGAAGAAGTATGTTTTTCGCAATACTGAGGACAAAGGAATGAACAAGATGAAGGATGATCTCTCACCTGCGTTGTTCAAGGAGGAGGGGAGCTCGCATCTCAAGAGGATTGTGATTGAAGAAGTCAAGACTATGCTTCACGAAGTGGCACAACCGCTCATCGACGGCATCGACACTAGACGTGCACACATGATTGCCAAGACGATTTGTGGTGTAGTCTTGTGCGTTCTGGATGAACTCGACTATCACTTTTGCGGGCGGACGTCTACGATATTTGTTCATACCGCAGTGGCGCACGTCATGCACGAACACCTGTTCGAGCCTGGCGTATGCGATGACTTCATGACCAAGATGTCTAACTCTGTGAAAATTGCATACAAGAAGGACGCAGTGTGCTACAAAGTCAATTACTTCGCAAAGTTGGAATCTGCGCACATGTCCCATCTCCTCGTCAACCAGTGCCTTGAGCACATGCGGCGGTCGGGACTTCAAAGTATCACGCGCGAAGTCGACACTTCACTCCGGGTGTTTGATCCAGAAACAGAAGATTTGCCGGAGAACTATGATGATGACGAATCACCCTTCGGGTTTGACTCGGCAAGGCCAGACGCCGGTGGCGAAGACGCCGGAAACTGTGGTTTTTGGGGTGGGCGATGAGGAGGGCACACAAAATGCCGCTGGTCGCTCTTTCCCGTCCATCCACGTCGTCAGAAGCAGAAGAAGATTCTTGGCAGCGTTCACGTCTCGGTTCCAGGTTGCACCACAGCGCACATTGGATGATGCGCTTTTGACACTGTTGCAACACAGTGCAGTACTTTGTGGACCTTGACGTTCTTCACCACCGTCTTCTGCTTCTCAATCGTTGTTGTTGTAGGAGCCCCGTCGATGAGGGCGGAGGGCTCGTTTTGAACTCTGCGCCAGACGACGCTGTCTGCCTTCATGTTGACGAGCTTCTGGAAGCAGCCGTGGCAAGTACAAGAAGTGTTGCGTTCGTCGACGTTTTTGAACAGAACATTCTGACGACGTGAAAGGCAATTCCTGATCTCTTTCACGGGCCCAGAACACGAACGAAATAATAGAGAAAATTTAAATTTTAGTGATAGGTACTTAAATAAGATTGACTGTAGGTTTTGTAAGAGTGGTTCTTGAACTTAACTTGGTTACATAGCTTTTGCCTGCAATTTGGCCGTCTCCAGCAGTGAAAAAACAATTACCAGGAAAATGTAAACGCGAACAAATCATTTTTTGTATGTTTCCATTCTGTGTCCTCTTCATCTGAACGATCCATTAACATCCACAATTAATGGGCGTTCCTGCCTCCCGGCCGATTTTTTTAAATTTCTAATCAGGATTTAGAGCCTCCTGAACGACTCTCTAGCTTGAGACATCATCACCAAGGAATCACAATTCCTCTCCATACCATGTTTCGCAGCCAGTCAAAATCGGCCGGGAGGCAGGAACGCCCATTAATTGCTTTACAATGTACCCAACCCGCCCCGGAATTCTTGCGAGGCCAAAGAAATATTGAAAACTGGAAGTTGTGGTAGGACGCACAATTGATTACAATCTGACAGGTTCCTTACAGAACGCAGTGTCGAGCGAAGTGTAGAAGATAAACACATACAAGAGGATTTTGGGGGACTCGGCATATTATGTAACATAATTCCCTTGTCCGAGTGTACGACACAAGTAATGTATACAGTCAGAGACAGAATTTGTGGGACACCCTTACCGGTGACCCTTGAACCCAATTGATTGGGTAGGTCAGCTAAAGGTTTTGTATCAAGGTCCCAATCCTTCGTGTCCTTCATCCCGTATTTCAGCATTTAAGCTGGCCCAGAGGATAACAATTGTAAGCTGCTAACTGACCCAGGTGGGTCGGTTGGTTGAGCGCTCACATTTGCCTCTCCGGAAGCTGGGGTTTTAGGGGGGGGGGCGAGGGAACACAGAATACATCCGGTCGCTCCACGTTATCAGAAGCAGAAGAAGGTTCAGCAAAGTTCACGTCTAGGTTCCAGGTTGCACTATAGCCACATTGGATGCGCTTTTGACACTGTTGTGACAGTGCAGTACTTAGTGGACCTTGACGTTATTTACAACCATCTTCTGCTTCTCAAACGTTTTAGCCCCCTCTCCTTTGTCTGACACTACTTATTCTTCTCATGGTGATACAACATTTCACTCACATTTCCTTATACCCATAATCAACTTTTCAAAATAAAAGGTGTCCCACAATCAAATGTCCCTAGCTGTATGCTGTAGCGGAGTGAAATGCTTATTCCAAGCATGCATTTTGTTTTTATACACCATCACCAAAAATATGCAACCAAAACCGCTCGATCTCCCAAGCATTGATCTCGTCAGCACGCAATTTATGATGAAGGGACGTCCACCAAGACAATGGCTTTTCTTGAGAAAGGCGCATGGCGTCCACAAGGTACTGCGCCCCCGCAGCGAACACATAACTGTCCACCTTACATTCGCATCCGAAGGCCTCAACCCAAACCCGCTCAAGGTCCAGACGTTGAGGGTGCGAGAGCCCTCTCCGCATGACACGCGACTCGCTCATCAGGTTGCAAAACAATGGCTCAGGGTTCGATGCCATCGGATGAGCGGTAGGCGCAAGCAATGTCACAAGCTTTGATGAAAACACATCTAGATTCCTCTCCCTGCCACCATGCGGCGTCCCAAAATGGTCCCAAGGATCACCCTGCAAGAAGGCCACACGGTTCACAGGCATGTCGCCAGCACGCAAACGCGCCACCGTGTAATGCAACCACGTATCTGCCTCACGACCCACATTATCCAGATGCTCGAAAAAGACATCGACATCACTACACTTTGTACCCAATACATCGAACAAACGTTGCTTTGCATCTTCGGCAGTACTACCCTTGTGGAACACGAATATCCGGTACCGCTCGCCTGCAGGACGCTCCGAAAACGCAAAAGCCAGCGCGGATACCCATCGTTCCACCCCCGGTTCGTTGTACCAAGCAACCACAACGTCTGAGACCGAGCGAGAAGATGACGATGATAGCATGTCTTTCATTTCCATGGGAAATGTGTTCGTAATATTACAGTCAGAGACATAATTTATGGGACACCCTTACCGGTGACCCTTGAATTACAGGAACGAAAAAGTGGTCGAGTTCCCTGTTCTTCCATTCGGATTCGCATTCAATTTGCCTGTTACATTCACATTTCCGTTGGCGTTGATGTCTCTCGTGGACGTGGGACCGTTGAGTTGCGTAGCCCGGCAGCCAGACCCCCGTAGTATCCAGTCCCATCTTTATTGAATAGTCGCAACCAGTCGTCATTGCCATGTTTGTCACCCACGCCGCTTTAAGTCCACTTATCCCCAAGCTTGATCGTATTCGCATTCAAGTTGCCAGTTAGATTCTTTTTTACTCGTACTCGATGCGCAAGCGGTACGAGCAGGTTCAAGGGTCACCGGTAGGGTGTCCCACAAATTGCGTCTCCGACTGTAAAATGTCCCTGTAGCTGTATTGTAGCTGTATGATTGACAAATCTGACGATGGGCACTGTAGTCGCGGTTGTTTCGGAATCGCCTGAGCCCCCTGTGTCCCAAAAATGGTGGCACTCGCTTTTGTTTTCGGCTGCTCTCTTCCTGTGTTGGGGGGGGATGATCGCGTTCGGCACGGTCATGGATTTGAATGACGAAACCGACACCCATGATGCTTTCAAGATCGTCGCGACAACGGGCGCCATGGTCGGGTCGGTGCAAGTCGCGTGGATTGCAGGCAGGTTCGCACGCAGAACTCTCGTAAGACGATGGGACTTTCTCGTCCTTTACTCCAAGGGCATACGGAGGTGCGTGAGTTTTGCTGTGTTCAGCGCGCTGGCGTTCGCGTGCATCCAACTGTCCGAGCGCATGTCCAGTAACCACTCTCCATTCGAGACAGTCACGCGCGTATTTTACAGCGGCCTCGTGCTCACGGCGTGTTTTCTCGCGCTTCAGACGACTGGTATCGTGATTTTTACGTACGTCTTCTTCTCGCACCGCAAGAAGGTGTGGGGTACCATCTCCGCCAATGAGGCTAGTATTATGGATCGCCCCGATATATCGCGGGCCTTCTCGTGCGCGGACGTGTGCTTGGGCATCTCGGAGAGCGCGCCCCTCGGCGAGTTCCTCCACAGATGGGTGGGCGTATCGGACGCAGACATTATTAGATCCATACCAACACAAGCTATCGGGCTCTTCCAAACTTTGTGCGCGATCATGCTATCCCCCGCAGAGACGCCGATAAGAAAAGAGGAGTTCTTGCGCTTCATGGACACGCGGTCTGTACACGAGGACGACGAGAGTATAGAGAACCTCTGGATGCTGCTGAGTAGTGGGAGGGATGACAAGGCGGGGACGACCATCACACCCTCGAGCGTGGAGAGGATGATGCACGACATGGCCTTCAGACGCAAACGGTTCGCGCATCAGGTCTTCACGGACCACAAGTGCGTCGACTGGATCATGATTGACATCGCGCTCCTATCATACCCTTTTTGCGCGGTTGTCATCGCATCGATGTGGGGCTACCCGGCCTTCGGACAGGGATTCGACATGTTCAAAACCTACATGCTCGCGGCCTCTTTCCTTGTGTCGCAAGTACAGGAGCGCATCCGCTTCATGGTGACCATGGCTACGCAGCGCCCGTTTGACATAGGGGACATCCTTCTGTTGGACGGAGGCCCGTTCAGGGTGCGCGACTTCACGACGAACCACACGTACCTCGACGGTACCACGGCATTGACCGTGCGGAACAGCGTCCTCCTGGGCGACACGGTTCGGAACATGACCAGGGGGGCTGTCAAAGATAAAGTGGTCATGTCCTTACCTGTGACGACCTCCAACGACACCGTCGTGAAGGTGAGGGAAGCCCTTCAGGGGTACGCGAGGGAGAACCCAGACGAAGTCGAGGAGGGGTCGGTGAGGACGGGGTGGACATGCGTGGAGGGAGGAATCTCCAAGGTCATGTCCGTGCACTGGTCCTACACATTCGTGGTGCACGACGTGAACCGGTTTAATAGGGCGCGCACGACTGTCTCGGATTTCGTGGTCGCGTCGCTCGGAATGGACGCTTGCCTGTCGAGTATGGGGTACGCGTCGGCGGGGGGAGGAGCATTCAACGATTCCGTTGCCGTCAAAAAGTACATGGCGCATTCGATGCTCGAAGTGAATTCGTGAATATATATATTGAATCAATTCCTCCCTACTCACCTTGGTTAAACCCAATAGAAGGGGGTTCTCCATCGTCAAACGCGATTTCTATATATTTCGTTGCTTGCCTGGAGTTCGGATCGTGCCATTATCCGCCCATCGACGGAGGACGGTTCTGGAGACACCAAGGGCATCGGAGGCCTTGCCAATTTTACAGAAGCGTTGGTTGCCATACATGGCATTCTAATATTTTGTGCATGCAATTTGCAACCTTTACCATTCACTATCAATCCCGGTCTTCTCACAGTAACCGGTTCAGTGGAAAACCAATACGATTTTAAATCAAAAAAGTACTATAAATTATGTCGCCGCCAATAATAAACCTATAAATAATACAAATATCATGGTCGATGTGTACACAGCCTTCGCAATTATTTTGTTAGCCATAATCGTTTTTGTATCCATGACGCCCCCGACAAGGGAGGGTCTCGTCGCATCCGACGAGTCCATGCGAAAAATGTTCGTCGACACCTACAACGTCGTAGACAACGGCATGCACGGGCTAGAAAAAATGAATATGACTGGCAACTTGAATGCGAATAGGATCAAGCTTGGGGATAAGTGGACTTTGAGCGGTGTGGGTGACAAGCATGGCAATGACGACTGGTTGCGACTATTCAATAAAGATGGAACTGGGTACTACGGGGGTCTGGCTGCCGGGAGATTGTGGTCTGGAGGGGCTACGCACCTCAACGGGCCCACGTCCACGAGAGACATCAACGCCAACGGAAATGTGAATGTAACCGGGGCAGTCAATGCCAGCGGGAACCTGTGCGTGCAGAACGAATGCCTCAACAATACGGACATAAAAAAACTGAAAAATGCAACTACATCCAAGGGAAACGTAGAAGCCGACAAGCTGCAAATCGATTCGATCGTGTTCCAAAAGCCGGGTTCCAACGATAACTCGGACCCATACTCGTTGCGAAAGATCATCCACGGAGGTAACAGGAGCTCGCTGCGTTTAAGTATCAACAACAACTCCGACGAGACGTTCGAAATATGGGGTGACGCCTGCAGAAAAGGAGGGTGCGGGGGCGAAGGAGTGGTAGCGCACAAGTTCACTGCGGACGGCAAAGCGTGGCACAAGGGTCGTCTGACTGCGGATGAAGCAGAAGCCGGGATAATCAATGCCAGCAAGAAACTGTGCGTGCAGAACGAATGCCTCAACAATAAGGACATAAAAAAACTGAAAAATGCAACTACATCCAAGGGAAACTTAGAAGCCGACAAGCTGCAAATCGATTCGATCGTGTTCCAAAAGCCGGGTTCCAACGATAACTCGGACCCATACTCGTTGCGAAAGATCATCCACGGAGGTAACAGGAGCTCGCTGCGTTTAAGTATCAACAACAACTCCGACGAGACGTTCGAAATATGGGGTGACGCCTGCAGAAAAGGAGGGTGCGCGGGCGAAGGAGTGGTAGCGCACAAGTTCACTGCGGACGGCAAAGCGTGGCACAAGGGTGGTCTGACTGCTGGAAAGACAATCAATGTAACGGGAGCCGGCGCCAAGCTCTGCATTGACGGGGTATGTCTTACCAAGGACGACATCGCCAAGTTCAAGGCCGCTTAATTACAAAAGACACAGGCAGAGGCACCGGCAGATACGCAGGCGCGTGCAAACAGACGAGCAGAAATATCAAAATCTGTAGAACAGAAACCTAACACCGGTACCGACTACTTTATGGCACAAAAAAACACCAACGCTGGTAATGTGTCGTGGTCTGTATCCCCTGGTTTAACTAAGTTCTACAGTCGGCGAAACAGTAAAATGAAACATCCCAATAAACGGTATAAGGCGTCGACAGACGTTATAGTGTACGAGTGGATGGTCCTACAAAATGTCCCGTACAACAAAGAAACCTCCTTTCATGACGCATTGCACATCAACAAAGACCCCGTGTTCTTTTGGGCCACGGTACCGGGGAAGAGGCGATCGCTTAAGTGCGGCTGGTCCCTTCAATGGACACTCTCGAAAGTACCGACAAAAGAACGATACGGAGTCTGCAGATATTCTCGTTAACATCCTGCAATTTGTTGATTCAAAATCGTATTGGTACCGTGGGTTGCTACTCCATTAGGTGTGCCGTATACGAAGCGGTTTCATTTTAGTATTCCGTTGACTGTACCTAGACCCAACAGTTCCATGCAATGAAGCCTTGCGATTGTGAGAGCAGATTTCAGGTCATGAATCATGTTGCGCTTGATCCCTGCCCAAAATGAGTCCATTGCCTTGCGCTTGCCAATGTATTGCTGAAGGTTCGTAAACACAGAAACTTTTAACACACCCAATTCAGCGACCATTTTAACGCCAATTTTCTAACGGCGATGTCGTACATTTATTCCCATCTGATATATGTTTCATTTTACTGTTCCGCCAACTGTAAATGGGCGTTCCTGCCTCCCGGCCGATTTTGACTGGTTGCTAAACATGGTATGGATCGGAATTGTGATTCCTTGGTGCTTAATGTCTCAAGCTAGCGAGTCGTTCAGGAGGCTCTAAATCCTGATTAGAAATTTAAAAAAATCGGCCGGGAGGCAGGAACGCCCATTTGTAGTTGGATGTTTCATTTAACAGTTCCGCCGACTGTAGACGATTCAGAACCATAAACCCGATTCAGAACCCACTTCGTTGACGCACATGAACCTACGTGGACGAAGACCTATTATCACCGCTTTCCGCGATCATTCCCCCCCCTTAATTCTCTTCTTGTACGTTGGCAATGTACACCGTTGCCATCGCTTCTTCTTCGACGTCCACAGACCAGTCCGTGTCGATCTCTTGAATTCGCTTCCCGAAGAGAAAACCGCAGGAGGATGAGGGTTGCAAGCTCGGGATGAGCTGCGGCATCGTCTCTAAGCGACGGTGCACCTTCACGGGGATCAATGTCAATTGGCTCGGATGCCGCACGAAGATGTTCATCTCGATACTTTTCAGGCACGATTAATTGAAGCGAAGAGGGAACGCTGCTGCGAGCTCGGTGTAGACATCGATGACCCAGGCCTCCCAGTGGTGCTTGATGCGCAGGACTGGAAGCGCTGACAATAGCTCCTTGCAGCTCTCGACCTCCTCCTCCAGCAGCGGGCCGGTCTCCTGGTGAGCAACGCTGTTGTTGCGTCGATTCAGGAGCTTGTCAAATCGCTCAGCAAACTCAGAAGGCGACAGGCTTGCCTTGGTGGCCAGCCATGTGACCTCGGGAGTTGAAACATTGTTGGAAATACGTGAGCTGCTGGTGGTTTCAAAGACAGCGCCAGTTGCAGCCTTTATGACAGTTGCTGCACAGGCGCAGATCTGAATTTTGCCCGATGCCGTTGCTGCTTTCAGCAACAGCGCCAGCTCGTTCGCTTGCTTCTCAACCTTGGCTGAAATAGCAGCTACGGCATCTGCCTTGACAGTAGCAAACAACGGCTCCTTGGAAACACAACGTGTGGAGGTGAGATTCAGCAGGTCTCCTTGCGCGTTGCGAACCTCAAATACCCATGGCAGAGGCACATTTGAGCTCGAAGCCAGCATGTAGAGACTGTTCTGGAGATTGTCGACATCCTTGAATGTCTGCTTGGCAAGCAGGATGCTGGATGTTGACAATACAATGGTGGTCATTATATACAGTTGTCCTCAAATAAAGTGGGAGCTGCGGCACCTCGTCCAAGCACGTCGTGCTGTACTTAGCCATGAAGCGACCCTACAGGTTGGAAAATTATCAAGGACGCGTAAGCATCGTCGTCGATGACTCTACCGTCCATGATTCGTACGCGACCCCAGAGGAGACCAACGCCGAACTTGGCAACAACACACGGTTAGGGACATGCGAGTCCTTATTTAACCGTCGTCCACCGGCACCCAACAGAGACACCAACTGCCAAGTAGATGGCATGACCGCGCTCGTAGACACCGACACCCCCCCCCCTACACCTTCCGAGTAATATAGGTTGTCCGCAACCTCTCCGTTGATGGACGCCCCCAGAAGACCCGCCACAATGACGAGGAGAAGCGAAGAAGACAAGTCTAAGTCAGCCCCGAACCCCTCGTCGATAGATATGCACCCCCAAGCGTCACGGAACTCGGAGAAAAACTCCCGAAGAGCAGAAACAAAACCGTCAATATTAGAAGGTCTTTGTTGCGCAATACGCGCACGCGCATGCAAACACCACAACAAGTTGCAAGCACGCCGCCTTCGCCTAGAGCGCGCTTCTGAAGGAGGCAAACGAGGCAATTCCCCTACGTTATCCCATGACAAACGTGGAAACCAATAATCGAATGTATCAGAAAGAACAGCGTCCACCTGAGATCCTACAGAACTGACAGCGACACGCAACGAAGGATGGCACAGAGGAAGCAACACATCCCCCAATGTACGCAAATCGCTAATATCAGAAGAAGAATTGTCAATTGCGAGAACCTGAGGAGGCGCGCCGTCTAAAAAAGGCAAGAAGAGACCGTCGCAAACATCGGTCCATCGATAGCGACGAATGTCCGAAGGTGCTACAATGAGAGAAGCTTGTGAAGCAGCCCGCAAAGCAGTCACAGCTGAAGCAACGCTTAACACATGGTCCTCACCAGATAACTCCCCCCCGAACCCATTGTAACAACCCCGATGGAAGGTGGTATCTTATAAAGTACGGATACGTCGATTGAGCCTCCCCCACCTGAGCCATACTGCAAACCATATCAGCCACGTTGGACAACACGGGAAATGCCACACGCGCAAGCCAACCAGCGTCCCCCGATAGACGGTAGGTATCCCAAAGGGACACCGCGTGCATACAACCAGCAAAGGGGCGCAAACCATCGCTCATTGGCAACAAAAACCTCGGAGCGCCCGTCGCAGGATCGGACCAACGCCCAATATCTGACCATGGGACCATGTCCAGGTACAAACCCGACAGTCCCAGCTCAGGAACACCATCTTCATGCAGACGAGATAGAGGAACAACCTGACCACTATAAGTAGGCAAAAGCAGACTCGAAGCAATCGCCACATGCACACACGACGCCCCCGACGCAGAGGTTCCCGAAAGGTCCATTAAGCCTCCACAAGAGGCGTGAAGCTGGTACATTGCCATGCGCAGAGTGAAAAGGTCACGCATGAATTCGGAAGTTTCCTCCTGCAACATCCCTGCAGCCTTGGACACTATGTCAACCCTTGACTGCCACAGAGCTTCCCATGCCATGTCGTGACGCGAAACGAGACTGCTTGCGGACGTACCTGCGCGAAGCAACGCAAGCATGGACTCTCGCGCTTTCTTTCCTTCTGAACAACAACACAGAATGTGCAACGTGAAAGACTCCGTTTCAGGAGGGACACGCAAACGGACACGCGCCTCGCTTCCTGCGCCCTCGCCTGGAATGACATTGAACCCCTCGCAAGTCACCTCACCCAACCCCATGTAAGAAGCAGCGAGCATTCCACCACCACTAACGCAGTCCGATGAAGCGGCGCTCAGTACGAAGTGCTGAGCCGCAGATGTGTTGTAAAGGGAGCCGTCGAAGGTCCACGCTGCAGCACCATTACCATATGACATCGGTGCACGGACGAAATGGTCTATGAACAACGCTTTGTCTGACACGGCGCGGGTCACATCTAGAGTCTGCATTGCAACACAAGGAAGCGTCTGCAACACGCGCACCGTCCTAGTTACAGAGCACACTACACCGTCCGACGCGTCCAGAGCCGTCTCGGATACCGAAAGAGATGCATGACGCAAATCGAAGGAAATCCTGTTCACGTCGTGGCGCATCAGGAATCCCTCCTCGTCGGGAACGTCCTCAGGAGTGAAGCGGATTCTCAGAAACTCGCACATATCCTCATCATATTCGTTGTTACGTCTCCCTGCGGCGACCGTGCGCCGGGACGAGAGACCGTCCTCGGGTGTCACCATTGGCAAAAGAGCGAGCGATGGGCTGGAGAGAAGGGGGCATGCCAAGCGCGTGTAGAAAGTATGAGGGACCAAAGACGCACTCCAAGCGTCGTCGGATATATCGAGTTGTTGACCGCCCTCCATGTTTGATTGCTTTGCTTCTCTCGCAATCTTTTTTTAACCTGTAATGGGCGTTCCTGCCTCCCGGCCGATTTTTTTAAATTTCTAATCAGCCTCGCTAGCTTGATACATTAAGCACCAAGGAATCACAATTCCGCTCCATACCATGTTTCGCAACCAGTCAAAATCGGCCGGGAGGCAGGAACGCCCATTCTGTTGCAACATTTCAAATGAGCGTGCGGGATTTGTAAAGAGTAGTGAAGTCCGTCCCGTATACACGGTCGAACTCCGAAATACGATTCTTTGAAAACCCTAGCATCTCCACGACGACGAAGCGACGCAGGAAACGAGAAGACTCCTCGGCGGTGGTCTTGTCTGACCAGTACATCCGGATCTTTTCGAACACGGCGCCTCCGGTCCCGCTGTGGACCATGTTCGTCGAAGTCCCCTTCGGAGTCTCGACATACCCGTTACACACACGGAGTACCCTGTGCAAGGCAAAAGGCGGGATCATGATCTCCTCACGGAGAAATAGACACGGAAGGTTGTTAATCTTCCCCATGCTCTGCGATGCCCTGGACAATATGAAAAGCTCAGGGATAAGGGATGTGGGGACGACGTAAACCACCTCCATGTCGTACGACTTGGACAGGACGATCGACTGAGTATGCGATGAGTAAGTGGTGAATGTAAATGTATTTGTCTCAACGACATCACCCTCCACAAGATCCCCGAATGATTTGGTCGTCAAAAACCCCGAAGAGGGGTTCTGGGAACGGAACATGATGAGTGGAGGCAACACGTCGTCATCCTCAGCATTGTTTTTCAGACGCTTTATGTTTTTTCGGGCAACTGTGAGGACTTCATTGTAGTATGTAAAAATAGGCTCCCACAACAAAGGAAAGTCCGAAAACGCCACAGTCTCCCTACTCTGCACAGCGTCCAAGCGACCGACAGCAAGCGCGATGTTCAACTCAGTGAAGCGCGTCCACACTCGAGGCGTCTTCTTCAAACAGTCTAGGGTCTTAAAGGCGGTCGCAGAGGAGTAAATACCCTCCATAATTCCGACGTAACGACCGTTCGAGGCGTTCACATCAAACCGAAGCACTGACCCCCCACCCCCACTCGAAGGAACGCGGATTAAGTCACACAAGGCGTCGCTCGTGTTATTCACAAAATGACGGTACGAAGGAACCTTAGGCAATAATATTACACTATTTTTACTACTATTTTTAGAATGCGCAGGACCCAATGCAAGCCAACGTGAGTACTCGATGTAATCGATCGGAATGTACTCTTTACAATAGTGGACATAAAGCGGCGCCATGTTGTCACACACCTTTGCAGGGACGTTGATCATGTACCCCCAAACGTGTTTGCGCCCCGCAACGTCGAGGACCCACCATCCGTTTACAGCCTCCACAAACACACACTATGATGACAGCACGCCTTCCACCAAGGCCGGGAACAACCCCGCACCAGCAGTGTCGCCTATCGAAAGGGTTCTCACACGTTGGGTAGGTACAAAGTTCGTGAACATTACGAATGATGATGACTTTCCAAAATTCTTCTTCTTGTAGGAATTGCCTTTCCGCGAACTTCTTCCATCAAAAGAAAAGTTCTCACGGACATGTATTCCGCCGATGCGATCTACACCCGGCGTGTGTAACAGACAACTCTCTAGCAACGAACGCGATACAGAAAGCATGGCTAATGCGTCATTATCATTCTCAGAGTGCCAGACAATGTCCACGCACACAGGGAAGTGGTGGGGACACACGTCAATAAGGGGAATAACTAATTTCCCCCGATTGTGCACAGGCCGGATGTAACTTGCACGGTACAACTCTATGCTTACCCAACAAAGGTCAGAAACACCTCCGTCTAGGGTCGTGGGGGTGTCATCGTTCAGCATAATCATTCCACATGTGCGGAGATTGTCAGACAAAGCGGTACTATTCTTCCCGAAATCACCGATGACCATGATCATTATCGCACCCTTTTTGCTCCGCTCATCTATGATGTCGTCGCACAAACTCTGTATGATAGCACCTTTCTGTTTGGGGTGTGTACGTCCGGGTTCGTAGCGGTCACCAAGCCCAACATTGTAAATCACGAGACCGCCTCCATCATTGGGCCTACCGGTCTGTACCATAACCTTTCGAAAACGCTTGGAGGATTTTGAGGAACTAGCTGACAACAACTTAATGTCGCGTGCCGAATACACACTCAAACCATCTACCCACGCCTCCTTATCATCAGACGGCAAACAATGCCAACTTACTCAACATTTCGTCTATCTCCGAATACCCAACGCGCACACGACCAACCCTTCCTGCCCTGCGAGTCGTGCTAACATTGCCACGAGACGCACCGATGTACGCGCGCGTCAGCTCGACGATGGACTCCGGAAGGGGACCGAAGTCCTGGAACAAGGCAACGTCGGGCTCCAGCTTCGACAACAGATTTATAACTCTGTCAGGGAGGCAACGTAAAATCATATCCCCTTTGTTGTCAAGGGGGGTAGGAGAAGCGGGGATCTCCCAGCGACTCACGTTAAGAGAGCAAACTCGGAAGGCCCCTGTCGACTTCGGATTGCACTCCACATCGGCGATGGAAATGGTTGTTCCGCTTACCGAAACAATATCACTTTTCACCGTATTGGATACGATGAAATTCTTAGGGGATTCATACATGAAGAATACCGGACACTAGATGTATTTATGTGATTTTTTTACCTTCGACGAGTTTAACACGGCAACAACATCAGACGATTGATTCAATGACAGAAATTCATAAGTTCCCGGACATGGAACAAAGCTCGAGCACCTTCATGTCACCTAATGTCGACTCATTTGGCATGTCGGGATCCATGTCCATGAGCGCACGCGCATTAACGTGGTTCGTCGTCTCCCTGATATGGATAATCTTCATTATCAGAGAGTTAATAGCCAAATATTATACACCGACCATCAAATGGACACGCATCAGCATCTTCATTGCGTTGGCATTATATCATTTGTTCCTCATTAGCACTTTCTAATTCAATGGGCGTTCTTGCTTCCCAACGGATTTCCAATCCTACGATCACTTTTTGGGGGTCTTTTGATGCATTTCCAAAGCAAATCTTCCTATTAAAATCGTAAAATTGGAGTCAATTTGACAAAATATGCTTGAAATGAGCTTGAAAGACGGAGAAACGTACAGATTGCCGGAATGTTACAACGTTGAAATGCCATATTTTGTAACAAAAGGTGTTAACATCAATTCGTGTCTTACAATTATAATTGTAAGAAATAAAGGGAAAGCGGACGGTTATAAGTCGGCAGGCAGAATTCAGCTTTTACATCTACAATAAAAATCGTAAGTATAATTCATTGTAAAAAACGGCTATGTGTCAACATCTTACTCCTCCTCCTCCCCCCCCTCCCTCGTCCTCCTCTTTCCTCCTCCTTCTCCTCCTCCCATGCCCCATCCCCATCTTCCTCCTCCTCCATCTCCTCCTCCTCAGCAATGTCCTGCATTGTCTCCATCCGATGCACCGCCTCTGCCCTGGGATCTTTTGCTTCTCCATGGATTGACAAGCTAGGAGCATGCTTGTGTGGTACTTTTCTCTGGATCTTCATCCCTTGGGGGTTCGCGCTAGAAAAAAAATTAAATGCGTCAATGGGAATAATCGCCCTTTCCATGTGTCTTTCGCTAACCCCACACGGTAATAGGCACCAGCTTGTGTCCATCCATCTTCTGCCAAGTTGGGTTATTGTGTTTCAGTGTACACCAACTTCTGAGCCCCAGAGTATCAGTGCGGTTTACATACACCTTCCATTCTTCCATTCACTGGTATTGATTTGACCTTCACCACGTCCCCATCCTCTCAAATCCTCTAGGTCATCATCCATTTGTACTCAGTTGACCACAGCGACATGACCAACACCAAATACAGTAGTGGGCTTCGTTAGGTATTCTTCTATCCGGCTTCGTCCCTTGTGAAATATAAGTACACCCACACCTCCTCCTCTTGCCTTTCCATATTAGTCGCCAAGTGTGTGAGACCTTCATAGTCTTGGCATCTCGTTACTTGCATGTACAATGTCTGACACATCCATGGACAAGTCCAAAATTCTGCTATCAAGTCGGCTGGCCCATTGATTTCTCAGACTGTGTCAGAACCGACTGGTTGCTGACAACGCCGATGGGAAGTCGCAAAATGTTGTCTTTCGGGTACTCCCCAGTCACAGCATCATCTGGTTGAGTTCTCCAATACTCTTCTCAAGTTGAAGAAATCAGTCGCACCACTTATTGCTGGCTTCCCAAGATTTTACAAGCTTCTCGGCAATATTTTGAAGGACTGGGGCATGGGATGGGCCTCGGCGCGGTTCATCCATCGCGCTGGTCAATCGCTGCTGGTTCCTAAAGGTCTCCGCTGCGTGTCGGGTACACGGACATCCCAGCCTTTGTTACGGGTCTTGCACGGTCGCACCGTCGGTTTGTATAGAACCGGGACCATCGGCCATGTGGCCTGCAAGGACGTCCCTCCGGGCTTCTCGTTATGAATAGTCTTCCAGACAGCCGCCCAGTTTGCCTCGATATTCTCGAGCTCTTCAATCTTGATCTTGGGGGCTTCCTTCAATACTGTTCTGGTGTCCATCAGTGGGAAGCCATGAAGGACGTAAATAGGTGCAGCGTCATTGTCCCACTGTCCTCTCCAGATCCTGACCGTCATACTCCTTGTAATAGACCCCTGCACTTTTTTGGTGGTGCACATGTATGGTAATATTAGTGAATCATTTGGCACCCATATTCCTCCCGACTCTACTCGGAGCATCCCTTTGATAATACATCCTAGGTCCTAGGTACAACTTCCTTTGTATCAATTTAATTATATTGAAGCTGACATGTAAATCAATGAGGACATGGCACAACCCATATCCTCCCGAGCATAATCGTGAGCATTGTGGCAGACAGTACATACACGCAACGGTAGCATTTATTTGTAAATATCAGTACATCAAGATTCTTACTCACTCTCCCGTTGGGACCTTTCGTTTATCTTGAATGCGTGTAAACGGCGATTAACCTCCTTTGGAGTGCTATTGCCATGACGAACAACTTGTAAACGTTGTCTAGGAGACAGCGGAGAGTCCCCTATAGAGGTCACGACGTCTTGCCTTGTGTAATGGCCCCATTTTCCTTGCTACGTTACCACAAGCCCATTAGATGGTCCAGGGTGTACATCCATGTCTTTAACCCTTGCGGATCCACAGAGTACTTTTGGTCAGATTGCTATTTGGTGTCCTGGAGGGATGAAATGGACGTACACTTCCTCAAACCAGTTCATCTCAACCACAAGTACAGTATGCGACATGAAAGCTTCTTATTGTCCTTTGCCGCGTTGTCCCTTTGCACGAGGCACTACGGTGTAAGCTGCCCTCTTCTTCAAGTACCCGTTGAAGAAATGTTGGAACATGTATAGTCAGATTGATGGACTGCGAGTAGAATGGCAAGCCCAATAACAATGAAGCCTCTTCCCTGGGAGAATAATCCTGAGTTACATGAAGGAACATGAATTCAGAATATTAGCATTATTTGTTAAGTAATCATTTTCACGTTTTAAATACTGTGTATGCTCCCGATTATGCTCGGGAGGACATGTCGCTACATGCG
>JACBWV010000839.1:0-37500 GCA_013435795.1 Chlamydomonas sp. ICE-L
CACCCCCAGCAGCACCACCCAACACCACGTACCCCCACAACCCACCCACCACCAGCAGCACACCCACACCCCCACTCACCCCCTAACCCACCCACCCACGCAGGATCACCCACCCAGCCACCACCACCACCAACCCCACCCACCACCAGCTGACCAACCGCCACCACCCCACACAACCCACCCACGCCCGGCAGAGCACCACCCATCCACACCAGCATACAATTCACCCACACCATCAGCACCTCCCCATCACCCCCACCACAACCCAACCCACCAGCAGCAGTACCACCCCTTCAAACTACCATCCCACAACCCCCCACCCACCTCCATCGGCACCACCCACCACCACCACCACAAACCCCCCCACCACCAGCAGCACCCCTCCACCACACCACCCCACAACCCACCACCACCAGCCCCCATAGGTACCCCACCACCGCCACCAACACAACTCAGCCCCGCACCACACCACCACCACTCACTACAAGCAAACCCACCACAGGCAGGCACCAGCCCACCACCCCTCACCACGGTACAACGCACCCCACCACTAGCCGCACCACCCACCACCACCACCACCACAAACCCACCCACCCACAGCGCACCCCACGACCCCCCACAACAAACCCACCCCCCCACCAGCGGACCACCACCACCCCACCCCACAACCTACCTATCACCATCAGCACACCCTACCACCAACCCCACCACAACCCACCATCCACCCCAGTCACCACGCTCACCACCACCACCACCAATCTACCACCACTAGCAAGCACCACCTCACCACCACCAAACCCAACCCATCCACCCGCCGGACCCTCACCCACCACCACCACCACCACCACCCATCCCACCACCAAGCAGCACCACCACCCCCCCCACACCACCAACCCACCCCTCACCCAAAAAAACCCGTGGCAGCACCACGCAACCCCCCCCCACCACCATCAACCCACCACACCCAGCAGCCACTCCACCACCACCACCACCCACCAAACCCACCCACCACACCAGCCGCACCACCACCACCGACCACCCCCACAACCCACCGTACCACCAGCAGGCACCAGCCACCCCGACCACCACCCCAACCCACCCACCACCAGCAGCAACCACCCACCCCCACCAACTCACCACAACCCACCCACCGCCAGGCAGCACCAGCGACACCACCAACCATCAAATCCCGCCACCACCAGCAGCACACCCACCACCCCACTACACACCCACCCACCACCAGCAGCACCACCCCACCACCAACCCCCCACCACCAAACCCAACCCACCACCAGAAGCACCACCCCACCCCACCCACCACCACCAACCCCAACCCACCACCAGCTCACCACCCACCACCACCACCACCCACATAAACCCACCCACCACCAGCAGCGCCACCCACCCACCCACCATCCAGATTATAACGCCCACCCACCACAAGCAGCACCACCCATCCACCACCCCACCACAAACCACCCCAACACCAGCAGCTACCACCAAACCACCACCAACAACACATACCCACCCCCACCACAAAGCAGCACATACCCCAAACCACCACCCCACCACCCCCACCCACCCACCCACGCACCACCACCACCCACCACCACCACCACCAAAAACCCACCCCCACCAGGCAGCACCCACCCCACCACACCACCACCACATACCACCCACCACCATGCAGCACCACCACCACCACCTACAACCACAACCCACCCACCAACCCCAGCAGCACCACCCCGCCCCACCCCCACCACCACCACAAACCCACCCCACCCACCATCAGCACATCCACCACCACACCACCACAACCCACCCACCACAGCAGCACCACCACCACACCACAAACCCACACACAACGATCATCAACCACACCACCACACCACCCCCACAACCCACCCCCCACCCGCACCCGCCCACCACCACCATCACCAAACCACCCCCACAGCAGCAACCACCCCCCACACCACCACCACAACCCACCCACCACCATGATAACAAGCAACCACCCACCACCAACTACAACCACCTCCACCACCATCATCAACAACCCACAACCACCGACCCCAACCAACCCCACCACCATCATCACCACCCACACCACCACCAACACACCCACAAGTCACCACCAATCATCACCCACATACCACAAACCCACCCACCACCACCACCACCACCACCACCCAACACAACCACCCAACCAACACCATCACACCCCACCACACCACCACCCACAAGCACCCACCACCACCACACCACCACCCACAACCACCACCACAATCCCCCACAACCACCACCACATCCCCACCACCCACCACCACCCACCACCAAAACCATCACCACAAGACCACACCCACACACGTTGACCCCTTTGTAATCCTTCACACACCCACCATCACCACCACCCATTACCACCCCACCCACTTACCTACCACCACTCACCATCACCAGTAGCAGCAGCAATAACTACTACAGTGCTGCCACCTATCTTCCCAGCTCCCTCTGCCTAGCAGATCTGTCCCTGTAGCGAGAAGGAGTAGACTAGAAACTAGGACTCCTCCCCCTCCTCCTCCTCCTCCTCCTCAACATCATCATTATCACCATCATCAACACTCCACAGAGAGGCAAAGGAGGCTCGCAGAACTGCCCCCGTAGCGAGAGGTAGAGGAGTAAAAGTCAAGAAACTACAGCTATACACAACATCACAAACACACAAACCTCCTCCTTCTCCTCCTCCTCACCATCATCACCATCATCAACACTACACAGAGAGGCAAAGAAGGCTCACAGATCTGCCCCCGTAGCGAGAATGGGGGAGCTAGGAGTAAAAAAACAGCAGCGATGCACAACACCACAAACCTCCTCCTCCTCCTCCTCCTTCTCCTCCTTACCACCATCATTATCATCATCCCTACACAGATAGACAAAGGAGCCTCACATATCTGCCCCGGTAGCAAGAAGGAGGGTACTAGGAGTCAAGAAACAGCAGCGAGGCACAAGATTACAAACACACGCATGCACACATACACACAAACATCCTCCTCCTCCTCCTTCTCCTCCTCACCACCATCGTTATCACCATCATCACTACAGGCAGGCAAAGGAGGCTCACAGAGCTGTCTCCGTAGCGAGAATGGGGGGAGTAGGAGTCAAGAAACTGCAGCTATGCACAACATCACAAACACACAAACCTCCTCCTCCTCCTCCTCACCACCATCATGATCACCATCTTTACTACACAGACAGGCAAAGGAGGCTCACAGAGCTGTCCCCATAGCAAGAAAGAGGGGAGTAGGAGTCAAGAAACAACAGCTATGCACAAGATCACAAACACACAAATATACACAAACCTCCTCCTCCTCCTCCTCCTCCTCCTCCTTCTCCTCCTCACCATTATCACCATCACCATCATCACTACACAGGCAGACAAAGGAGGCCCACAGAGCTGTCCCCGTAGGGTGAATAGGGGGGGTAGGAGTCAAGAAACAACAGATATGCACAACATCACTAACACACAAACCTCCTCCTCCTCCTCCTCCTCCTCCTCCTCAACATCATCATTATCATCATCACTACACAGGCAGAAAAAGGAGGCTCACAGAGCTGCCCCAGTAGCGAGAATGGGGAGACTAGGAGTCAAGAAACAGCAGCTATGCACAACATCATGGAGGAGCAAGGGGAGGAGGTACTTCAAGATGATTCCCTTCACTCTCTTTTCCAAGAAGCATGCATGAGCTGTCTGCTATGCGTGGATAACATGTCCCAAGGTAGAGTCATGTCTGTCCCCATTGTTTTTAGTTGTGCAAGGAATTTCGCCCCAGGAGGTGCGCCATGACGTCTACCTCAACTCTCTTTTCCAAGAAGCATGCATGAGCTGTCTGCTATGCGTGGATACCATGGCATGATCAAAGAAATATAAATTCATATAATAAAAATAGAATACAAATATAATGTATTACAAGTAAAATAATATAATAATAATAATAATATGGCACACGGTAGACTCAAGTAGTAGCAACTTCACACAACTAAGTTTATACCCATATTTCATTATCTTTTGGTATTAAGAAACAGAGTGAAATATAGTTTTTAACCCTCGCTATCAGTACTTATAGCTGGTTTTAACAGGTTAATGAACTCTATCTTCTTAAGGCTACAGACTTCTACTTAAATTATAATGAAGGCACACGGTAGACTCAAGTCTATTCCCCTTTATTTCCTTTGTTTACTTTTGTAGGAGTGGCAACGCCATTCGAACTGAATCATGTATGATGAGCTGTCTGCTGTGCGTGGATAACATGGCACAAGGTTGAGTCATGTCTGTCCCCCTTGTTTTTAGTTGTGTAAGGAATTTCGCCCCAGGAGGTGCGCCATGACGTCTCCCTCCACTCTCTTTTCCAAGAAGCATGCATGAGCTGTCTGCTGCGCGTGGATAACATGTCCCAAGGTAGAGTCATGTCTGTCCCCCTTGTTTTTAGTTGTGTAAGGAAGTTCGCCCCAGGAGGTGCGCCATGACGTCTCCCTCCACTCTCTTTTCCAAGAAGCATGCATGAGCTGTCTGCTGCGCGTGGATAACATGTCCCAAGGTAGAGTCATGTCTGTCCCCCTTGCTTTTAGTTGTGCAAGGAAGTTCGCCCCAGGAGGTGCGCCATGAAGTCTACCTCCACTCCCTTCCTCAAGCAGCTTGGATGAGATGTCAGCTATGGGTGGATAATATTGCCCAAGGTAGGAGTGCAATATTATGTATGTGTGTGGGGGGGAGTGGGGGGTGGAGGTGGGGGGTGGGGGGTGGGGGGGGAGTGGGGGGGGGGGGGAGACTGGGGGGAGGAGGGCGGGGAGGGGGGCGGGGGGGCTGGGGGGGTGAGTGGGGGAGGGGGAGGGGGGGGGGTCGTGGAGGGGGGGGGGCGGAGGGGCTCGGGGCGGGCGGGGGGGGGGGATGTGGGTAGCGTGGGGGAGGGGGGGGGGGGCAGTGGGGGGTGGGGGGGGGAGGGAAGGGGGGGGCGGAGGCGGTAGCTATGCGCGGATAACATGTCGCAAGGTAGGAGTTGTCAACTGTTTGGCTGCTCTTAAAACTCATAGACTTAGGTACGACCCATTAAGTTTTTGACTAGTCAGGATGACCACGGTGGAGCAGTGCAGGGGCAACCTAAACGGCACACGGCACACGAACACACCCACCACACCACACACACCACATACACCACCAACACACACAGAACACACACACAACACCGGCAAACACACACACACACCGGCACACACACACACACACACAAATAGGCAGGACAAACACAGTGAGCAGTGCAGGGGCAACCTAACCGGCACACACACACACACACACACACACACCACAACACACAAACCACAAACACAAAAAACCAGAACAACAAACACAAATTAGGCGGACAAAACACATGAGCAGTGCAGGGGAAACCTAACCGGGG
The DNA here is from genome assembly GCA_013435795.1 of Chlamydomonas sp. ICE-L. Lineage (NCBI taxonomy): Eukaryota > Viridiplantae > Chlorophyta > Chlorophyceae > Chlamydomonadales > Chlamydomonadaceae > Chlamydomonas > Chlamydomonas sp. ICE-L. The sequence continues at coordinate 5,450 of JACBWV010000839.1, forward strand.
CACAAAAACACACAAAACACACACACACACCCACTAACACAAACACACAATCCACACCCCACACAAATAGGAGGACAAACACAGTGAGCAGTTGCAGGGGAAACTAAACGGGCCACACACACACACACCAGCCCACACACACAAACCACACACACACAACACACAAACCAGCACACACCATACGCACCAGCACACACCCACACACACACCAGCACACACAAACACACACCAGCACCACAACACAAACACACCACAAAATAGAAGGTATAACAAAAATTCGTGAGCAATTACAGGGGGCACCTAACCGGCACACACACACACACCACACACACACACACCAGCACACACCACACAACAGAACACACCAGAACACAACAACAACACACACAAATAGGCCAGCAGGACCAAACACAGGAGCAGAGTAAAGGGGAAACCTAACCGGCACAACACACAACACACACACCACACACAAACACACCACCAGCACACCCAACACACCACACCACCAGCACACACACACACACACACACCAGCACACACACACACACACACAAAAGGCAGGACAAACACAGTGAGCAGGCAGGGGCAAACCTAACCTGGAACACACCACCACCACAACACAAATAGGCAGGACAAACACAGTGAGCAGTGCAGGGGCAACCTAACCGGCACACACACACACACACACACACACACACACAAATAGGCAGGACAAACACAGTGAGCAGTGCAGGGGCAACCTAACCGGCACACACACAAACACACACACACACACACACCAGCACACACACACAAATAGGCAGGACAAACACAGTGAGCAGTGCAGTGGCAACCCAACACTGCAAACAGATACCTGGAGTGCTCCAAGACGCCTCCCTGCACTCTCTTGGGGGTTGAGCGGTGGGCGCAGGGGGGCACTGGGCCTGGAGGTTATACCACCATTAGGGGGGGCCGCAAGGGGGGGAGGAGGCTCTGGCCCAGGAGGCACACCACCATTAGGGGGGGGGGGGGGGGGGGGGGGGGGGGCAAGGGGGGGAGGGGCCCTTGGGGAGGAAGTACACCACCATCAGGGGGGGCCGCAAGGGGGGGAGGAGGCTCTGGGGCCAGGAGGCACACCACCATTAGGGGGGGGGGGGGGGGGGGGGCAAGGGGGGGAGGAGGCCCTTGGGGAGGAAGTACACCACCATCAGGGGGGGCCGCAAGGGGGGGAGGAGGCTCTGGGCCAGGAGGCACACCACCATTAGGGGGGGGGGGCAAGGGGGGGAGGGGGCCCTTGGGGAGGAAGTACACCACCATCAGGGGGGGGGCGCAAGGGGGGGAGGAGGCTCTGGGCCAGGAGGCACACCACCATTAGGGGGGGGGGCAAGGGGGGGAGGGGGCCCTTGGGGAGGAAGTACACCACCATCAGGGGGGGGGCGCAAGGGGGGGAGGAGGCTCTGGGCCAGGAGGCACACCACCATTAGGGGGGGGGGGCAAGGGGGGGAGGAGACCCTTGGGGAGGAAGTACACCACCATCAGGGGGGGCCGCATGGGGGGAAAGAGGCTCTGGTATAGGAGGCACACCACCAATTGGGGGGGGGGGGGGGGCGGGGGGGGGGAGGAGGCCCTTGGGGAGGAAGTACACCACCATTGGGAGGGGCTGCAGGGTGAGGTTGCCCACCATTGGGAGGGGGCGCAGGGGCAGATTGTCCTCCATTGGGTGGGGGTGGTTGCCCACCAATTGGAGGGTGCGCAGGGGCAACCTAACACTGCAAACAGATTCCCGAAGTGCTTCAAGAAGTCTCCCTGCACTCTCTTTTTCGAGAAGCATGCATGAGCTGTCTGCTACGCATGGATAATATATTAATATGGCATAATATCTCGCATAATATAATATAATACAAATGAAATAGTAAGAATATAAGAAGAAGAAGAAGAATAATAATATAATAAAATAAAAATAAAATATAATAATAATATGGCCCAAGGTAGACTCATGTCCGTTCCCCTTGTATTTACTTTGTTTACTTTTGTAGGAGTGGCAACGCCATTCGAACTGAATCATGTATGAAGATCTGTCTGCTTTGTGTGGATAACATGGCACAAGGTTGACTCGTGTCTGCCCCCCCCTTTGTTTTACTTGTGAAAGGAATTTCACCCCAGAGGGTGGGTTTCCCGACACAAACCAGCAACACCAAGGATTTCAGCTCGAATGGCGTTGCCACATCTACAAAAGAGTAGGCACACTTAGGTTACCTGTGTGGATAACAACTGTGGTGAAAAAATGTAACTACCTGTCGACTCCTCCTTTGGTCGCTCTTGGCGTTGCAGGTCGTCGTCTACCGCCATGGTAGCTTGTCCAGTTGAGGTAGGAGACCGCTCCTCACCCGCGTACGACGGGCTCCCTTAACACCACGCCCCACCAGGCGTTATCATTACCTGTGTGGATAACAACTGTGGTGAAAAAATAAGCTAAAATTTGAATGCTTTGCAGGTCAACACAATGTAGCAATGATATTTAAACTGAAGTTTGAATACTTTGCAGGACAACACGATGTAACAACAATATTTAAACTGAAAATATTTTAACTGGAAATGGAATGCACTGCAGGACAACACGATGTAGCAAAGCAACATCTACACCACGCCATTAAGTTGTCGACATTTCTACAAACGGAGGCAAGCATATGCACCAATGCAGCAGAAGTGACCCAGAGACGTGCAAGAGAGGGCTGCACGGTATTCCCTCTCACACAACATGACTCCCATGAGGGTATACTAAGGGCGCACGCTGACATGAGCCTACCAGTGAGTGACCTGCTCCACAGGTGTCAGGCACTGAGGCTTGTGCTCAGGTGGATGCAGGCACACGGGTGATAAATGCATGTCTGCAAGAGAGGGCTGCACGCCATTCCCTCTCACACGACATGTCTCGTGTGAAAGTGGACAAAGGGCGGATTCAAGGAGGCATGGGCACGCTGACATGAGCCTACCAGTGAGTGACCTGCTGCACAGGTGTCAGGCACTGAGGCTTGTGCTCAGGTGGATGCAGGCACACGGGTGACAAATATAAATGTGCAAGAGAGGTCTGCACGTCATTCCCTCTCACACGACATGTCTCGTGTGATGGTGGACAAAGAGCGGATTCAAGAAGGCATGGACACCCTACAATCGAAATGCTGCTAGCAGTGAGTAACCTGCTCCACAGGTGTCAGGCACTGAGGCTTGTGCTCAGGTGGATGCAGGCACACGGGTGACAAATATAAATGTGCAAGAGAGGTCTGCACGTCATTCCCTCTCACACGACATGTCTCGTGTGATGGTGGACAAAGAGCGGATTCAAGAAGGCATGGACACCCTACAATCGAAATGCTGCTAGCAGTGAGTAACCTGCTCCACAGGTGTCAGGCACTGAGGCTTGTGCTCAGGTGGATGCAGGCACACGGGTGACAAATATAAATGTGCAAGAGAGGGCTGCACGCCATTCCCTCTCACACGACATGTCTCGTGTGATGGCGGACAAAGAGCGGATTTCAAGAGGCATGGACACCCTACAATCGAAATGCTGCTAGCAGTGAGTAACCTGCTCCACAGGTGTCAGGCACTGTGGCTTGTGCTCAGGTGGATGCAGGCACACGGGTGACAAATATAAATGTGCAAGAGAGGGCTGCACGCCATTCCCTCTCACACGACATGTCTCGTGTGATGGCGGACAAAGAGCGGATTCAAGAAGGCATGGACACCCTACAATCGAAATGCTGCTAGCAGTGAGTAACCTGCTCCACAGGTGTCAGGCACTGAGGCTTGTGCTCAGGTGGATGCAGGCACACGGGTGACAAATATAAATGTGCAAGAGAGGGCTGCACGCCATTCCCTCTCACACGACATGTCTCGTGTGATGGTGGACAAAGAGCGGATTCAAGAAGGCATGGACACCCTACAGTCGAAATGCTGCTAGCAGTGAGTAGAATGCTCCACAGGTGTCAGGCACTGAGGCTTGTGCTCAGGTGGATGCAGGCACACGGGTGACAAATGTACTTGTGCAAGAGAGGGCTGCGCGCCATTCCCTCTCACACAGCACAACTCCTGTGATGGTGGACTATCTCGTGGCAGTACAGCATGAATCCCATGAGGTTATTCTGCGGGTGCATGGTGGTAGGAGTACGGCATGACTCGTGTGATGGTGGACTAAGGGCGGATTCGTGGAGGCATGGACACGCTACATTCGAAATGCTGCTAGCAGTGAGTAAATAAACTGCTCCACAGATGTCAGGCACTGAGGTTTGTAAACTGGTGGATGCTGGTGCATGGTTAACCAATACAAATGTGCAAGAGAGGTCTGCACCCTACCTCTTACACGGCATGACTATTGTGATGGTGGACAAAGGGCGGATTCAAGGAGGCATGGACACGCTACAGTCAAAATGCTGCTAGCAGTGAGTAAACTGCTCCACAGGTGTCAGGCACTTAGGCTTGTAAACAGGTGGATGCTGGTGCATGGGTAACCAATCTATCTAACTATCTATCAATGTTTTATTTTTTAGTTGCGCTTTTTTGGCAACGCACAATTTTTCAAGGCAGCTCCGCTTTAAGCCCTGCAAAAAAATGGCATGTGCGCTTAAAGCACTGGCCGATTTGGCAGAATGCAGTACCCTGGTTGGGGGGCATGATATCCCCATCAACACCCATGACATATGCCCTCCTTTTGCTTGTGGTTAATGGTGAGGAGAGTAGGGCATGCAGGCCAAATAGTGAATCACCATTGGTGATAGGTTCTGCCCGGGGGACGAGGTGGGTGAGAACTGAGAAGACTTCTATCTCCAGTCGCGTGAGAGGTGGCCCCAGAATCTACTACCCATCTTGGAACACTTCCAAAACTAACTTTCCCAAGCCCCCAACCCCTTCCTCCTGCCAGCTGCCAGCCGATCGTTGTGTGCTCATCTTTGACCCACTGGGCGCTGTTTTCGAGTACGTGTGGGTGCTCTACGAGAGCCAAAACATACTCAAGACGAAGTCCTGCATGATTGGGTGGGGGGAAGCTACCCTCCAGTGAGCTAGCATCCACAAGCCAGATCCTCCTCGGGTTTAGGGGGTTTAGGATATAGGGTTCAGGTTTTAGGTTTTAGGGTATATGAGATGCATGATAGGGATACCAGAGCAGAATCCCCTCACCCAGATGTCTCATGCCACTGCCCAAGCTATGCACAAAACCAGCTTGGGTAAGGCTGCCTCTGTCATCAATCCAGGAGATTTTTGACGCTCGGCAGTGCAGATGCGAAGTCGCAATGCTTTTTATCACGGTTGGGCAAGTTCCTGTAGCGCTGTTCAGTCTCGTAATTGAGTTTTGCTGAGTATGCAACAATATCCTCTCTAAGTGGGTTTACAATTTTGCCAAAACCCTCACTGTTATAAAACTGTCCAGGTGCCCCTGCGCTGTTCAGTCTAGGCATTGATTTTTGCTGAGTATGTAACAATATCCTCTCACTTACCCAATTTGGCCTACCCCTGGACTGTAACAACATACACACACACGCTTGGCGGTGCATAACCTAGATGCGAAGCTCAGAACAGGGTAGCTTACATGTACGTGTGGACGGATTGTGGCTAGCGGTGATGGGCCGGCATAACATGTGAAGCCGAGATATTGTTAGACAAGTACTTTAGTTTTCCTTGCTCTCTCGTGGGCAATGGGGCATAGGGACGAAGGGAACTGACGCAGTTGTTACACGTTGTACAAGATATTAGCAGGCTGAACTTGCCGGTGTTAGTACCATTTCAGATATGACGGCACAAGGGCCTGCCTCAGCTACAATATAACGGGCTGGTATCCGCCAGTACCTGGCCAGCGGCCCAGGGTAAAGAACCTGGCTGGGTCTACGCGTAACCGAGTTTAGTATGGTATGAGTGTATGACCAATAAGGCGTACCATAACTAGTACCGGCCAATTCCTCTGGGCGGTACTAGTCTAAAATTTTGGAGTCAACACTTTATCTTTGGAGAGAATTAGCCTTACTGGACATTCGAATTCCATTAAATAAATTTAAATAAATTCCATTAAATAAATTTAAATTAATAATTCCATTAAATAAATTAAAATTTAAATTCCATTAAATAAATTTAACTATTACCGTTTTACTGTATAGACAGGAAGATATAACAAGGCACTTTCTTTTCATCAGTGGGCCCCCGTAGGGGGCCGGCATTACATGTGAAGCCGAGATATTGTTACAGGAGCCGTCAAGGGCAGGATCAATACAGTGAGAAGTTATGGTACCGGGGGGCTCCCATTCCATGGGAAACCCTACCGGGCATTATTGGATAAGACTCACGAGTCGTAGCAAATCCTATCAGAACACCAAATCCTCCCAGACTCTCCATACACCGACTGTATCGAAATACAAAATGAACTTATCAACCACCCAATACAAAAACACAAAGATCTTACTGATGATGATGATTACATTTTTCCTGGTGCCCTACTGGACTCCAAATGTGCCCTCGGCTTGATGGAGTCAGGGGGGACTTCCTGGCATCTTGCAAGCGGAAGAAAATAAAAATTAAAACAATGTAATTGTATTATTATTATTATTATTATTATTATTTTATACTGCCTGGACCTCCATTTCTGTCCTAGCCAACATGGCCCTGGCGCTAGCTGTGGAGTGCACCCCCTTCAACACAGGATTCTCGCGCAGCACGTCCTCCGCTTCTCGTGCTTTATTCGATAAATTCTCCATCCTCGCCACATCATCAGCCGCTACAGAGGAGGTGTTGAAGGCTCCACCCGCTCGACTCGCTGCTCTCGCTGCCTCAATGTTGGAAATCTTGGAAGTGGCGGCCTCAGCTCGTGAGCGAGTGGTCGCAGTTGTTCTGGGAAGAGGCGGAATTTTATTTAGGTGGGATTTTATTCGAGGTGGGAGATATTGTTTAGGTGGTATTGTTTTTAGGTGGGACTTTTGAGGGTTATTTTTTTAGTTGGAAACGGATTTCTTTTAAGCTGTGAAAGGTGTAAGGTGAGGTGGTGGAGGGGAGAGAGGTGATGTGGTGGGTGGGAGAGAGAGAGGGGGGATGGTGTGAGGTGAGATGGTGGAGGCGAGTAGCCGCAGTTGTTCTGGGAAAGAGGCGGGGGGGTAGGGGGTGTAAGAAGTGGGTGAAAACGGAGGGGGTGAGGGTGAAAGGTTGGGCATGGGGGAGGGGGACGGGGAGAAAGAAAGGGGGGGGGGGGGATTCGGGGGACTGAGAGAGATTCGAGAGGGTGAGGGTGAGGAGGGGGGAGGGTGGGGGAGGAGGTGGCTCCCCTACCGGGGGGGAGGGGAAACGACCTGGGGGGAGGGGGGGGGACTGGGGAGAAGGGGCGGGGGGAGAAGGCGGGGGGGCTCTCGGTGGGGTGGTGGAGGGGGAGAGGGGGATGGGATGGTGGTGTTGGAGGGGGATGGTGTGATGATGATGGTGGTGTGGTAAGTGGAAGGGGTGGGATGGTGTGAGGTGAGATGGTGGATGTGAAAAAGGTGGTGTGGTAGGGGAGCCTCCTCGTGTTATTTGGCGGGAGCTCCCAGGGGGAAGAGGGGGGAGGGGGGAGGTGAGATAAGGGGGGGGTGTGGAGGGGAAGATCGGGGGGAAAGGGTGGGTGGTGGGTGGGGTGAGGTGGAGGCGGGGGGGATGGGGGGGGTGAGGGGAAGGGGTGCGTGCCTGGTGGGGAGGGGGGTGAGGGCAGAACAGGTGGTGATGGGGTGAGTGAGTGGGGGTGAGGGGGGAGAGGGGGGATGCGCGGTTGAGGATGGGGCTCGGGGGGGTGTGAGTGGAAGCAGTGAGGAAGGGGGTAAGGTGAGAGAGGTAGGTGGGGAGAAGAGAGAAAGGTGGTGTGGTGAGTGGGAGAGGTGGAATGGTGTGAGGTGAGATAGAATAATATGAATAAGATAAGACACACAAGCACACATGTACACACATACACGTACATAACACACTAGGAAAGAAAAAAAAAGGAATAAGAAGAAAAAACAGAAAAAGTTCTTTTCAATACAAACAGGAAAGAGAACCTCAAAAAAAAAAAGGAAAAAGAGATGAGAGGAAAAAAAATAAAAAGAAAACAAAATAAAAAGAAGAAAAAAATATAAATAAAAAATATAATAAGAAAAAGAAATTAAGAAAAAAAAAAAAAAAAGAAAAAAACCACAAAAAAAAAAATAAGAAAAAAAAGAAAAAAAAAAAAAAAAAAAAAAAAAAAACACACAACACAATAAAAACAAAAAAAAACCCCCCCCCCCCCCCCGTCCCCATTTTCAACAATTTGCAAGCACAAGGGTTGCCTCCTCAACCTCGCACTAGTGTTCTTCCCTTTCCCTTTCCCCTTTCCCCCCTCGACGTCCCCTGCTTCACACACACACAACACACACAAACACAATCATCCCCCCCCCCCCCCCCCCCGCACACCGCACCGCCCCCCATTCTCACATGATAGCACAACTGGGTGCCTCCGACTGTCCCCTACTGCCCCCTCGTCGCCCCCTGCTTGCACACACAACCAACACACCACACACACACACGATCTCTCTCTCTCTCACACGCAACACGAACACACTCAATACCCCCCTCCCCCCCCACCCCCACCCAAACACACACAACACACACATTCCCACCTGCTCTCCACGCCTTGGTGCCCCGGACATGTCCTCCTACTGTCCCTTCGTGTCCCAGCTTGAGAGTCCCCTGGACGCCCACCCTCACCTACACCACGCTCTCTCTCTCTCACACACAACCAAAACCAAGCAATACCCCCCCCCCCCCCCCCCCACCACACACACAACACCCACATTTCACCTGCTCGCCACAGCTTGGTGCCTCCGACTGTCCTCCTACTGTCCTCTCGTCGTCCCCTGCTTCAGAATCTCCCCTGGACGCCTTCTCCTCGGCTATCTGTCTGAACGTGGCGTGGTTTATGGCGCGCACAAAGTTTCTTCACCCTGTCATCTCACATCCATTCCGATCCTGATGGGGATCCGTTGGTGTTCCAGAGCCTTCAGGGTCTTGCTGCAGCTCTGGGTCGTCCAGGCTGTGCAAGCAGTGGGTGGGTTGGTTGGTGGTTGGTGGTTGTGGTTGGTGGTGTGGTCATGGCACACACAAAGTTGTTCTTCTACTCCTTGTCCTCATCCTCATCCATTCCGATCCTGCTGGGATCCGTTGCGTCCAGAGCCTTCAGGGTCTGCTGCAGCTCTGGGTCGTCCAGCTGTGCAAGCAGTGGTTGGTTGGTTGGTGGTTGGTGGTTGGTTGGTTGGTGGTGGTGGTTCATGGCACACACAAAGTTGTTCTTCTACTCCTTGTCCTCATCCTCATCCATTCCGATCCTGCTGGGATCCGTTGCGTCCAGAGCCTTCAGGGTCTGCTGCAGCTCTGGGTCGTCCAGCTGTGCAAGCAGTGGTTGGTTGGTTGGTGGTTGGTGGTTGGTTGGTTGGTGGTGGTGGTTCATGGCACACACAAAGTTGTTCTTCTACTCCTTGTCCTCATCCTCATCCATTCCGATCCTGCTGGGATCCGTTGCGTCCAGAGCCTACAGGGTCTGCTGCAGCTCTGGGTCGTCCAGCTGTGCAAGCAGTGGTTGGTTGGTTGGTGGTTGGTGGTTGGTTGGTTGGTGGTGGTGGTTCATGGCACACACAAAGTTGTTCTTCTACTCCTTGTCCTCATCCTCATCCATTCCGATCCTGCTGGGATCCGTTGCGTCCAGAGCCTTCAGGGACTGCTGCAGCTCTGGGGGTACGCTGTGAAAGCAGTGGGTGGTTTGGTTTGTGGTTGGTGTTTGGTTGGTTGGTGTGGTGGTTCATGGCACACACAAAGTGTTCTTTACTCGGTACCTCATCCTCATCCATTCGATCCTGTGGGATCCAGTTGGTCCAGAGCTTTAGGGTCTGCGCAGCTCTGGGTCGTCCAGCTGTGAAAGCAGTGGTGGTTGGTGGGTGGTTGTGGTTGGTTGGTTGGTGGTGGTGGTTTCATGCACACACAAAGTTGTTCTTCTACTCCTTGTCCTCATCCTCATCCATTCCGATCCTGCTGGGATCCGTTGCGTCCAGAGCCTTCAGGGTCTGCTGCAGCTCTGGGTCGTCCAGCTGTGCAAGCAGTGGTTGGTTGGTTGGTGGTTGGTGGTTGGTTGGTTGGTGGTGGTGGATCATGGCACACACAAAGTTGTTCTTCTACTCCTTGTCCTCATCCTCATCCATTCCGATCCTGCTGGGATCCATTGCGTCCAGAGCCTTCAGGGTCTGCTGCAGCTCTGGGTTGTCCAGCTGTGCAAGCAGTGGTTGGTTGGTTGGTGGTTGGTTGGTTGGTGGTTGGTTGGTTGGTTGTTGGTTGGTTGGTTGTTGGTCGGTTGTTGGTTGGTTGTTGGTTGGTTGTTGGTTGGTTGGTTGGTTGTTGGTGTTGGTTGGTTGGTTGGTTGGTTGGTTGGTTGGTTGGTGGTTGGTTGGTGGTTGGTGGTGGTTCATGGCACGCGCAAAGTTTTTCTTTTACTCCTTGTTGACTTACAGGTACTTGCTTTGTTGCAAGTACTCAACAAAGCCGTCGCACAAGTCAAGGCCCTCTTTGAAGTCAAGCAATCATCAGTGTATTGCGGGTGGATGATACATGTTGGCTTCGGTGGTGGGCGCGTGTGTGTATGAGGTGTTGGTGTGTGGTGTGTGTGGGGGGGGGGGGGGTGGGGATTTGTTGACTTACTTGTGCGACAAAGCCGTCGAAGTCAAGGCCCTAAGTGGAGGGTGGTGATTGTACGTGTGGCAGTGTGTATGCGTGTATGTGTTGGGGTGGGCTGCATGTGTGTTGGGGTAGGTGGGTAGGTGGGTGGGGGGTGGGGTGGGGTGGGGTGGGGGGGGGCATTTGTTGACCTACTTGAGCGACAAAACCGTCGAAGTCAAGGCCCTCAGTGAAGTCAAGTAAATCATTCATCTCCTCCTCGTCAATTTTGTCAGCATCATCTCCAGTCAAGGCCCACGCTGGCTTGGCTTTCTTTTTCGACTTGGAGGCTGAGCTGGCGGACCCGGCCCGGGCTGAGGTGGGTCTAGAGGGGGGCTTGGGCGGTGTACCCCAGGGTTCATGAGCAGAGGCTGGGCTAGGGTTTGGGGAGGGGGCGGCTGGGGGGGGGTCTGTGGATGGGGACACGCCGCTTGCGGACGCTTCTGTGTCTTGGAAGAGGCTGGTCACAAAGTCGTCGACGTCTGCCAGAAGGGCGGCCTCGTCTGGTACCACACCGCCAGCTGCCGCATGCATATTGCTGCTGCTGGTGGAGTCCCCACCTCTGCTCTGAGCTGAGATGCCTGTTCCCCGAGATGCCTTCCAAAAGCCTGGGTGGGTGGGCGGGTCTGGGGTGGGGAGTGGTTGGTTTGCAGGGTGGGTGGAAGGAGTGGGTGGTAGTTGGTGGTGGAGTGGGTGAAGGAGTGTGTGGTGGGTGGGTGGGTGGTGAAGGGTTTCCCCCGGTGGTTGTCCCAACCTCTGCCCTGAGCTGAGAGGCTTGTGCCCCGAGATGCCTTCCAAAAGCCTGGGTGGGTGGTGGTGTAGGTGGTGGGTGGTGGTGTGGGTGGTGGGTGGTGGTGTCCCAACCTTGGCCCCTGAGAGGAGAGGTGAGAGGCTGTGCCCCGCGGATTAGATGCCTTCCAAAAGCCTGGGTGGGTGGTGGTGTAGGTGGTGGGTGGTGGTGTGGGTGGTGGGTGGTGGTGTCCCAACCTCTGCCCTGAGCTGAGAGGCTTGTGCCCCGAGATGCCTTCCAAAAGCCTGGGTAGGTGGTGGAGTCGGTGGGTGGTGGTAGGTGGGTGGTGGGGGGGAGGGTGAAAGGAGTGTGTGGTGTGGGTGGTGTGGGGGGGTGGTGGGCGGTGGGGGTGGGTGGGGTGGTGGGTTTGTCCCCACCTCTTGCCCTGATATGAGACGCGTGTGCCCTGAGAAGGCCTTACACAGCCTGGGATGGGTGGGGTGGAGGAAGGAGCAGAGGGGGTGAGTGGGGGGGTGGGGGAAGGGGGGGGGGGGTGTGGGTGGCGGAGTGGGGTGGGTGGTGGAGGAGTGGGTGGGTGGGTTGTGGGTTGGTGGGGTGGGGGGGTGGGTATGGGGGTTGTGGATGGGGGGGGGGGTGGGTGGGGGAGTGGGGGTGTTGGGTTGGTGTGTGGTGGCGAGGGGTGGATTTTGGGTCGGGGGGTTGGTACTGTGGTGGTGGTTGGTGGAGTGGGTGGTGGGTGGTGTTGGGGGGGGTGGTGGGTTGGTTGTGGTGGCGTGGGCGGGGGGGGTGTGAGGGATGGTGGGTGCTGGTGTGGCGGCATGTCGCCCACCTCTGATCTGATCTGAGACGCGGATGTGCCCAGAGGGACGACAAAAAGCCTGGGTGGGTGGGTGGGGGAGGGGTGGGTGGTAGGGGGATGGGTTGTGGTGGAGGCGCGTGGGGAGTGGGTTGGGTGGGTGGGTGGGTGGTGGAGTGCGGTGGTGGAGTGGGTGGGTGTGGGTGGTGGAGTGGGTGGGGCTGGTTGGTTGGTGGGTGGGTGATGGGTGGGTGCGTGTGGGTGGGTCGGGGGTGGACGTGGATGGTGGGTTGTGGAGGGGTGGGTTGTGGTGAGGTGGGATCGAGGGGAGTCTTGGGGGGTGAAGTGGGTGGTGGGTGGTGGAGTGGGTGGGTGGGGGGTGGGGGGGTGGTGGAGTGGGGTGGTGGGTGGTGGATGGGGTGGGTGGTAGGTGGGTGGGGGAGTGGGTGGTGGATGTGGGTGGGGTGGTGGAGTGGGTGGTGGGTGCGGGGGTGGTGGAGTGGGTGGGGTTGGGTGGTTGGAGTGGCGGTGGGGATAGGTGGGTGGTGGAGTGGGTGGGTGGTAGGTGGGTGGTGGGTTGGTGGTGGAGTGGATGGTGGGTGCTGGTGTTGGTGTCCCCACTTCTGCTCTGAGCCGAGGCGCGTGTGCCCACACCCAAATACCCCCCCCCCACACCCACCCATCCACCCACCCCATATCGGCCAAACCGGTTTGGTTGGGGGTCTCTCCACCCTTCAATATGGATGATCTCAGCTTAGCGGGATGAAATAGACCCCCCCACCCCCACCCCCACCCCCCACCCCCCACACACCCCCTCCCCAAAGCCACACCCTTAGCCCCCCACCCTCCCACACACCATGCCTGTGGTGGTCTTTTCCTTCAATATGGATGCTCTCAGCTTAGCAGTGAACTGTTGACCCCCCCTCCCCCCCTCCCACCCCCCCCCCACCCCCCCAACCCAGACCCCCCCAAATCCAACCCCAACCAGACCCCCCCCCCCCCCACACACACACACACCCCTAGCCCCCCCCCCCCCCCCCCCCCCAACCCAACCCACCATACCTGTGGTGGTCTCCCCCCTTCAATATGGACGCCCTCAGCTTCGCAGTGAACTGTGCCAGGGGTTCCTTTTTGCTCATGGTGCCTAGTAGATCGGATCGTCATGACATACCCCCACCCCCCCCCACACCACACACACCCAACACACCATACCTGTGGTGCTCTCCCCCCTTCAATATGGACGCCCTCAGCTTAGCAGTGACTGTGCCAGGGATTCTTTTTTGCTCATGGTGCCTAGTAGATCGGATCGTCGCGACTCCTTGACTTCCTTAATCTCCCGCTCATAATCCTTGACCCAGCGCCGGTGGAGGGTGGTCACGCTCACCGGCTTGAAGTGCTGTTCGGGGATCTATACAGGTTGTGTGTGTGGTGTGTGTGGGGTGTGTGTGTGGGGGTGGGGGGGGAGTGGTGTGTGTGTATGTGTGGGGTGGGGTCGGGTGGGGGGGGAGGGGTGTGTGTGTGTGTGTGTGTGTGTGTGTGTGTGTGTGTGTGTGTGTGTGTGTGTGTGTGTGTGTGTGGTGCCGCTCATATCCTTGACCCAGCGCCGGTGGAGGGTGGTCACGCTCACCGGCTTAAAGTGCTGTTCGGGGATCTGTACAGGTGGGTGTGTGGTGAGTGTGTGGGGGTGGGTGGTGGGTGGGGTGTGTGTGTGGGGGTGGGGTGGGGTGGGGTGGTGGTGGTGGTGGTGTGTGTGTGTGTGTGTGTGTGTGTGTGTGTGTGTGGGTGTGTGGTGCTGCTCATAATCTTATACCCAGCGGCAGTGGAGGGTGGTTCATGCTCACCGGCTTGAAGCGCTGTTCGGGGATCTGTACAGGGGGTGTGTGGGGGGGGGGGGGGTTGTGGGATGTGTGTGTGTGTGTGGGGGGGGGGGGGGGGGGGGGGGGGGGGGGGGGGGGCGCTCATAATCTTTATACCCAGCGGCGGTGGAGGATGGTCATGCTCACCCAGACCTTGAAGTGCTGTTAGGGGATCTGTACAGGTGGGTGTGTGGGGGTGGGGGGTGGTTGGGATGTGTGTGTGGGGGGTGGGTGGGGGTGGTGGTGGTGGTGGTGTGTGTGTGTGTGTGTGTGTGTGTGTGTGGTGTGTGTGTGTGGGTGTGTGGTGTGTGCATGTGCCGTCATAATCTTATACCCAGCGGCGGTGGAGGGTGGTCATGCTCACCAGCTTGAGTGCTGTTCGGGGATCTGTACAGGTGGGTGTGTGGGGGTGGGGGGGTTGTGGGATGTGATGTGTGGGGGGTGGGTGGGTGGTGGTGGTAGGTGGTGTGTGTGGTGTGGTGTGTGTGTGTGTGTGTGTGTTGTGTGTGTGTGTTGGTGTGTGTGGTGTGGTGCCGCTTCATAATCTTATACCCAGCGGCGGGTGGAGGGGTGGTCATGCTCACCGGGTTGAAGTGCCTGTTCGGGAATCTGTACAGGTGGTGGTGTTGGGGGTGGGGGGTTGTGGGATGTGTGTGTGGGGGTGGGGTGGGGTGGTGGTGGTGGTGGGGTGTGTGCGTGTGTGTGTGTGTGTGTGGTGCCGCTCATAATCTAATATCCAGCGGCGGTGGAGAGTGGTCACTCTCACTGGCTTGAAGTGCTGTTTGGGGATCTGCACAGGTGTGTGTGTGAGTGGTGTGTGGTGTCGTGTTTGTGTGTGGGGGGGGGATGTGTGTGTGTGTGTGGGGGGGGGGGGGGGGGGGGGGGGGGGGGACGCTTGCAGTCCTTGACCCAGCGGCGGTTGCAGTGCTGTGAGGGGCCTGTACATGTAAGGGTGTGGAGTGGTGTGTGGTGTGGTGTGGTGTGGTTTGGTGTTTTGAAGCGTAGTGTGATGTGTGTTGCCATGCTACCCTTGTATGTCTTGCGGTTCCAAACACAGCCCTGCCCTCAAATTCTATGACCATGACCACCACCATGATCATGACCACGACCACCCCCATGACCACAACCACCATTACCATCACCACCACTACCACAAAGACCACCACCATGACCACGACCACCATAACCATCACCACCACTACCACAAAGACCACCACCATGACCACGACCACCATTACCATCACCACCACTACCACAAAGACCACCACCATGACCACGACCACCATAACCATCACCACCACTACCACAAAGACCACCACCATGACCACGACCACCATAACCATCACCACCACCACCACCACAAAGACCACCACCATGACCACCATAACCATCACTACCACAAAGACCACCCCCATGACCACGACCACCATAACCATCACCATTACTACCACAAAGACCACCACCATGACCATGACCACCACCATGACCACGACCAACACCTCCACCAGGACCACCTAGTCTACACCTACATGTTCAGGACAGCAATGATTGTCACACATGCTCGAAACTGTGTGGTGTGTGTGTGTGTGGTGGTGTGTGGTGGTGTGTGGTGGGTGGGTGGGTGGGGTGGGGTGGGGTGGGGGGGTAAGCAATGTTACACAGTATTGTTAGTGACACACGCTCGTGACAGTCAGCTAGATTTGGGGCTACACATGCACATCTGATGCACAAAATAAAACAGAAAACAAAGTGGAACGAAAACAACAAAAACAAAAAACAACAATAAACTGAAAAAAAAGAACAAAGAACAAAAAACCAAAAGTCAACCAACCACAAAAACAAAAAAAAGTCAATACCCAAATACCAAACCACCCACCAACAAAACCAACCAAACGACAACTCCACCACACAAATCCACCACAACAACCAACCACAAACACAACACAAAAACGCCAAATTAAATCCCCAACTCCAACCCACCACCACCACACCCAACTACCTCCCCAACTCCCACCACACCAACCACCACACCCACCACCACCACACCCAACTACCTCCCCAACTCCACATGAATTCCTCCAACTCCATGGCCCCTCACACAAGTACGCACCCCAGCAACAACCCCACTTAATTCCAGACCACACCTATATCCTCCCCCCACACCCACACACATATACTCCCCACCATACCTATCCCCCCCACACCCACACACCCCCCCACACACCACCACCACACACACACACACGCACACACACTGAATTCCCTCAACACACTAAAAGTTGACAAAACAAAAGATATTCAAAAGAAAAAATAAATTCAAAAAACAAAAACGAGAAAAAACAACAAAAAAATATAGTAACAAAACAAATAAATGCATCAACCAACACAGTATATTACAAACAACACTCACATTAACCACCAACATCTACATTCCCACACCCCACTTCATTCACCACCACACCTATCCCCACCACCTCCACCGTCACCATATATTCCCCACCACACCTATACACCCCACACACCCACACACCCCTCCCACCACTACGTTCCCCACGACACATATATTACCCCCACACACCTACACCCCCCCCCACACACCCCCACCCCACCCCACCCCCCACCCCCCACCCCACCCACACCCACCCACCCACACCCACACCCACACGCCCACACACACACTACATTCCCCACATACCAGCAAGCCATTTCACACAACCCGCAAGTGTAGATCCCACCAACCCACCCGTATTGATGACAAGTAGCCAAGTGGATAGATAGATCCCACCAACCCACCCGTATTGATGCCGAGTAGCCAAGAGGATCCATGGCTGAGGGCGCGCTAGAGGGTTTGAAGGCAGGCATCTCGCTGCCTGAGTTCATGTGATTTGGAGGTCGCTCGCATAGCATCACACCCTGTGCAGCAGTGGCGTGTGTGTAGGTGTAGGTGTGGTGTGTGCAGGAGTGGATGTGTGTAGGTGTGTGTGTGTGTGGATTTGTTTGTGGGGGTGTGTGGGGATGTGTGGAGGTGTGGTGTGTGTGTGCGTGCGTGTGTGTGTGTGTATGTGTAGGTGTGGTGTGTGTGTATGTGTGTGTGTGCGTGTGTGTGGTGCCGCTTGGTTCTTGACCCAGCGGCGGTGGAGGGTGGTCACGCTCACTGGCTTGGAGTGCTGTTCTGGGACCCGTACAGGTGTGTGTGTGTGTGCATGGGTGTGCGTGGATGTGGATGTGGTGTGTGTGTGTGCGTGCGTGTGTGTGTGTGTGTGTGCTGATGCTTTTAGTTCTTGACCCAGCGGCGGTGGAGGGTGCTCACACTCACTGGCTTGCAGAGCTGTTCTGGGGCCCGTACAGGTGTGTGTGGTGTGGTGGGGGTGGGGGTGGGGTGGTGGTGGGGGTGGGGGGTGGGGTAAGCTATAGATTTGGTGTCACGTTTTGGCATGTCTATAAGCCGGTTCAAATGGAACCGGGTAATGGTTTGGCCTACACAAGCACCTGCCCAGCCATGGGTGTAGTGTATGACGCATACGACTCCTTCCATTCCCCAATCGGACACCACGTTTTCCGCATGCACCACAAGCGGGTAGCGCACTACGGGTGACGCAAGAGGAGTGCATCACGCCGAACTGCTGCGTATATGTGAGTGCATCACCCCAGTATAGTAGTAAAATAGTGAAGTCTGCCATTTTGTCTGGTTCACTTGGGGTGAATCATGCGGGGTGAGGCAGAGGAGTGAGTGGAGGGCAAAGTGGTGGGTGCACGCGCTTTAAAGTTGCTCGTACCTTCTGTATGTCGCCCATTGCGCTCGATACGTAATTTGTCGCAGTAAAGGTGTTCGGATAGTTAATGTTGCGAGAAGCGTTCGAAGTCGGTTGCTGGGCTAAGGACACACAAACGCCCTCGCCAATGTTTATCGAGATTAGAGCAACCAATGTTTGAGGGGCACCGGAACGGCAGGCGCGTATAAGTTAGGAATCGGGATTGTATGCTGAGCAGCAGGTCCTGTCTCATCTAAGAATGTGAGTTTTGGGGCTGGCGTGGAAGCGCACCCGAGGAAGTACGGAGCACTCGGTTGGAGTCGTTTGGTCGGAATTCGGTTGAATGGGCCAGCAAGATAATTGGTTGGAATCGGAATTGGAAACGCGAAGTTGGGGGGGAGTTGGGAACAGGGTTGTTCAGGACGCTGCGTCCTCCAGGGCGTCCTCCGTCGCAAAATTGGTTGCGTCTCAGGCAGCAGATGTGGGGGTCCTCCTGAAGTACCCTAGTTGGTCGTTTGATTCCAGGGTTGATTCCAGAGGGAAGGGGAGACCACGTGTGTGTGTGTGGGGGGGGGGGGGGGGGGGGGGGGGGGGGGGGTGCGGGGGGGGCTAGAATTTCGGTCCGGACCCAGTTAGGTACGGTTTCCAAGCAGGGGTTCCCTCTGTTTCCAAGTGCCGGAAAGGTGAACCCCTGCTTACATCCTACGATTTTTCGTTCTGTCAGACCAGGAGTGAAGAATAAAAGCTGCAAATGGTAGGCCTCAAAAACCTGAAGAGGGCTGCCCTCCCCCCCCCACCCCACCCTCACCCCCCATTAAATAGAAAGACCCATTAAAAAAACTCAGACATGGATTCGAAGGGTTGCAAATTTTCAATATGGCACGCACAATGGCATCCTCAGAATTTCCAAACAGGGATTGTGCGATTGCAAAAACTCACTCATTCACTCATCCCCAAGGCCATATCCACCCATCCATACCACCCATTCACTACCATACACCCATCCATACCACCCATTCACCCACCCATCCATACCACCTATACTCACCCACGCATACCCATCCACATAACCCACCCCATACACTCACCCTGGTCTTAAGTGATGCCAATGAACTGCTCTTATGCACAAACTCAACGGTGGTCTCAGATGTTCATTTGGAGGTCTAAATAAAACGATAGCAAAAAAACTGAGAAGGGCTGCACGTGCAGGGCCCACAAGGGAACTGCAAGGAATTGTTAAGTGATGATGGTAGTGACGATGATGACTGGGGGATGATGGTGGTGGGGATCTGGGTCAGGACTCCAAGCCCTTCTGAAAGTGAGCTAAACTGCCTATACATCGCGCACTGCCCTTCATTTCAATTGGTGTGTGATTTTGGCCCACTTAGGAGCTGCAATTTGGGTTTGTTTCTTTTTGGGACTACTCAGTACTCATAGCAGCTCCCCAACAACTCCAACAGCCAGCCACAAGGTTAAAGTCAAAGCTTGCAGCTTGGTACGTCTGATAAGGTTAAGACCCCTGTTGTAAAGAAATTTCAACCTCAAAGCTCGAAAGAAGCTGTTGCGAGCTGGCCCAGTGGGGGACTCTCAGCTTTTAAGGTTGAACAAGGCTGAAACAAGGCCGAACCATTTCATACTTAAACCCTGGCTCAAACCCTAACTTGTTCGACTCTCTGCCCCCCCCCCCCCCCCCCACCCTCTAGTCTGGTTGATTCCGTTGTTTCGATCCCTCACCTGGTTTCGATCCTCTCGATTCGATTGCCCCCAGATTGCCCCGATTATTCCCAAATTGTTCACGTAGGCAAAACCCTCTTATTCGATTCTGGATCGTCTCACGATGCAACAGCGTGGAATTATGCGACCGGGATGTTTCCGCAGGGGGCTTCGCGTGTCAGCAGTAGCACAACCTCCTAAGCCCGTCGCTGCGAAGGCGAAGGCTGGCAAGAAATCTGATGCTGCAAAGCCTGCAGCATCGGATTCAGCAACATCTCCTTCCGCATACTTGGCTGGATCCTTCACTTCGGGTAGAATTTCCATGGACAAAGAGGACAAATACGAAGGTAGATCAGAGACAGATATCTTTCCCTTACACACACACTAACACACAAACACCCACCATCACTGTAACCCCCCCCCCCCCCTACCCGCCCCACCCCCCCCCCCACCCCCAACAACCCCCCACACACTCCCCCCCCCCAACCCCCCCCACCGCCCCACCCCATCCCCCCCCCACCCCCCAGGTCCCCCACACCCCCACCCCCACCTAACCCAACAACCCACTCCCACACCCCACCCCACACCCACACACCCACACCCCTCCCCCTTCACCTCCAAAACCAATTGGGAGAGGGAACACAAAATTGTGCTGAAAAACCACTATCTTCGACCACCTATGGTGTTGTGATGTTCAGATGTAAAGTGCATGTGTAAGTGAGTGGGTGGGTGGGCTGGGTGGGGAAATGAGCTCTAGAAACTGTTAAAGTTACCCGAGCTCTCAAAATTGTACAAGGAAACTGAGCTGTAGAAACTGAGCTCTCGAAATTGTGGAAGGAAACTGAGCTGCAGAAATGAGCTCTTGAAAACTGTTCAAGGAAACTGAGCTCTCAAAATTGTGGAAGGAAACCAAGCTTTAGAAACTGAGATTTCGAAACTGTTGAAGGAAACTTAAGCTCTCAAAATTGTGTAAGGAAACTGAGCTGTAGAATCTGAGCTCTTGAAATCATGCAAGGAACTACAGAAATGATCCCTCGAAACTGTAGAAGTGAGCTGAGTTCTCGGAACTGTGTATGAAAACTGTGCTGCAAAAAACGAGCTCTAGAAACTCTCACCCTCACCCCCTCACCCCCCTCACCCCCCGCACCCCCCTCACCCCCCCTCACCCTCACCCTCACCCCACCCCTCACCCTCAACCCTCTACTCCTCACCCTCACCACTCACCCCCACACCCTCACGCCACACCCCCACACCCTCACCCCCCTCACCCCCCTCACCCGTCACCCTCACCTTCACCCTCACACCCCCTCCCGCCCCTCACCCCCTCACCTCCCTCCACCGCCACCCCTCACCCCGCCCTCACCCCCCGTCACCCCCCTCTACCTCCCCTCACCTCCCCCTCCCCACCCCTCACGCGTCCCTCACCCCCCTCACTCCACCCCCCTCACCCCGAAACTCAATCACCCCCCTCACCCCCCTCACCCGCCTCACCCCCTCACCCCTCATCACCCCTCACACCTAACCCCTGCACCCCCCCCCTCCCTCACCACCCCTCACCCCTCACCTGCCCCTCACCCACCCCTCACCCCTCACCCCTCACCCCTCACCCCTCACCCCTCACCCCATCACCCCTTCACCCCTCACCCCTCACCCCTCACCCCCCACCCCTCACCCCTCCCCCCTCACCCCTCACCCCTCACCCTCACACCCTCCCCCCTCACCCCCTCACCCCTTCACCCTTCACAATCACTCCCTCACCCCCTCACCCCTCCACCTCTCACCTCTCACCCCTTCACCCCTTCACAACCCTTAACCCCCTTCACATCCCTCACCCCTCACCCCTTACCCACCACCACCTCAACCCTCAACCCTCACCCTGCACACCTCACCAACCCCTCACCCCTCAACCCTCACCTTCACCCTCACCCTCAGGGAAAATGCCCCATCATAACACCCCCTCAAATGAGCTCCCTTGAAGCCTTAGAAAACAGCCTGAGAAACCTTCCAGCCAGAGAAAACAGCCTGAGAAAATTTCAGGAAAGAAAACCAACAAATGAAAAAGTTGCTACAGACAAGTCCTATGCAGCGTCGCAAGCGAAGCGGAAAATTGGCGGAGTGTGTTGGCAACGGAGCGACAGGTGGCAACTGAATCCAGCTGACAAAAGCCAGTTAGTTATGAGACAGTCTCCCCACGGGAGCGCCTTAGTGTTCGCGGTCACTGTCAACCGCTGTGGTAGCTTTGTCCAAGTAAAGTAGCAGCCTGTTCCGTACCGCCATAAGACGGGGCTCCCTTAATACCACGCCCCACAAGGCGTTATCATTACTTTTATGAGACAGTTGGCTGACGTGTCAGGCTTCAATTTTTCAGTCGCACAGACAGACAGACAACGGGGTGAATCTGGGGCCTCCCGCCTCCCCAGGAGGGGGGGCTCCGCCAAAAAGTTGTAAAAATCCTACGTACTGCCGCTGACCACCAAACCACCAGCCGCCGACCACCAACACCACCAACCACCAACACCATGGCGCTATTTTGCTGCCACCACCACCACCAACAGCACCAGCACCAACACCGACACCAACACCATCACCACCAACACCAACACCAACACCAACACCAACAACACCACCACCAACAACAACACCAACAACACCACAACACCATGGTGTTCTATTGCCGCTGACCACCAAACAACCAACCGACGACCACTAAACGACCAACCGCCTCCATTCACACCCAGCTCCAACCACCACCACCACCAACAACCATCAACACCATGGCGTTCCATTGCTGCAGACATTTTGGAAGTTGGCTCATTAAGGAAGTCACTAACCCCCAGGTGTGCCACAACATCTACATATGTTAAAATTTTGAATTTGAGTACGGAAAACAGACAGTTTGTACATTCAATTGGAAGTTGGCTCGTTGAGGAAGATACTAACCCCTGTTCTCTATTTCTCTTTTCTGTCTCCTGTTTCCTGTTCTCTATTTCTATTTTCTGTCTCCTGTTTCCTGTTCTCTATTTTCTGTTTTCTGCCTACTGTTTTCTGTGACTTTCGCACAGGGGAGTTGTTGGAATTGGAAGTCGGTGAGCAGCCCTGAGTTGGCTGAGAAGCCATGTAACAATCAGTGTTTTTCTCTTCAGCTAAAAGCAGCAGCGTCTAGGCAGCTCCCATGACTGGCTATTCAGCCAAAGCCAATTCAACCTAGTGTATCTGGAAGCTGATAGAATCCGCTGTCCAGCAATGTCAAAATCTTGGGGCTTAGCCCAGTGGCTGGCTCAGGGAGCTGCCTAGAAGCTGCTGCTCGTAGCTGAACAGAACAAGTATGGAAACAATTCAATCCAATTCTGCCGCCTTTAAAAATTGTCTTCATAGCTGCAGGCGAGGGGGGGCAAGAAAAAAGAATTCGTACTGCACCTTCGATATGGATAGAGAGCCGCGAGCAATAGTCGATACAAAAAAAATCATGTCGATACACCCACGGGCGGCCGAGATACGAGGGGGTGGGTGGGGGGGTGGGCGTGGGGGGGTCCGACCGTTTCCCCAAATTTATTTGTACCTCGTGTAACTTTCTTGCCAGTGCGAATTTTTGAGCGTGACGTACACCATTGAGAAGATCTCGACGAGAGGAGAACAAATATGAAGTCGTATCTAAGTGACACCCAGGGTGTAATTAATGTGTGACATGAAAGTTACCTCCAGGCTGGAAGGGGAATGTTATCTTCTCTGCGCCGTCCGGTTGCCATTGTAGAGAATCGGCTGCATGAATAGAATTTGAATTTGAATTTCTTCATCGGTGCAAGAATATAATAATTGAATTTTAATTTTAATTTCTAAATCGCTGCAATAATATAATAATTGAATTTGAATTTGAATTTCTTTATCCCTGCAGGAATATAATAATTGAATTTGAATTTGAATTTCTTCATCACTGCAGGAATGTAATAATTGAATTTGAATTTGAATTTCTTTATCCCTGCAAGAATATAATAATTGAATTTTTATTTTAATTTGTTCATCACTGCAGGAATATAATAATTGAATTAAATTTTAATTTCTTCATCACTGCAGGAATATAATAATTGAATTTGAATTTGAATTTCTTCACCGTTGCAGGGATTCTCCCTTTGTGGTTGACAACAACTCCGGAGGTGGTTTCGGTGAGTCATAGTTGGGTAGGCAGGGAGGTGGTTTTGTGGTTCACAGATGGGTTGGCAGGGCAGGTGGGGAGGTGGGTCATAGTTGGGTAGGCAGGTGTGGGAGGTGGCTCATAGTTGGGTAGGCAGGTGTGGGAGGTGGGTCATAGTTGTGTAGGCAGGGCAGGTGGTTTCGGTTGGACACAGTTGGGTAGGCAGGGCAGGTGGGGAGGTGGTTTCGGTGGTTCATAGTTAGGTAGGCAGGGCA
This sequence comes from Chlamydomonas sp. ICE-L, assembly GCA_013435795.1. NCBI lineage: Eukaryota > Viridiplantae > Chlorophyta > Chlorophyceae > Chlamydomonadales > Chlamydomonadaceae > Chlamydomonas > Chlamydomonas sp. ICE-L. The sequence continues at coordinate 29,417 of JACBWV010000839.1, forward strand.
GGGAGGTGGTTTCTGTGGGTCATAGTTGTGTATGCAGGGATGTGGTTTCGGTGGGTCACAGTTGGGTAGGCAGGGCAGGTGGGAAGGTGGGTCATAGTTGGGTAGGCAGGGCAGGTGGGAAGGTGGGTCATAGTTGGGTAGGCAGGGCAGGTGGGAAGGTGGGTCATAGTTGGGTAGGCAGGGCAGGTGGGCAGGTGGGTCATAGTTGGGTAGGCAGGGAGGTGGTTTCGGTAGGTCACAGTTGGGTTGGCAGGGCAGGTGGGGAGGTGAGTCATAGTTGGGTAGGCATTGCATGTGGGGAGGTGGGGTTGTCTTCCTACCATTATTAAATTGATAATCAAACATATAATGATATATGAAATACAGAACACTCTTATGTTGATCTCTTATGTGAAATTGTTATCTTGGATTGACCTCTTATGTTGATCACTTATATGATATTGATCACTTATGTTGATCTCTTATGTGATATTGATCCCTTATATTGATCTCTTATGTGATATTTATATCTTGTATTGACCTCTTATGTTGATCACTTATATGATATTGATCACTTATGTGATATTTATATCTTGTATTGACCTCTTATGTTGATCACTTATATTATATTGATCTCTTATGTGATATTTATATCTTGTATTAACCTCTTATGTTGATCCCTTATATTATATTGATCTCTTATGTGATATTTATATCTTGTATTGACCTCTTATGTTGATCACTTATATTATATTGATCTCTAATGTGATATTTATATCTTGTATTGATCTCTCATGTGTAGGGACCGGCATATCATGTGATATTGTAGGATACCATACAAATTGTATCATCAGATATCATACATGGGTGGCAACTTTGGCCGAGCTAGACCGCCGTCATAACATGATATCATATGATGACATTTGATGACATTATATCATATGATGACGTGTGATGACATTATATCAAATTATATCATGTGATTACATTATATCACATGGTGACATTTGATGACATGTGATGACATTATACCATATTATATCATATGATGACATTATACCATATTATATCATATTGCTGTTCCCTACTTATGTGATATTGATCCCTTATATTGATCTGTTATGTGCCTTAAACCGAAATATAACAATATCATAATTAAAAACAGTTGCTGCAAAAACACTCCTGCTTATCTCTATTGTGCCTTGATCCGAATTTTAATAATATATTAATATCATAATTAAAAAGAAAGTTGCTATTACTAAAAACACTCCTTCTTATCTCGTATGTGCCTTGAACCCCGCTTGAACCAAAATATAATAATATCATGATTAAAAAGCAACTTCTTATTACAAAAATCACTCTTGCTTATCTCTTAAGTGCCTTGATACGAACGCATGACACGCTGATATCCATGTGTCATGCAGTAGGTGACAGGGACAAGTTTATTTCATCCAGTACTAGGCAAAATTGTACTAAAGAAAACGCTCCTGCCTATCTGTAACGAGTCGTTATCCTAACACGCTGATATCCATGTGGCTGTGCAGTGGGTGACAGGGACAAGGTTCCGTTGTCAATTGCTGTATTTCCTCACCTCTCCCCCCCACCCACCCACCCACCCACCCACCTTCACCCCCCCTACCCCACCCCATCCATGTGTCTTGCAGTGGGTGACAGGGACAAGCTCCGGCTGCACATTGCTGTATTTCATTCCCGGCAACAGACAAAACAAGTAGATAAACTCATGTTTGTCTCGTACCTCCCTCTATATAAACACGCTGATATCCGTGTGGTTGTGCAATGGGTGACTGAGACAAGGTTCCCTTGCCAATTGCTGTATTTCCTCACCTCTCACCCCACCCTCCCCCTCGCCCCCCCTACCCCACCCCATCCATGTGTCGTACAGTGGGTGACAGAGATAAGGTTCCGTTGCCAATTGCTGTATTTAATCCCCGGTACCAGAGAATAGTTTAGTTGTATTTAATTATTATTTAATCGAGGGGGGGGCAAGGAAAAAGATTTCGTACCGCACGTTCGATATGGATAGAGAACCGCGAGCAATAATCGATAAAAAAAAAATCATGTCGATACACCCACGGGCGGCCGAGATACGAGGGGGGGGGGGGGGGGTCCGACCGTTTTCCCAAATTTATTTGTACCTCGTGTAACTTTCTTGCCAGTGCCATTTTTTGAGGGTGACGTACACCATTGAGAAGGTCTCGACGAGAGGAGTACAAATCTGAAGTCGTTAGTTAGTGACACCAAGGGTGTAATTGGTGAATCTCCTGGAAGGTACATCCAGGCTGGACGCCAGGCTGGACGTCACCCAGACCTTCGCGTCCAGCTTGAACGAGCGGCAGTTGGGCGGGAAAAAGGCGCGCCGCGCAACGCGTTCTGAATTCAGGTCCCCTACCGTACGAAGTTCCTAAAGCAGTCGAGCCTGGGGTCGAGCACTCGAGCCCCCCACCCCCCACCCCCCCACACCTTCCCCCCAACCCCCCACCCCATAACACACACACCACCCGAGCCGACCATCAGGCTCCAGAATACAAGTTGAGTAGATCAAGCCATGATAATGATGATGATAAAGATCAAAAGACAGATAAATAACGCCTTCAGTCGATTTTCGTAATCTTCTCCTAGGGCGCGGACGACTGCTGAGCGCCCAAGAAAGTTGTAAAAATACTAAAATCTAAATAACTTTGTCCAAACTTGATATTTATTAATTTTGGTTGTATGGTTGGAAAGGCCTTGCCGAGATGATGCTCATGGACCCCCCTTTCACTATGTAATACTGTCTGGGTGTCTAGATATGAGGTCTCAAAGAGGGGGAGGGGGGGGGGGGGGGTCCCCGGGGGTCAAAATAACAACTTCCGAACGTGCGGTCAGCCAACTTTATTCCTGCCCCCCCCTCGGATTTAATTGTTTAATTTTGCTGTATTTAATTCCCGGTACAAGGCCAAATTGTACTCAAGAAAACGCTCCTGCTGATCTGTTACATGCATTTATCATTACAAAAGGGGGGCCAAGGTTCCGTTGCCAATTGCTGTATTTAATCCCGGTTAACAGGCAAAACAATTACTATACAGTATACTACTGCGTACCTTATATGTGCCTGTATCTTAACACGTTACTCGCTGGTATACATGTGCTTTATTATGATAAAGTTTGTATTAAAACAAGTGATCGTAACACGCGAACACGCTGGTATACATTTGCTTTATTATGATAATGTTTGTATTAACAAGCCCTTAACCCAAACAATTGACCGTAACACGCGAACACGCTGGTATACACGTGCTGTAGCATGATTATGTTTGTATTAACAAGCCCTTAACCCAAACAATTTTTCGTAACAGCCGAACACGCTGGTATACATGTGCTGTAGGAGATATGTTGGTATTAACAAAGCCTTACCAAACAATTGACCGAACAAGCGATTACACGTGGTTATACATGTGCATGTGTAGTATGATAGTTTGTATTAACAAGCATTTTAACCCAAAAATTTATCGTAACACCCCGCGACAACTGGTATACATGTGCTGTAGTATGATATGTTTGTATAACAAGCCCTTCTTACCCAAACAATTGACTGGAACACCGAAACACGTGGTATTACATGTGCTTTAGTATGATTATGTTGTATTTACAAGACCTAACCCAAACAAATATCGTAACAGGTGAACTATCAGCTGGATACATGTGCTTTAGTATGATTATGTTTGTATTAACAAGCCCTTAACCCAAACAATTTATCGTAACACGCGAACACGCTGGTATACATGTGCTTTAGTATGATTATGTTTGTATTAACAAGCCCTTAACCCAAACAATTGATCGTCAACACTGCGAAACACGGTGGATATACATGTGCGTTTTAGTTGATTATGTTTGTATTACAAGCCTTAACCAAACAAGTTATCGTAAACAGCGTACACGCTGGTCTACAGTGTGCTTTTTAGTATGATTATGTTTATTATAACAAGCCCTTAACCCAACACAATTGACCGTAACACGCTACAAGCTGTAAACATGTGCTGTAGTATGGGATTATGTTTGTATTACAAGCCATTAACCCAAAACAATTTTCGTAAAACACGCGAAACACTGGTATACACGTGCTGGTCGTATGATATGTTTGTATCATATTAACAAGCCCTTAACCCCAACAATGACTGGAACACGAGAAAACACGCTGGTATACATCTGTGCTTAGTATGATTCTGTTTGATAACACGCCTTACACCCAAACAATTGATCGTAACAGGTGAACACGCTGGTATACATGGGCTTTAGTATGATTATGGTGTTTGTTTATGATAACAAGCCCTTAACCCAAAACAAATTTATCGTAACACGCGAAACACGTGGTATAACATGTGTTTAGTATGATTCTGTTGTGATTAACAAAGCCCCAAACCCAAACAACTGATCGTAAACGCGACAGCTGGTATAATGTGCTTTAGTATGATTATGTTTGTAGATTAACAAGCTTAACCCCAAACAATTTATCGTAATACAGCGCGAACACGTGGTAACAGTGTTTAGTATGATAAGGTTTGTATTAACAAGCCCTTAACCCAAAACAATTGATCGTAAAACAGGCGACCACGGGGATACCTGTGGTTACTATGGATATGTTTGTATTCACAAGCCCTTAACCAAACCAATTGATAGTCGTAACAGGCGGACACGCGTATACATGGGCTTTAGTATATTAGTTTTATTAAACAAGCCTTAACCACTAACATATTTTATGAAAATTTGCCGCGCTCACACGTTGTTTGTTTTTCTCATACATGCTGCTGCATTAGCTTTCCATGATTACCACGTTTAACTTATCACCACACACCCCTCACTCCATACATATATTGATCCGTCTCTCTCACGGGTATTCACTAACAGTGGTTATACTTTTTTACTGTGCTGTTAGATGCCATATTGTTTGTATTAACAAGCCTTTAACCCAACATTTATCGTAACCCTGCGCAACCACACACGGTCTACTCTCTAACATTGATGTAACAGGATACCCGCTGGTTATACATGTGGTAGTATGATATGTTTGTATAAAAGCCCTTACCCAACAACTATCGTAACACTGCGAAACACGTGGATAAGTGCTTAGTATGATTATGTTGTATAACAAGCCCTTAACCAAACAATATGTAACAGGCGAACAAGATGTAAAGGTGCTTTTTAGTATGATATGTTTGTAATAACAAGCCGTAAACCAAAACAAACAATTATGTAAAACAGGGCAAACCTGCTGGTATAAATGGCTTTGTGTAGATTTAGTGTATGTGTATTAACAAGCCCAAACCCAAAAACAATGATCGTAACCCGGTTAACACTGGTATACATGTGCTTTATTGATTATTTTGTATTAACAACCCTTAACAACCCAAACAAGTTTCGTACAGGCGAACACGCTGGTATACATGTGCTGTAGTATGATTATGTTTGTATTAACAAGCCCTTAACCCAAACAATTAACTGTAACACCTGGTATACATGTGCTTTAGTATGATTATGTTTGTATTAACAGCCCTTACCCACAATTTATCGTAACACCGTATCACTGCTGGTATAGCATGTGGCTTCTGTATGATTATGTTTTGTATTAACACCTTAACCCCAGCATTTAATCGTAACAGGCGACACGCTGGTAATACATGGTCTTAGTATGATTATGTTTGTATTAACAAGCCCTTAACCCAAACAATTGATCGTAACACGCGAACACGCTGGTATACATGTGCTTTAGTATGATTATGTTTGTATTAACAAGCCCTTAACCCAAACAATTTATCGTAACACGCGTACACGCTGGTATACATGTGCTTTAGTATGATTATGTTTGTATTAACAAGCCCTTAACCCAAACAATTTATCGTAACACGCGAACACGCTGGTAATGATGTGCTTTTTATATGAATACTGTTTGTAGAACAAGCCCTTAAACCCAAACAATGGATCGTAACAGCGAACACGTTTAGGCTGGTATAACATGTGGCTTTATATGATTATGTTTGTATTAACACGCCCTTAACCAAACATAGAATCGTAAAGGCGAAACGCTGGTATACACATGTGCTTTATTATGATTAGTTGTATTAACACGCCCTTCAACCCAAACAATTTGATCGTAACACGCGTACACGCTGGTATACATGTGCTGTAGTATGATTATGTTTGTATTAACAAGCCCTTAACCCAAACAATTTATCGTAACACGCGAACACGCTGGTATACATGTGCTTTAGTATATTAGTTTGTATAACAAGCCCTGAACTCCAAACATTGATCGTCACATCTAACACGCGAACACGCTGGTAGACTGTTGCTTTAGTAGGATGAGGGGGGATTAACAAGCCCTTAACCCACAATTTATCGTACAGGCGAACACTCGGTAGCCATGCTTTAGTATGATAATGTTTGTCTGACCAGCCCTACCCAAACAATGATCGTACAGGCGAACACTCTGGATCATGTGCTTTAGTATGAGTTATGTTTTATTACAACCCTTAACCCCAAACAATTGATCGTAACACGCGAACACGCTGGTAAACATGTGCTTTAGTATGATTATGTTTGTATTAACAACCCTGAACCCAAGGATTTATTCGAAACGTGCAACGTCTGCTGGTATACATGTGCTGTAGTATGATTATGTTTGTATTAACAAGCCCTTAACCCAAACAATTGATCGTAACACGCGAACACGCTGGTATACATGTGCTTTAGTATGATTATGTTTGTATTAACAAGCCCTTAACCCAAACAATTTATCGTAACAGGCGAACACGCTGGTATACATGTGCTTTAGTATGATTATGTTTGTATTAACAAGCCCTGACCCAACAATTGATCGTACAGGCGAACCCGCTTGGTATACATGTGCTTTGTATGATTAGTTTGTATAACAAGCCCTACCCAAACATTTATCGTAACCACACGCTTACACGCGTATACATGTGCTTTAAGTATGATTATGTTTTGTTTAAACAAGCCATTACCAAACCATTGATCGTGAACGGGCTAACGACGCTGGTATACATGTGCTTTAGTATATTATGTGTTGGTATATTAACAGCCCTTACCCAACAATTGATCGTAACACGCAACACGCTGGTATACATGTGCTGTAGAAGTATGATCTGTTTGTATTAACCAGCCCTTAACCCAAACACTTGATCGTACAGGCGAAGCACGCGGTATAACATGTGCTTCGTATTGAAAAAAATTATGTTTTGTATTTAAACAAGATACCAGCCCCTTAACCAAACATTTATCGTAACACGCGAACCCGCTGGGTATAACCTTGCTTTTAGTATGATAATGTTTGTATTAACAAGCCCTTAACCCAAACAATTGATCGTAACAGGCGAACACGCTGGTATACATGTGCTTTAGTATGATAATGTTTGTATTAACAAGCCCTTAACCCAAACAATTGATCGTAACAGGCGAACACGCTGGTATACATGTGCTTTAGTATGATTATGTTTGTATTAACAAGCCCTTAACCCAAAGGATTTATTGTAACAGGCGAACACGCTGATATACATGTGCTTTAGTATGATTATGTTTGTATTCACAAGCCCTAAACCCAAACAATTGATCGTAACACAAAAAACACGCTGTTTTCCTCTTATCTACCTGTATCTAAACACGCTGGTATCCATGTTCTGTGCAGTGGGTGACAGGGACAAGATCCGGCTGCACACTGTGGAGTATGAATCAGAATCGTCATCAGGTGCGTCGCTGATGTTGTTGGGTGTATGTTGTTGGGTGTATGTTGGATGTTGTTGGGTGAACATTGTTGATGGGTGTTATTGGGTGTTATTGGGTGTTGTTGGGTGTACGTTGTTGTTGGGTGCATGTTGTTGGAGTATGAATCTAAGTAGTCATCGGGTGCGTGGCTCATCTTGTTGTTGGCTGTATGTTGTTGGGTGTTGTTGCCATGGCCTCTTCCCCCCCCCCCCCCCACCCACCCACTCACCCACCCACCATTGCTAGGTGCCTTCTGTTCGGATGCCATGGCAGCATCAAGGGATGAAGACGACAGCTGGCGTCATCCTGTCTGAGTGGGACCCTTGCCC
>JACBWV010000839.1:42500-185000 GCA_013435795.1 Chlamydomonas sp. ICE-L
CAAGCCAACCCAGCCACCCTACCCAACCACACCACACCGAAACCCACTCCACCCCACCCAACCCAACCCAACCCAACCCCACCCGACCATCTCCCATCGGGGCACTTCTCGTGGTGGTGCCGATGTGAAGACCATCGTTCAGAGGATCGACCTGTGGGGCTTGGCTTGAACATGGTGGTGGGCGGCCCTTGGGGAAAGTACCCCAAAACCAAACCAAACCAAACAAACCAAACCAAGTCAACTCCACCCCATCAGACACCACCCCTGCCCACCCGACCATCTCCCATCATGGCACTTCTTGTGGTGGTGCCGATGTGAAGACCATCGAGCAGAGGATCGACTTGTGGGGCTTGGACATGGTCTTCGTGGTGGGCGGCCCCGGGGGAAACTACCCCAACCCAAACCAAGCCAACCCGAACTCCCTACCCCAACCCCCCTCAACCCCCCCCAGCCCACCCTAACCCATCAAATCCCAACCCACCCCAACCCATCCCATCAAACACCATCAAACCCCACCCACCCCAACCCATCCCATCCCACCATCTCCCACTAGGGCACTTCTCGTGGTGGTGCCGATGTGAAAACCATCGTGCAGAGGATCGACCTGTGGGGCTTGAACATGGTCTTCGTGGTGGGGGGCCCCGGAGGAAACGCCGCTGCTCATGCTATTGCCCAAGAGTGTGAGGCTCAGGGTGTCATCTGTAATGTGGTGGGCGTGCCCAAATCCATTGACAACGATATTCTCATTGTAAGTGCAGTGGTTGGTGGTTCGTGGTGTGCGGCCCCGGGGGAAACGCCTTGGCTCGTGCTATTGCCCAAGAGTGTGAGGCTCAGGGTTTCATCTGTAATGTGGTGGGCGTGCCCAAATCCATTGACAACGATATTCTCATTGTAAGTGTGGTGGTTGGTGGTTGGTTGTTGGTGGTTGGGGGTGGGCGTTCCTAAGTCCATTGACAACGATATTATAATCGGAAGTTTGGTGGTTGGTGGTTGGTGGTTAATGGTTGGTGCTTGCATAAGTCCATTGACAACGATATTATAATCGGAAGATTTGCGGTCGGTGGTTGGTGGTTGGTGGTGGGAGTGCCCAAGTCCATTTAGAACGATATTGTAATCAGAAGTTTGGTGGTTGGTGGTTGGTGGTTGGTGGTGGGAGTGCCCAAGTCCATTGAGAACGATATTATAATCGTAAGTTTGGTGGTTGGTGGTTGGTGGTTGCCCAAGTCCATTGACAACGCTATTCCCATTGTACGTTTGGTGGTTGGTGGTTAATGGTTGGTGGTTGGTGCTTGCCCATGTTAATTGACAACGATATTCTCATTGTACGTGTGGTGGGTGGTGGGTGGTGGTTGCTTGATTCCTTTGACAACGATATTCTCATTGGAAGTGTGGTGGTTGGTGGTTGGTGGTGGGAGTGCCCAAGTCCATTGACGACGATGTTCTTATCGGAAGTTTGGTGGTTGGTGGTTGGTGGTGGGAGTGCCCAACTCCATTGACAACAGTATTATGATCGGAAGTTTGGTGGTTGGTGGTTGGTGGTGGGAGTGCCCAACTCCATTGACAACAGTATTATGATCGGAAGTTTGGTGGTTGGTGGTTGGTACTTGCCCATGTTCATTGACAACAATATTCTAATTGTACGTGTGGTGGTTGGTGGGTGGTTGCTTGATTCCTTTGACAACGCTATTCTCGTTTTAAGTTTGGTGGTTGGTGGTTGGTGGTTAGTGGTTGCCCAATTCAATTGACAACAATATTTGTATTGTCAGTTTGGTGGTTGGTGGTTGGTGGTTGCCCAAGTCCATTGACAACGTTGTTCTTATTGTACGTGTGGTGGTTGGTGGTTAATGGTTGGTGGTTGGTGGTTGGTGGTTGCCCAAGTCCATTGACAACGTTGTTCTTATTGTACGTGTGGTGGTTGGTGGTTAATGGTTGGTGGTTGGTGGTTGCCCAAGTCCATTGACAACGTTGTTCTTATTGTACGTGTGGTGGTTGGTGGTTAATGGTTGGTGGTTGGTGGTTGGTGGTTGCCCAAGTCCATTTACAACGTTGTTCTTATTGTACGTGTGGTGGTTGGTGGTTAATGGTTGGTGGTTGGTGGTTGCCCAAGTCCATTGACAACGTTGTTCTTATTGTACGTGTGGTGGTTGGTGGTTAATGGTTGGTGGTTGGTTGTTGGTGGTTGCCCAAGTCCATTTACAACGTTGTTCTTATTGTACGTGTGGTGGTTAATGGTTGGTGGTTGGTGGTTGGTGGTTGCCCAAGTCCATTGACAACGTTGTTCTTATTGTACGTGTGGTGGTTGGTGGTTAATGGTTGGTGGTCGGTGGCTGGTGGTTGGTGGTTGCCCAAGTCCATTGAGAACGTTGTTCTTATTGTACGTGTGCACGCGCAGGTGGACCCTAGCTTGTGCGGTATGAATATCGGTACTACTTTTTGTCAAATTGGTCAGCGCTTAAAGCGCACAAACGTCAAATTGCTCAGCGCTTTCTAGTGCAAAAAGCGCAAAAACTGCGCGCTGCGCCCACAGGGAGTTGGAAAAACTGCGCAAAACGCGCAGTAGGGCTCAAAAAGCGTGCGCGTGAACACGCTGCCTCGCGCGCTTCGTAGTACCCTGATATGATTGTAAGAATATGGTAGCTTAGTATGCATGTTGAAGTCAATATCATCCAAAGCCAACCCCAAACCAAACCAAACCATACCAAACAAAACAAAACAAAACTAGCCCACCCCATCCCATAAACCCGACCTCACCCCTCCCTATACCATCCCATCCAACCCACCCCAACCTAACCCAACTCAACTTAACCCAACCCAACTCAACTTAACCCAACCCAACCCAATCCAACCCATCCCAACCCAACCCAACCCAACCCAACCCAACCCAACCTAACCCATCTCATTAACCCCACTCCACCCCACCATAGACCATCCAAGCCAAGCCACCCCACCCCACCCTCAGATAGACGGCTGCTTTGGCTTTGAGACAGCGGTGGAAGAAGCGCAGCGAGCGTTGCTAGCTGGGAGTGTCGAACCCACCCCACCCCACCCCACCCTTTACCATCCAAGCCAAGCCAAACCAAACCAAACCTACTCTCAGATTGCAAGCATCGACTCCTCTACACCCCAACCCCACTCAACCCCACCCCACCCCACCCTCAGATTGATCGCTGCTTTGGCTTCGAGACAGCAGTGGAAGAAGCGCAGCGAGCGTTGCTAGCAGGGAAGGTTGAAGCAATGTCTGCATACAATGGCCTGGGCGTTGTGAAGCTCATGGGCAAGCAGTCAGGCTTCATTGCCATGCAAGCCTCCATGGCCTCGGGTGTTGTTGATATCTGTCTCATTCCAGAGGTCCCCTTTACGCTGGAGAAGCTGTTTGCCTATGTGGCGGAGGTCTTTCAAAAGAAGGGGCACTGTGTGATCTGCGTGGCTGAAGGAGCTGGGCAGGTACGTGGTAGTGGTGCGGGTGCTTGTAGCAGTGGTGGTGGTGGTGCTGGTGGTAGTGGTGGTCGCGCTTTTGGCGGTGTACTGTTGTTGTTGTTGGTGGTGGTGGTGGCGGCGATATCTGTCTCATTCCAGATGTCCCCTTTACACTGGAGAAGCTGTTAGCCTATGTGGCGGAGGTCTTTCAAAAGAAGGGGCACTGTGTGACCTGCGTGGCTGAAGGAGCTGGGCAGGTACGTGGTAGTGGTGCTGGTGCTGGTAGTAGTGGTGGTGGTGGTGGTGGTTGCGCTTTTGGCGGTGTACTGTTGTTGTTGTTGGTGGTGGCGGCGATATCTGTCTCATTCCAGATGTCCCCTTTACACTGGAGAAGCTGTTAGCCTATGTGGCGGAGGTCTTTCAAAAGAAGGGGCACTGTGTGATCTGCGTGGCTGAAGGAGCTGGGCAGGTACGTGGTAGTGGTGCTGGTGCTGCTAGTAGTGGTGGTGGTGGTGGTGGTGGTGGTGGTGGTGGTGGTTGTCGTTGTTGTAGTTGTTGTTGTTGTTGTTGTTGTTGTTGTTCAGAAGGCACACTGTGTTGCAGAAGGAGCTGGGCAGGTAGGTGGCGGCGGATTTGTTTGTTTGCAGTTTGTGGTGGTGCAGCTGCTGGTGTTGCTGGTGGTGTCATTGCTGTTGTCGTCGTAGCTTTTGTTGTTGTTGTTGTTGTTGTTGTTGTCGTCGTTGCTTTTGTTGTTGTTGTCGTCGTTGTTGTTGTTGTTGTTGTTGTTGTTGTTGTTGTTACTGCCGTTGTTGTTGAGGAGATGAAGGGGCACTGTGTGGTCTGTGTGGCAGAAGGAGCCGGGCAGGTCGGTGGAGGCGGAGATGTTTTGTTTTGTTGGTGCTGGTGGTGTTGTTGCTGCTGCTGCTGCTGCTGCTAGCGTCATTGCTGTTGTTGTTGCTGTTGTTGTATTTTTCGTTGTTGTTGTTCTAGGCGTTGTTGTTGTTGTTTGTTGTTGCTGTTGCTGTTGTTGTTGTTGTTTATAAGAAGCCATACTGTATGAAAGAGAAAGCTGGGCAGGTAGGTGGCGGCGGAGTTGTTTTGTTTTGTTGGTGCTGTTTGTGGTGGTGATGCTGGTGTCATTGCTGTTGTTGTCGTTGCTGTTGTTGTAGTTTTTTTTGTTGTTGTTGTTCTAGGCGTTGTTGTTGATGTTGTTGTTTTCCTGTAGTTGTTGTTGTTGTTGTTGTTGCTGTAGTTGTTGTTGTTCTAGGCGCTGCTCTTGTTGTTGTTGTTGTTTGTTGTGTTTTGTTGTTGTTGTAGTTGTTGTTGCTGTTGAGATGAAGGGGCACTGTGTGGTCTGTGTGGCAGAGGACGCTGGGCAGGTAGGTGGCGGCGGATTTGTTTTGTTTTGTTGGTGCTGTTTGTGGTGGTGATGCTGGTGTCATTGCTGTTGTTGTCGTTGCTGTTGTTGTAGTTTTTTTTGTTGTTGTTGTTCTAGGCGTTGTTGTTGATGTTGTTGTTTTCCTGTAGTTGTTGTTGTTGTTGTTGTTGCTGTAGTTGTTGTTGTTCTAGGCGCTGCTCTTGTTGTTGTTGTTGTTTGTTGTGTTTTGTTGTTGTTGTAGTTGTTGTTGCTGTTGAGATGAAGGGGCACTGTGTGGTCTGTGTGGCAGAGGACGCTGGGCAGGTAGGTGGCGGCGGATTTGTTTGTTTTGTTGGTGCTGTTTGTGGTGGTGATGCTGGTGTCATTGCTGTTGTTGTCGTTGCTGTTGTTGTAGTTTTTTTTGTTGTTGTTGTTCTAGGCGTTGTTGTTGATGTTGTTGTTTTCCTGTAGTTGTTGTTGTGTTGTTGTTGTTGCTGTAGTTGTTGTTGTTCTAGGCGCTGCTCTTGTTGTTGTTGTTGTTTGTTGTGTTTTGTTGTTGTTGTAGTTGTTGTTGCTGTTGAGATGAAGGGGCACTGTGTGGTCTGTGTGGCAGAGGACGCTGGGCAGGTAGGTGGCGGCGGATTTGTTTTGTTTTGTTGGTGCTGTTTGTGGTGGTGATGCTGGTGTCATTGCTGTTGTTGTCGTTGCTGTTGTTGTAGTTTTTTTTGTTGTTGTTGTTCTAGGCGTTGTTGTTGATGTTGTTGTTTTCCTGTAGTTGTTGTTGTTGTTGTTGTTGCTGTAGTTGTTGTTGTTCTAGGCGCTGCTCTTGTTGTTGTTGTTGTTTGTTGTGTTTTGTTGTTGTTGTAGTTGTTGTTGCTGTTGAGATGAAGGGGCACTGTGTGGTCTGTGTGGCAGAGGACGCTGGGCAGGTAGGTGGCAGTGTCATTGTTTGTTTTGTTGGTGCTGTTTGTGGTGGTGCTGCTGCTGTTACTGCTGCTGCTGCTGCTGGTGGTGTTACCCACCACCGCCCACCACCACCGCCACCACAACCACATGACACACCATCATCACCACCACCACCATACCCACCATTATCGCCCCACCCCAACCCCTCTTCCCATCCAACCCACCCCCTCTTCCCACCCCACCCCACCCCGACCCCTCTTCCTGCAGGATATTTTCACCAAGGGCCCTGCGGATGTGGATGCAAGTGGTGATACCACACCACCACCACCCCAACCCAACCCACCACCACCCACCACCACCACCACCACCCCATCCCACCCCACCCCAACCCAACACCACCCACACCTCAACCCACCACCCACCACCCACCCACCAATCCCACGCCAGCCCACCACCCCCACCTCAACCCACCACCACCCCCACCCCTACCCCACCCCACCCACCACCCACCATCCCCATCTCAAACCACGACCCACACCTCAACCCAACTTAACCCACCACCACCCCAACCCACCCACCACACAGGAATTGTTTACCGAGGGCCCTGCGGATGTGGATGCAAGTGGTAATACCATCCTTCAAGATGCTGGCCTGTGGCTGAGAGGGGTTCTGAAGGCACACTTTGGGGTGAGTGTGGCAGGGATGGGTTGGGTGGGGTGGGGTGGGTGGGGTATTTGAGGGTTTTGGATTCCCCACCCAAACCCCTTCCACCCCAACCCAACCCAACCCAACCCAACCCAACCCAACCCAACCCAACCCAACCCAACCCAACCCAATCCAACCCAGCCCAACCCAACCCAACCCAACCCAGCCCAACCCAACCCAGCCCAACCCAACCCAACCCAACCCAACCCAGCCCAACCCAACCCAACCCAGGCCAAACCAACCCAACCCAACTCACCCATGTGGCTGAGAGGGGTTCTGAAGAAAATCTGTGGGGTGAGTGCGGCAGGGTAGGATGGGGTGGGTGGTTTGTGTTTGGGGGGTGGGGGGGTGGGAGTGTGGGGATTCCTCACCCACCCCCTCCTCCCCATCCCACCCCACCCCTGTGGCTGAGAGGCGATCTGAAGAACACTTTGGGGTGGGTGTGGCAGGGTAGGATGGGGTGGGTGGTTTGTGTTTGGGGTGTGGGGGGTGGGGGGGTGGGAGTGTAGGGATTCCTCAACCACCCCCTTCTCCCCACCCCACCCCACCCCTGTGGCTGAGAGGCGATCTGAAGAACACTTTGGGGTGGGTGTGGCAGGGTAGAACGCTATATGGTCATGAGTCCTAGGCAGCGTCGCAAGCAACGGAAAATATTGGAGGAGAGTGTTGGCTATCGGAACAACGGGGGGCAACAGAATGGAGTGGACTGAAGCCAGTTAGTTAGGAGGCAGTTAGCTGGTGTGTCAGGCTTCCAAGTTACATGATATGAACAGAGACTGAACCAAGACCTAAGACCAAGACCTAAGACCAAGACCTAAGACCAAGACCTAATATCAAGACCTAAGACCAAGACCCAAGACCAAGACCTAACAGCAAGACCTAAGACCAAGACCTAAGACCAAGACATAGGACCAAGACCTAACATTAAGACCTAAGACCAAGACCTAAGACCAAGACCTAAGACCAAGACCTAACAGCAAGACCTAAGACCAAGACCTAAGACCAAGACCTAACATCAAGACCATCCCATACTTACCCTTACACTATCTCTTCTGGTGTGGTCAAGCTGGCGTGAAGTATATTGACCCAAATTACATGATAGGAACAGATACTGAACCAATACAAGACCTACAACCAAGACTATCTCCTACTAACCCTTACACTCGCTCACCAGGTGAAGTTGACATGCAGCTGGCGTGAAGTACATTGATCCAAGGTACTTGATAGGAAAAGAAACATAAAATCAAGAACATAAAACCAAGACCTAAAACCAAGACCTACGAACAAGATCTAAAACCAAGACCTAAAACCAAGACCTACGAACAAGATCTAAAACCTAGACCTAAAAACAAGACCTACGAACAAGATCTAAAACCTAGACCTAAAAACAAGACCTACGAACAAGATCTAAAACCAAGACCTAAAAACAAGACCTACGAACAAGATCTAAAACCAAGACCTAAAACCTGGACCTACGAACAAGATCTAAAACCTAGACCTAAAAACAAGACCTACGAACAAGATCTAAAACCTAGACCTAAAAACAAGACCTACGAACAAGATCTAATACCAAGACCTAAAACCAAGACCTACGAACAAGATCTAAAACCAAGACCTAAAAACAAGACCTACGAACAAGATCTAAAACCAAGACCTAAAAATAAGACCTACGAACAAGATCTAAAACCTCTCTCTCTCTCTCTCTCTCTCTCTCTCTGTCTCTGTCTCTCTCTCTCTCTCTCTCTCTCTCTCTCTCTCTCTCTCCTCTCTCTCTCTCTCTCTCTCTCTCTCTCTCTCTCTCTCTCTCGCTCTCGCTCTCTCTCCGCTCTCTCGCTCTCTCTCTCTCTCTCTCTCTCTCCTCTCTTGCTCTCTCTCGTCGCTCTCTCTCTCGCTCTCTCTCTCGCTCTCTCTCTCGCTCTCTCTCTCGCTCTCTCTCTCGCTCTCTCTCTCGCTCTCTCTCTCGCTCTCTCTCTCGCTCTCTCTCTCGCTCTCTCTCTCGCTCTCTCGCTCTCGCTCTCGCACTCGCGCTCCGCGCTCTCGCGCTCTAGCGCTCTCTCTCGCTCTCGCTCTCTCTCCTCTCTCTCTTCTCTCTCTCTCTCTCCTCTCTCTTCTCCTCTCTCTCCTCTCTCTCTCTCTCTCTCTCTCTCTCACTCTTATTCACCTTGCAGGGTGAAGCTGACGTGAAGTACATTGACCCAAGTTACATGATCCGAGCCCAGCCTACCTCGTCCAATGACCGAGTGTACTGCAAAATATTGGGACAAGGAGCTGTGCATGCTGCTTTCGCTGGTGAGCTTTGATTGGTGGTGGGTGGTGGTGGTAGATGATGGCCGCGTGGTTGGTTGTAGTGGTTGGTTGTAGTGGGTGGGTGGATATGTGGTTTCAGGTATGGGGTGAAGGTCAGGAGGGAAGCTCACGCTGACAAGGAGCAGTGCATGCAGCTTTCGCTGGTGAGCTTTGGTGGGTGGGTGGGTATGGGGGGTTGAACTGTGGCATGCTGCATTTGCTGGTGAGCTTGGGTGGGGTGGTGGGTGGTGGTGGTGTTATGTGTGTGTGGTGGTGGTGGTGGTGGGGGGGGGGGACTGTGCATGCTGCTTTCGATGGTGAGCTTTGGGTGGTGGGGGGTGGTGGGGGGGGGGGAACTGTGCATGCTGCTTTTCCTGGTGAGCTTTGGTGGGTGGTGGTGTGTGTGTGGTGGTTGTGTGTGTGTGTGGGGGGGGGGGGGGGGGGGGGGGGGGGGGTATGTGGTTTAGGTAGGGTCTCTTCCCTTTCTTTTTTTTTTTACCATTTGTGTCGTGACTGACGGTCAAGGAGGGAGGGAAGCTCCCGCTGACAAGGAGCAGTGCATGCAGCTTTCGCTGGTGAACTTTGGGTGGTGGTGGGTGGTAGCTGGGTGGTGGTGGGTGGGTTGTAGTGGTGGGTGGATGGCGGTGGTGGGTGGGTTGTGGTGAACTGTGCATGCTGCTTTAGCTGGTAAGCTTTGGTTGGCGATGTACACCGACTGCACTGTGTGTATGATGGGCACACATAACCTACTCCTCCCCCTACCCTCACCCTTCCACCTGTATAGGCTACACCGACTGCACTGTGGGTATGGTGGACACACATTACCTGTTCCTCCCCCACTGCCCCCACCCCATTCACCCCACACTCGTCCCCCACACACCCCACACACACTTCGCCCGCCCCTCACCCTCCAATCCTCTCCCTCCCCTCACCCTGCCACCAGTATAGGCTACACCGCTGCACTGTGGTAGGTGTGACAACATTACCTGTTCCTCCCCCACTGCCCCCACCCCATTCACCCCACACCCGTCCCCCACACACCCCACACACACTTCGCCAGCCCCTCACCCTCCAATCTCTCCCTCCCCTCACCCCTGCCACTGTATAGGCTACACCGACTGCACTGTGGGTTATGGTGGACACACATTACCTGGTCCTCCCCCACTGCCCCCACGCAATTCACCCCACACCCGTCCCCCACACACCCCACACACACTTCGCCCGCCCCTCACCCTCCAATCCTCTCCCTCCCCTCACCCCTGCCCCCTGTATAGGCTACACGACTGCACTGTGGGTATGGTGGACACACATTACCTGTTCCTCCTCCCCCACTGCACCCCCACCCCATTCACCCCCCACACTCGTCCGCCCACACACCCCACACACACTTCGCCCGCCCCTCACCCTCCAATCCTCTCCCTCCCCTCACCCCTGCCACCTGTATAGGCTACACCGACTGCACTGTGGGTATGGTGGACACACATTACCTGTTCCTCCCCCACTGCCCCCACCCCATTCACCCCACACCCGTCCCCCACACACCCCACACCACACTTCGCCCGCCCCCTCACCCTCCAATCCTCTCCCTCCCCTCACCCCTGCCACCTGTATAGGCTTACACCGACTGCACTGTGGGTATGGTGGACACACATTACCTGTTCCTCCCCCACCCTGCCCCCACCCCATTCACCCCACACCCGTCCCCCACCACCCCACACAAACTCGACCGCCCTACCTCCAATCTCTCCCTCCCCTCACCCCTGCCACCTGTATAGGCTACACCGACTGCACTGTGGGGTATGTGGACAAACATTACCTTTCCTCCCCCCACTGCCCCCAACCCCTGTTCACCCCACCACCACACAACACTCCGCCCGCCCTACCTCATCATCTCCCTCCCCTCACCCCTGCCACCTGTATAGGCTACACCGACTGCACTGTGGGTATGGTGGACACACATTACCTGTTCCTCCCCCACTGCCCCCACCCCATTCACCCCACACTCGTCCCCCACACACCCCACACACACTTCGCCCGCCCCTCACCCTCCAATCCTCTCCCTCCCCTCACCCCTGCCACCTGTATAGGCTACACCGACTGCACTGTGGGTATGGTGGACACACATTACCTGTTCCTCCCCCACTGCCACCACCCCATTCATCCCACACCGGTCGCCCACACACCCCACACACACTTCGCCCGCCCCTCACCCTCCAATCCTCTCCCTTCCCCTCACCCCTGCCACCTGTATAGGCTACACCGACTGCACTGTGGTTATGGTGGACACACATTACCTGTCCTCCCCACCTGCCCCCACCCCATTCACCCCACACCCGTCCCCCACACACCCCACACACACTTCGCTCCGCCCCTCACCCTCCAATCCTCTCCCTCCCCTCACCCCTGCCACCTGTATAGGCTACACCGACTGCACTGTGGGTATGGTGGACACACATACCTGTTCCTCCCCCACTGCCCCCACCCCATTCACCCCACCACCCGTCCCCCACACCACCCCCACACACACTTCGCCCGCCCCCCCTCACCCACCAATCCCTCTCCCTCCCCTCACCCCCTGCCACCTGTATAGGCTACACCGACTGGCACTGTGGGTATGGTGGACACACATTACCTGTTCCTCCCCCACTGCCCCCACCCTATTCACCCCCACCCCCCACACACACCACATCCGCCCGCCCCTCACCCTCCAATCTCTCCCTCCCCCTCACCCCTGCCACCTGTATAGGCTACACCGACTGCACTGTGGGTATGGTGGACACACATTACCTGTTCCTCCCCCACTGCCCCCTACCCCCATTCACCCCACACTCGTCCCCCCACACACCCCACACAACACTTCGCCCGCCCCTCACCCTACAATCCCTCTCCCTCCCCTCCACCCTGCCACCTGTATAGGCTACACCGACTGCACTGTGGGTATGGTGGACACACATTACCTGTTCCTCCCCCACCCTGCCCCCCACCGCCATTCACCCCACACCGTCCCCCACACACCCCACACACACTCCGCCCGCCCCTCACCCTCCAATCCTCTCCCTCCCCCCACCCCCGCCACCTGTATAGGCCTACCACCGACTGCACTGTGGGTATGGTGGACACACATTACCTGTTCCTCCCCCCATCTGCCCCCACCCCATCACCCCACACTCGTCCCCCACACACCCACACACACTTCGCCCGCCCCCTCACCCTCCAATCCCTCTCCTCCCCCCTCACCCTGCCACCGTATAGGCTACAACCGACTGCACTGTGGGTATGGTGGACACACCTTACCTGTTCCTCCCCCCACTGCCCCCACCCAGTCATTCCCCACACCCGTCCCCCACACACCCCACACACACTTCGCCCGCCCCTCACCCTCCAATCCTCTCCCTCCCCTCACCCCTGCCACCTGTATAGGCTACACCGACTGCACTGTGGGTATGGTGGACACACATTACCTGTTCCTCCCCCACTGCCCCCACCCCATTCACCCCACACCCGTCCCCCACACACCCCACACACACTTCGCCCGCCCCTCACCCTCCATCCTCTCCTCCCTCCCCTCACCCCTGCCACCTGTATAGGCTACACCGACTGCACTGTGGGTATGGTGGACACACATTACCTGTTCCTCCCCCACTGCCCCCACCCCATTCACCCCACACTCGTCCCCCACACACCCCACACACACTTCGCCCGCCCCTCACCCTCCAATCCTCTCCCCTCCCCCTCACCCCTGCCACCTGTATAGGCTACACCGACTGCACTGTGGGTATGGTGGACACACATTACCTGTTCCTCCCCCACTGCCCCCACCCCATTCCCACCACACTCGTCCCCCCACACACCCCACACACACTTCGCCCGCCCCTCACCCTCCAATCCTCTCCCTCCCCCTCACCCCTGCCACCTGTATAGGCTACACCGACTGCACTGTGGGTATGGTGGACACACATTACCTGTTCCTCCCCCACTGCCCCACCACCCATTCACCCCACACCGTCCCCACACACCCCACACCCACACTCGCAGCTGCAGATACTTCTCCCTCCCCTCACCCTCCCAATCCTCTCCCTCCCCTCACCCCTGCCACCCGTGTAGCTACACACCGCCCTGCCTGTGGGGTATGGTGGACCACATTACCTGTTCCTCCCCCCTGCCCCCGACGCCATTCACCCCACCTCGGTCCCCCACACCCCCCACACACCTTCGCGACGCCCCTCACCCTCCCAATCCTCTCCTCCCCCTCACCCTGATGCCCCTGTATAAGGCTACAACCGCTGCCTATGGTCATTGTGGAACACACATTCACTGTTCCGCCCCACTGCCCCCACCCCATTCCACCCCACACCGTCCCCCACACACCCCACACACACCTTTCGCCGCCACTCACCACCCTCCAATCCTCTCCCTCCCCTCACCCCTGCCACCTGTATAGGCTACACCGACTGCACTGTGGGTATGGTGGACACACATTACCTGTTCCTCCCCCACTGCCCCCACCCCATTCACCCCACAACCGTCCCCCACACACCCCACACAACACTTCGCCCGCCCCTCACCCTCCAATCCTCTCCCCTCCCCTCACCCCCTGCCACCTTACTAGGCTACACCGACTGCACTGTGGGTATGGTGGACACACATTACCTGTTTCTCCTCCCCCACTGCCCCCCCCATCACCCCACACCTCGTCCCCCACACCACCCCACACAGCCACACTCTCGCCCGCCCCTCACCCTCCAATCCTCTCCCTCCCCTCACCCCTGCCACTGTATAGGCTATCACCGACTGCACTGTGGGTATGGTGGACACACATTACCTGTTCCTCCCCACTGCTCCCCACCCCATTCACCCACACTCGTCCCCCACTACACCCCACACACACTCGCCCGCCCCCTCACCCTCCAATCCTCTCCCTCCCCTCACCCCTGCCACCTGTATAGGCTACACCGACTGCACTGTGGGTAGGTAGTGGACACACATTACCCTTTTCCTCCCCCACTTGCCCCCACCCCATTCACCCCACACCCGTCCCCCACACCACCCCACACACACTTCGCCCGCCCCTCACCCTCACCAATCCTCTCCCTCCCCTCACCCCTGCCACCTGATAGGCTACAACCGACTGCACTGTGGGTATGGTGGACACACTTACCTGTTCCTCCTCCCCACTTGCCCCCACCCCATTCACCCCACCACCCGTCCCCCACACACCCCACACACACTTCGCCCGCCCCCCTCAACCCTCCAATCCTCTCCCTCCCCTCACCCCCTGCCACCCTGTATAGGCTACACCGACTGCACTGTGGGTATGGTGACACACATTACCTGTTCCTCCCCCACTTGCCCCCACCCCATCACCCCACACTCGTCCCCACACCCCACACACACACTCGCCCGCCCCTCACCCTCCAATCTCTCCCTCCCCTCACCCCTGCCACCTGTATCGGCTACACCGACTGCACTGTGGGTATGGTGGACACAACATTACCTGTTCCTCCCCCACTGCCCCCCACCCTATTTCAACCCCACCCCACACACACCACTCCTCGCACCGCCCCTCACCCTCCAATCCTCCTCCCCTCCCCTCACCCCTGCCCACTGTATAGGCTACACCGACTGCACTGTGGGTATGGTGGACACACATTACCTGTTCCTCCCCCACTGCCCCCACCCATTCACCCACACTCGTCCCCCACCAACACCCCACACACACTTCGCCCGCCCCTCACCCTCCAATCCTCTCCCTCCCCTCACCCTGCCACCTGTATAGGCTACACCGACTGCACTGTGGGTATGGTGGACACACATACCTGTTCCTCCCCCACTGCCCCCACCCATTCACCCCACACTCGTCCCCCACACACCCCACACACACTTCGCCCGCCCCTCACCCTCCAATCCTTCCCCTCCCCTCACCCCTGCCACTGTATAGGCTACACCGACTGCATGTGGGTATGGTGGACACACATTACCTGTTCCTCCCCCACTGCCCCCACCCCATTCACCCACACCGTCCCCCAACACCCCCCCCACACACACTTCCGCCGCCCCTCACCCCATCCTCTCCCTCCCTCACCCTCCCCTCACCCCTGCCACCTGTATAGGCTACCACCGACTGCACTGTGGTATGGTGGACAACATTAACTGTTCCTATTCCTCCCCCACTGCCACCCACCCCATTCATCCCACACCCTTCCCCCTAACACCTCCCCACACACACTTGTTCGCCCGCCCCTCACCCTCCAATCCGCTCCCTCCCTCACTCCCGCCACCGGTATAGGCTACATACAACCCGCCTGGCACTGTGGGTATGGTGACACACATTATCCCTGTTCCTACCCCCACTGCCACTGCCCCACCCCTTCACCCCACACACCCCTTCCCCCACACACCCCACACCCACTTTCGCGCCCGCCCCTCACCCACCAATCCTCTCCCCCCCTCACCCCTCCACCTGTCTAGGCTAACCCGCCTGCCTGTGGTATGGTTGGACCACTGTCCTGTTCTTTCCTCCCCCACTGCCCCACCCTCCCCCACTGCCCCCAGCCCCATTCCACCCCAGCACTGTCCTCCACAAACCCCACACACACACTCCGCCAGCCACTAACCTCCCAATCCTCTCCCTCCCCTCACCCTGCCACCTGTATAGGCTACACGACGTGCAACTGTGGGTTGGTGCGCACCCCATTACCTGTTTCTCCAATCACCTGCCTGTGCCCAACACCCCATTCACACCACCACCCGTCCCCAACCAACATACCACACACCTCTGCGTACCGGCCGCTCCACCGTCACAATCCTCTCCTCCCCACAATCATCCAACCCGCCACCGTATCGGCAACACTGACTGCACTGTGGGCAATGGTGGACACACGACCTTACCTGTTCCTCCCCACCAGCATACTAAAACAAACACAAACCAGGAAGCAAACAAAAAAAAAAAAAAACAAGCAGTAGAAAAAGAAAATGAAAGAAGAGGACTACACGAAAAAAGGCCACATGTGGCTACACCGACACTGCACTGTGGGTTTAGGGGTTAACACAACACTATGGTTGGACTCCCCAACTTGCCCCCACCACAACCCTCCCCCACCCACCCCAACACACCCATCCACACACACTCCGGCCGCCCCTCACCACTCCAATCCTCTCCCTCTCCATCACCCCCAACCCCCACACCCTACACCTGTAAGGTACACGACTTCACTGTGGGGATGGCGGACACCACATTACATGTTACTCTCCCACCCACTCCTCCCACCACCCCCACCACCCCACACCCACACTCCGCCCACACCTCGAACCCCATCCTCTCCCACCCCATGCCTGCCACCAATGTAGGCGACACCGATGCACTGTGGGGATGGTAAACACACATTCGGTTACCTCCCATCAGCTACCCCCCCGCCACTCCACAAAACCACCCCACCCACAAACACACATCGCCCACCTCCAATCCCTATCACTCCTCACCTCCTGCCACCCATGTAGGCTACACCGACTGCACTGTGGGTATGGTAAACACACATTACGTGTACCTCCCCATCAGCACCCTCATCCAGGCCCCTCGCAAGGTGAACCCAGGGGGCAGGGAATGGAATCGGTTGATAACTGCTATCAATCAACCCCCATTGTCCTAACCAAGCTCAACCCAGGGGGCAGGCAATGGAATTGGTTGATAACTGCTATCAACCAGCCCCCCTTGTCCTAACCAAGCTCATGCCAGGGGGCAGGCAATGGAATCGGTTGACAACTGCTATCAACCAACCCCCCTTGTCCTAACCTATTACTAGGGACCGGCAAATCATATGATGCTGACCAAAGACGAGTATGATATCATACAAATATCATATGATATGATGCCGTAGGCCAAAGTTACCTAGTCAGATCGCCAGCATCGTATGATATCATATGATAGCATGATATCATATAATATCATATTGCCTATCCCTACCTATTACTCCTGGATCCCTGCGACTGCTCCTGCAATGAGGGGGGGGGGGGGGGGGGGGGGGGGGGGGGGGGAGAGGGGCGAATTGGATTGGATTGTTACATGCCATTGGCCTACCCCTGGACTGTAACATACATACATACATGGCTGTTCAGCCAACTCTGGGCTGCTCACCGTCTTCCAATGCCAAGTTCCCCAGTGCGATACCCAAGGTAACCAGGAAGAATACTAAGCATATTGGGGGGGGGGGGGGGGGGGGGGGGGGGGGGGGTCGGATTTAATTGTTACATGGTTTTTCAGCCAACTCCCAGCTGCTCATCGTCTTCCAATGCCAAGTCTCCTCGTGCAATACCCTTGGTAACCAGGAAGAATGATAAGCAGATTGGGGGGGGGGGGGAGGGGGGGGGGGGGGAATCGGATTTAATTGTTACATGGTTTTTCAGCCAACTCCCAGCTGCTCATCGTCTTCCAATGCCAAGTCTCCTCGTGCGATACCCCTGGTAACCAGGAAGAATACCAGGCAGATTGGGGGGGGGGGGGGGGGGGGGGGGGGAAGAGAACTAGTCAGACTAGTGTTACACCCAGTTGTCTGGGTAGAAGAACTCCAACCCAAACTACCCTATCTTCAGCCTAAACTAGCCTAACAAGTATCATTTCATTGGCTTCATTAAAGATAGTAACATAAATAGGCATGTCAGTTCAGTGTAAATAATATGTATATGTATATAATGTAATTAATAATGTGCATGTATGCACTATACAGTAGGGTCCCCCTGAACAACCCTGGTAGTTACTAATTGGGTGCCAGCGCTAAGTTTGGCTGGAACTTGAACTTGGTTACATAGCTGCAGCTGCAGCCTGTGATGTGGCTGCTCACCGTCTTCGGCTGTAAAAATACGTTTACCAGGACAAGTCCTAGAAGGCGTCGCAAGCGATGTGGGAAATCGGCGGAGAGTGTTAGCCAGGGTAATTCAAAGCGTGCGCTTATGCGCTTTTGAGCGCTGACTTTTTGACCCCCTCTGCGCTTTAAGCGCAGTTTTTTGCAACCCCCTGTGGGCGCAGCAAGCAATTTTTGCGCTTTTTGCACTACAAAGCGCAGTTTTTTGTTTTCAAGTGCGCTAAAGCGCTGGCCAATTTGGCCATTTGAAGTACCCTGGTGTTGGCTATCGGATCGACAGGTGGCAACAGAGTCGAGCTTACCGAAGCCAGTTAGTTACTGGACAACTAGTTGAGACAGTTGGCTTCGTGTCAGGCCTCGTGTGGTCGAACGGACAACGGAGTGACCCATGGGGCTTCCGCCCCCCATAAGGGGGAGCTGCGCCCCAAATGTAAACGTGTCACATGAACAATCCCCCCCCCCCACACACACACATTGTTTTCAAGTTTGGCAAGTATTATTAGTTCTTGAGGGCTAGGAAATAAATGTTCTAGATTTAATATGCAAACAAACAAATAGTAAGACTTATTACGAGGCTGGAGGTTGAGGTGGCCAGCCCGTTTGCTCGCACTGGGGGCAACCACCAAAAGGTTGTGGTGGTGGTGGTGGTGGTGTGTGTGTGTGTGTGTCGGTGTCGGTGTGGGTGGGTGTGTGTCGGTGTGTGTGTGTGTGGGGGGGGGGGGGGGGGGGGGGGGGGGCTGTCATCCCCGTGGAGGAGTTTTTGGGCCTGTTTCATGTGTCGTCTGCACGCGACAATGGACTGGAAGGAAACAGTTTGAGATTTACTATGTATAGCTGTTTTGTGGTTTGCTCCAGTGCAAGCAAATGGGCTGGCCACCTCAACCCCACGCCTCGTAATAAGGCGTACTATTTATTTATTTATGTATAGCAGTTGGGGTGAAACCAAATAAACCCAACGTAATAGACATTCTCCAGTACGTACGGTGCATGCAAACAGGAGGGTTCCTTCAATCTCACATAGTCACATCCTGTATCAGCTCGTACTTATTTGCAATTCGCAATTTTAGCAGTTGGGGTGGGCAGCAGATAGAGTTGTTCAAAACGCCGCGTCTTGAGTCCCAAACGCAAACTTTGGAGGGTCTGTTGCGTCTAAGACGCAAATCCAGTAAGTCGGTTGCGTTCTGGGAGGATCCGCTAAGTCTCAGATGCAGATCTTGGATCTGGGTTCGTCTCACAGTCCCTTTAGCCACAGTCACAGTCACAGTCCCTCTAGCCTACCCCTGGACTGTAACACATTTACATACTGGGTTCGTCTCAAGACGCAAATCTTGGAGACCCCCTGAATAAACCTGGATTTCTTTTTGTAAATTAGGGGGTCTCAAAATTAACTTAGCCCTAACAATGATTTTTCACATTTATTTCTTGTATGGAACATAACACTATGCATGGGTTCAATGCACGTCCTTGTGCCATGTGCACATGCCTGACCCCCAGCCAATCCAAATCTAGAAGGCTCCTCTCCCTTTCTGAATTCTGACGACTCAATTGCAAAATAAATGTCGCAACACATCAAAACAAGACCAAAATAGGAACCCACCCCATAGAACCCATGGACGCTTGTCTTGATTGACATTATCTACAGGTGGCATGGTGAGGTATACCTGAGTATGAAAACATACCAATAAATTTGCCAAGCCATGCTGTTGTGGCCATGTACTATGCATGAATTTCTACCCACACCCCCAAAACCACAAACCCATGAACATCCCATACGCACTGAGACCCCCTTGGATCTATTGTAGCATGTCATGGGGTGGCAGCCCACAGGCCTTGCACTCATGTTACATGCAACACCTAACATTGCTCTAACATTCAAGGCCTTTGGCATGCAACAACTCGCCGCTGCCCCGAAATACACACCTCTTAGCTTTCCACATGTCAACGTTTCCGCCACCGCCAACCACTCCCGTGAGCACCAGGAAGATTTCCCTAAAGATAGCCGTTAACCAGGGCGCACTAACTACCGAAAATAGGCAGTGTGGGATTCGGAATTCGAATTCTTCGCCGTTAGTTTATATTAATTGTGCAACGACAGGGTAACTTAATTTTGGCACCCCCTAAATGTGGTGCCGTATGTTTTGCCAGCACGCGTTGTTGCAGGGTACTTACGATCTACGTTTCATCCGTTTCGTTCGCAAAAATCTACGTTTCAGCCGTTTTAGCGTTGTTCAATGGTACTTTAAAATCTACGTTTCAGTCGTTTCATTCGCAAAAATATACGTCTTAACATAGCCCCTGAAACATCTGTGTTTGACCTAAGAAACATCTGTGTTTGTGTTTGACCTAAGAAACATCTGTGTTTGACCTAAGAAACATCTGTGTTTGTGTTTGACCTAAGAAACATCTGTGTTTGACCTAAGAAACATCTGTGTTTGTGTTTGACCTAAGAAACATCTGTGTTTGTGTTTGACCCAAGAAACATCTGTGTTTGTGTTTGACCCAAGAAACATCTGTGTTTGTGTTTGACCCAAGAAACATCTGTGTTTGTGTTTGACCTAAGAAACATATGTGTTTGTGTTTGATCTAAGAAACATATGTGTTTGTGTTTGACCTAAGAAACGGGACAAATGAGAAACGGAAGCTATGAAAACAAGTTCAAGTTCGAGTTCAAGTTGTGCCTCTTTGTTGTTACAGTCTTCGGGTAGACAAAATAGGCTTAAGGGACATGCCCAACCATGACAGGAGGGGCTAAAACGAAAAAACACCGAAGGCCCGAACCCCAAACAATCGCTTTACCGATCCTGGGTTCGTGCTACAGTGACCAACTACCAACAACCACTGCCCCACATCCCTTGCTGTCAAATCCTACGAGACCACCACCACCACCCACAGCCTACATCCCTTGTTGTCAAATCCCATGAGTTTGCAATTGAACTGCAGTAATGCATTTAGGGGTACTGGTTCGCTGAAGTTATAACATATAATAAGAAATTAATTAAGAGAATGCTGTCATGAATTTAAGAGAATGTCATGTATGTGTGTCCTCAGTTTATTGGTAGTTACCGCCCTCAATGTAGCTGAGACCCCACAACACCGGGGGAGGTCCCACGTACACTTCAGGGTGTCCACCGAGGTCCTCAGCCCACGCCACCTGCGCATGAACCCAGGACATGCGCCGTTCACCTCAGGTTGATAAGGGCGGTCAAGCCACGCCACCTGGGCATGGACCCATGACATGCGCCGTTCACCTCAGGTTGATAAGGGCGGTCAAGCCACGCCAACTGGGCATGGACCCGTGACATGCGCCGTTCACCTCAGGTTGATAAGGGCGGCCAGGCTGTTTCAGAGCAGAGTTGTTCAAAATGTGCGTCTTGCATCACAGACACAGATCTTTGGGGGTCAATTGCATATCAGGTGCAGATCGTAGAACTGGGTGTGCCTAGCCAGATGTTGGAGTGGCAGATGTTGGAGTATTCCTGAACAAACCTGGTTCAGAGCTATACAGACAAGCCTGTTAGCTTTCCACACTGAAGTCTCCTGCTTTTTGCATGTATATCAAGCTCTGGCTGTATGGTATGTTATTACCCAGCATCGATCAGACGGGTCTGCGATTCGAGCCAGGTTCACTCGTTTCAGACTTGCCGCCTTGGAAGAGACCTTCCCTACGTGCTGTCGCGTCCTGTGGCAGCTCGTACTAATTTCCAAAAATTGTATGCATGCCTATTGTTGCATGGCCGAGGACATGGCTTGCACGGCCGGACTATCTGAGGCCCCCACCATCTTCATCCGCTTCGACTTGCTGGCCTGGCTCTTGGCCTTCTCCCCCTTCAACGCCGACGTCCTCTTCACCACCGTGCCCAAGCTCTTGGAGGCTGACTCATGCTTTGCCTTGCGCCTGTTCAGCATCTTCCTATCGAACTGCCAGTAGGCGTACGGCTCCACCTTAGAGCGGCCCTTCGTGTCACCACCTGCAGTCTTGGACTTGGGCTTGTACCTGGAGGGTGGGGAGGGTAGGCAGGAGGATGTTGGTTGATAATGGAATGTGTTGATCAACATCTGACGATGGGGAGGAATATGTATGTATGTATGTATGTATGTATGTATGTATGTAAGTATGCATATATGTATGTTTCAGTCCAGGGGGAGGCCAACTAGACTAAAGGAACGGCCCTTCGTGTCAACACCAGCGGTCTTGGACTTGGGCTTGTACCTGGAGGGGCGTGGAGGGGAGGCGGGGTAGGTTGGTTGGAAATGGAATGTGTTCAACGACAACTGACAATGGTAAGTAAGTAAGTATGTATGCATGTATGCTCAGTCCAGGGGTAGGCCAAATAGGCTAAATGAACAGCCCTTTGTCTCACCACCAGCAGTGTTGGACTTGGAGTGTACCTGGAGGGTGGGGAGGGGAGGCAGGAGGATGTTGGTGGACAACGTAATTAAATACAACAATTGATTAATATCACACGCACACACTGCCTACCCAACCCAGGGGAGAGTGCTGAAGCCGTGGGAGAAGGGTGCACAAGCGAAGAGGATGCTAAAGCCGTGGGGGAGTAGGTGTGCTGAAGCCACACATAGGGTGGGTGGGTGGGTGGGTGGGGGCTGAAGAACCACGAGTACCGTTTGATTTAGGGTACTACATAACGCACACTACTGCAAGCTAGCACGCAAGGTTATAGAGCCTGGTTGCGTGATTCACGCTAATTTCTAAGCTCCATCGCGCAGTTGAACAGTGGCCAGCACCAGCACGCAAGGTTTTAGAGCCCGGTTGCGTGATTCACGCTAACTTTTAAGCTCCATCGCGCAGTTGAACAGGGGCCAGCACCAGCACGCAAGGTTTTAGAGCTTGGTTGCGTGATTCACGCTAACTTCTAAGCTCCATCGCGCAGTTGAACAGGGGCCAGCACCAGCACGCAAACTTGTAGGCAAGGAGTAATAACACGACCAATAACATGTTCACCCATCTGTCACCCAAGTGCTTAGCTGTCGCCTTGGCACCATCCCCAGTACCGCCAGCTGCGCGTGATCCGTCCGACTTGCGACAAGGAGTAATAACACGACCAATAACATATTCACCCACCTGTCACCCGAGTGCTTAGCTGTCGCCTTGGCACCATCTCTAGTGCCGCCAGATGCGCGTGATCCGTCCGATTTGCGACTCAAGGCCTTAGATATCGCTGAGCCCTGAGCCACAGACTTGGCAAAGTGGACTGACTTCTCCGCCGATTTCATGGCTTGGGACAGTCCTGGGAGGGAGGGGATATGTGCACGGTTGGATGTTGATGCTTTTGCTCAAGTGTCATGTTCGGCGAGCTTTATTGTTTACATGTGGCGATGTTTTTGTTCAAGTGTCATGTTTGACGTTCTGAATTGTTTACATGTGGTGATTCTTTTGTTCATGTGTCATGTTTGGTGAAAACATGTGGTGATTCTTTTGTTCAAGTGTCATGTTTGGTGAAAACATGTGGTGATTCTTTTCTTCAAGTGTCATGTTTGGTGAAAACATGTGGTGATTCTTTTGTTCAAGTGTCATGTTTGGTGAAAACATGTGGTGATTCTTTTGTTAAGTGAGTTGGTGAAAACAACCCATACAAGCGAATTATGTTGAAGGCGGGCGAGTCTGATAGCCATCACTTCGAACTGCACAGTGTTTGGTGTTTAGAATGGTTAACGAGCAGTAAAATTGATCCCATGCGGTAGATGGATTGATCCCATGCTGGTAGATGGATTGATCCCATGTGGTAGATGGATTGATCCCATGTGGTAGATGAATGGATCCCATGTGGTAGATGAATTGATCCCATGTGGTAGATGAATTGATCCCATGTGGTAGATGGATTGATCCCATGTGGTAGATGGATTGATCCCATGTGGTAGATGAATGGATCCCATGTGTAGAGAATGACCATGTGGTAGATGAATTGATCCCATGTGGTAGATGGATGGATCCCATGTGGTAGATGGACCATGTGGTAGTGATTGATCCCATGTGGTAGATGGATTGATCCCATGGTTGATCCCTGTAGATCGTGTATGATTGATCCCATGTGGTAGATGGATTGATCCCATGTGGTAGATGAATTGATCCCATGTGGTAGATGAATTGATCCCATGTGGTAGATGATTGATCCCATGTGGTAGATGGTGGTAGTGGATCCCATGTGTAGAGATTGACCATTGAAGAATTGGTATGGATTGATCCCATGTGGTAGATGGATTGGTTGGTATCCCATGTGGTAGATGGATTGATTGGTAGATGAATGATCCATGTGGTAGATGAATTGATCCCATGTGGTAGATGGTAGATGGATGACCCATGGTGAGAATTGGTGTAAGGATGATCCATGTGGTAGATGGATTGATCCATGTGGTAGATGAATTGATCCATTGGTAGAGGATGGATCCCATGTGGTAGGATGAGCATGTGGTAGATAATGATCCCATGTGGTAGATGGATTGATCCCATGTGGTAGATGAATGGATCCCATGTGGTAGATGAATAGGTGATCACGTTGACTGAAACCTGATTCGAAGCGTGCGGCGAGATATTGATGAGATGAGTCAGTGTTTGGTGAAAAAACAACCCATACACATGAATTACGTAGTTCAAGCATCATGACAACCAAGCATTTAGTAGAAGTGCAAAAAGCGCAAAAACTGCGCGAAACGCGCAGTGGGGCTCAAAAAGGCAGCGCGCCAGCGCGCGCTTGGATGTACCCTGCTGTCTTACACATCATGCTCACCTCCATTGCTCCTGAGATCATCAGAGTCTGAGTCATTGCTGCAATATCCTTGGTCAGCAGTTCGTTTGTGGTGGTGTGGTGTCGCGTTATGTTTGTTGTATTAATTTGTGTTGTGTACTGTTGTATAAGTGTTGTGTTGTGCAGTGCGGTGAGGCACAGGATGTTCAGAAGAGAGCTCACCTCCAATGCTCCTGAGATCATCAAAGTCTGAGTCATCGCTATCGTATCCTTGATCAGCTGTTCGTTTGCGCTTTGACTTGGCTTGCCTCAATGCTTCGCCGTTGTCCTCATCGTCGATGATCATCTTTCCAGTGTCACCGCGCTTGTAGTCATCCTCCACACCGGGGCGCTGCTGCTGGGCTAGACCTGTTTAGGGTTCAGGGTTCAGAGGGTTTAGGATTCGGGTTCAGGGTTTTGGCTCAGAGGGATTAGGGTTCAGGGTTTCGATTTGGGTATAGAGGGCCAGGTTGACGTTGACTATGATGCGCTGGTGTAGCCATTGTCCTCATCGTCGATGATTCCAGCGTCACCATGGTTGTAGTCATCCTCCACGCCGAGGGGCTGCTGCTGGGCCAGACCTGTTTAGGGTTAGGGTTCAGGGTTAAGAGGGCCGGGTTTTAGTCATCCTCCACACCGGGGCGCTGCTGCTGGGCCTGATCTGTTCAGGGTTACGGTTCAGGGTCCAGAGGGTCAGGTTGTAGTCATCCTCCACGCTGCTGGGCTGCTGCTGGGCCAGACCTGTTTCAGGTTAGGGTTCAGGCTTAAGAGGGTCTGGTTGTAGTCATCCTCCACACCGGGGCGCTGCTGCTGGGCCAGACCTACTCCGGGTTAGGGTTTTAGGGTTCAGAGGGTCAGGTTGTAGTCATCCTCCACAGCTGGCCCTGCTGCTGGGCCAGACCTACTCCGGGTTAAGGTTTTAGGGTTCAGAGAGTTAAGGTTCGGGGTTTCAGGTTTGGGTTCATGGGGGTTTAGGGTTAGGGTTCAGAGGGTCAGGTCGATGTCGATTCTGAAGCGCTGGAGTCGATGCGGGTGCTCCAAGAGCTGATGTTGATATTGATGCTGATCAACAGGTCAGGTTCAGGACAAGTTAGGTCAGGTCAGGTTGGGTTAGGTTCAGGCCAGGTTGTGCCAGGTCAGGTTGGGTTGGGTTAGGTTCAGGCTAGGTTGTGTCCGGCGAGGATAAAACAGGCTTGAAATCTAGGCTACAAATCGTACCTGCAGCTGTCTTGACCAGCCAGGTCAGGTTCAGGTCAGGTTGTGTCAGGTCAGGTTGGGTCAGGTTCAAGTCAGGTCAGGTTGTGTCAGGTTCAAGTCAGGCTGGGTCAGGTTCAGGTTGCGCCAGGTCAGGCTGGATCAGGTTCAGGTCGCCTCAGGTCAAGTTGGGTTCAAGTCAGGCTAGAAGGGAACAGGCTAGAAGAAATCGTACCTGCTGCAGTCTTTACCAGCTGCCTTGAGGCCGATGCATCTAGCAAGTTCATTGGGTCATCACCGTCGCCCTTTCCTTCAAACAGCCTGGCACCACCCTTGGCAGCCGCCTTGCCAGCAACACCCTTGTCCCCTTTCTGGGTGCGACCACTCTTGGTACTCCTGGAGGGGAGTACAGGGGGGTTGGAGGGGGGAGAGATTGAGGGGGGTACAGGGGAATGGGTGGGTGTGTGAAGAGGAGATGCAGCCGCCTTGCCAGCAACACCGTTGTCCCCTTTCTGGGTGCGCCCAATCTTGGTACTCCTGGAGGGAGGGGAGGGGAGTACGGGGAGTTAGGAGGGGAGTGCAGGGGTGTGTGGTGTGCGGAGGAGGGTAGGGCAGGGGCGTGGGAGGGGGGGAGAGATTGAGTGGGGTAAGGAGGGGAGTACAGGGGTGTGGTGTGTGTGTGGGAGGGGGGGTGGGAGGGTAGGCCAGGGGGGTGGGAGGGGGATGCCGAACCACCCACCTTCCAGCTTGCGAACTGACATCATCTCCATCCTCCCCATCTTCGCTAAATACATGCGTGTGCCCCCCCCCCCCCCCCCCCCCC
Source organism: Chlamydomonas sp. ICE-L (assembly GCA_013435795.1). Classification (NCBI taxonomy): domain Eukaryota; kingdom Viridiplantae; phylum Chlorophyta; class Chlorophyceae; order Chlamydomonadales; family Chlamydomonadaceae; genus Chlamydomonas; species Chlamydomonas sp. ICE-L. The sequence goes on from JACBWV010000839.1 coordinate 68,784, forward strand.
CGTTTCTAGATGCCGGACCTCTCACCTTCCAGCTTGCCACTTGCCCATCATCCCCATCTTCGCTTAACACTTGTTTGTGTCCCCTAGCCCCCCCCTCCACCACCACCACCACCACACACACCTCTCACCTTGCGACTTGCCAGCCCCCCCCCCCCCCCCCCTCTCTCACCTGCCAGCTTGCGACTTGCCATCATCCCCATCCTCCCCATCTTCGCTAAACACTTGTGTGTCCCCCCCCCCCCCCCCCCCCCCCCCCCCCCCACACACACACACACATACCTCTCACCTTCCAGCTTGCGACTTGGCAGCCCCCCCCCCCCCCCCCCCCCCCCCCCCCCCCTCTCTCTCTCACCTTCCAGCTTGCGACTTGCCATCATCCCCATCCTCCCCATCTTCGCTAAACACTTGTGTGTGTCCCCTAGCCCCCCCCCCCCCCCCCCCCCCCCCCACACACACACACACATACCTCTCACCTTCCAGCTTGCGACTTGGCATCCCCCCCCCCCCCCCCCCCTCCCCTCTCTCTCTCTCACCTTCCAGCTTGCGACTTGCCATCATCCCCATCCTCTCCATCTTCGCTAAACACTTGAGTGTGGCCCCAAGCGCTGGCGGCGGCGGTACGGGCTCCAAATGTACTTTGACCCACACTGCGCTGGGACTTGCCATCATCTCCGTCGTCGTCACCATCCTGTGAGGGAGAAGAAAAAAATAACAGGGGGCCTTAGAAAGACAATGGATGTCTGCATGTGCCTGTTTTTGTTCTTGTTTTCGTTTTAAATATATTACATCTCCATAATATTGAACATCCTTTAAGGGAGAGAAAGGGAGAGAGATTGGGGACCGGAGGAAGTCGCTGAGTGTCTGTGTCTGTCTGTGTCTGTCTGCCTGTCAGTCAGTCTGTGTCTCTGTCTGTCAGACGGTCTGTCTGTGTATGCCTGTCTGCATGTGCCTGCATTTGGTCTACCTTACACGCACTCACAACTAGGAGTCGGCAATATGATATCATATGATATCACGTCATCATATGATGCCGGTGGTCTGACTAGGTAACTTTGGCCTGGGCCATCATATCATATGATATCAAATCATATGATTTTTGTATGATATCATATGATACCATCCTAGTCTTTGGTCAACATCATATGATTAGCCGTTCCCTACTCACAACCCAAAGTTGTGCTGCAACATATCTAACCCTCTCTCTCATACACAAGGGGGCCCAGCACGACACACCCACACACACAACTCACGGCTGTGCTACAACAAAACACACTGCCCCACAAACAAGGGGGCCCAACTGGGAGCATTTGGAAACAAAGAGCCTAGAGTGAGACGATGAGTCTGCCTGTGCCTGTAGTCTATCCTGGAGCATTTTTGTTTTTTAATACATATATAACATATATGTATAAATAAATAAATAAATAAATAAATAAATATATAAATAAAATATATAAATATATAAATATATATATATAAATATATATATAATAATTATACATACACATACATATTTCATATACATGCTTCACCTGGCTGCCAGCATCACCCTCCCCCCCTGCGCCTTTATTTCAATTTTGTATTTTTGAACTCATTCCCATATACCCTCCCCCCCCCCCCCCCCCCCTCCACACACACACACACCTGGCTGCCTGTTTCACCCGCCCTGCGCCTCTGCTTTTTGTTGAACTCCTTTCGAATGTGTGTCAACAGCTTGGCCTCAGAGGCAGGGATCTTCTCAGCCACGTTGTCAAAGCCACAGCGGCGTGCCAGGCGCTCGACAATGACACGGACCTAGAGGTGGAGGAGGGGTTGAAGGAATTAGGGGCATACGATAGGTGTTTGTGTTTGGGTGGTATCATATATGTGTGTGTGTGTGTGTGTGTGTGTGTGTGTGTGTGTGTGTGTGGGGGGGGGGGGGGGAGAGGACGACAAAAATGCAAATACTATAAAACCGGTCGTATATATTACATAAGTAGCATGATTAAAGGGTTCACCTAGAGTTTGAACTTGCACCATACTGGCGCGTGCCATAAATCTTAAATCAAATGAATTTGAACAAATATTAGACAAGTACCATGACAAATATTAGACAAGTACCATGACAAATATTAGACAAGTACCATGACAAATATTAGACAAGTACCATGACAAAAGGGTTCACCTTCAGTCCAAACTTGCACACATATTATATCAATTAAACTTGCACAAATAGTATACAAGTACCATGGCAAAAGGGCTTGCCTTCAATTTGACCTTGCATCATAATGGCGAGTGCCATAAATCTTACATCAATTCAACTTGGACAAATATTGTACTATTATACAACTACCATGACAAAAGGGCCCACCTTGAGTTTGAACTTGTTCTTTGAGTCGTTGCACCAAATGAGAACGCCTTCCAAGATCTCTCCTAGCATAGTCATCAACATCTCGGCTGGCATTCGCATGGCGCACACCTGAAGGGTTACGGAGGTGGGTACGGTAGGTGAGGGCGGTGGGTGGGTTGTGTGTGTGTGTGTGGGGGGGGGGGGGGGGGGGGGGGTGGGTACGGTGGGGGGTAGTGATGGATGAGGGTGGTGTGTGTGTGTGGGGGGGGGGGGGGGGGGGGGGGGGGGGGCATACATAATTGTACAAGGATATGTGTGGGATATGCCCTTTTTAAATCTCTCCTAGCATAGTCATCAACATCTTGGCTGGCATTCGCATGGCGCACACCTGAAGGGTTAGTAGAAGAGGTTCAGTGGTGGGTATGGTGGGTGGGGAGGGTGATGGGTGGGTGGGTGGGTGTGGGGGGGATACGGTGAGGGGTAGTGATGGATGAGGGTGGTGGGTGGGTAGTGTGTGTGTGTGTGTGTGTGTGTGTGTGTGTGTGTGTGGGGGGGGGGTATGGTGGTGGGTAGTGATGGGTGAGGGTGGTGGGTGGGTAGTGTGTGTGTGTGTGGGGGGGGGAAATACCTATTTATGGGGTTGCTGGCCTGTACACAGGTGTAAGGCGTGTAATGGGGTGCGGGCAGACTCCCCCCCCTTCTCTTCTAACCCACCACCACACATATCATTCTCTCCCAACAACAAAACAGTTTCTTACCTTGACGAATCCCAACACTGACTTGACCAGGGCATTGGGCCCTACACTTCGCAGTTTGCAACACATACTCTTCCCCCTCCCTGACACACACTCTACCCCCCCCCCCCCCCCCCCTTCTCTTATGATCGTATCACCCACCACCCCACCACCACACACACCTTTCCCTCCCAACAGCAACAAAACAGTCACTAACCTTGACGAATCCCAACACCGACTTGATGACCTCCCTACTCTTGGTGCGCAAGAGCATGAGCACAGCGAGGGGAGATCTCGAGTGGGGATAACCCAGGTCATTGGAAATCTCTGCCCCCCCCCCCCCCCCCCCCCACCCCACAGAGACACACTCTTACCACCCTCCACCCCACCACCACACACACCTTTCCCTCCCAACAGCAACAAAACAGTCACTAACCTTGACGAATCCCAACACCGACTTGATGACCTCCCTACTCTTGGTGCGCAAGAGCATGAGCACAGCAGGGAGCAGCTGGGGGAGCATGGGCTGCAGCTGGGATGCAAACTCAAATAGCAAGCGGGCTAAAGCAATCACTGTCGCACTGCAGAGGTATTGGGGGGGGGGGGGGGGGGGGGGGGAGGGGAGAGAGAGAGGGTTTAGGGTTGGGCATTGGGAGTTGATAGTGTGGGTGGATGAGTGAGATGGGGTGTCTAGCTGTTGACAGCTCCCCATGCAAACTCAAATAGCAAGCGAGCTAAAGCAATCACTGTTGCACTACAGAGGTAGGGGAGGAGAGAAGGTGAAGGCGGGGGGTTTGGGGGGGATGAGATGACTAGCTGTCAACATAGGCTCAAATAGCAAGAAGGTTTAGGGTTGGGGTTAGGGGTTGGGGGGTGGCGGGGGGGGGGGGGGGGATGAGATGACTAGCTGTCAACATAGGCTCAAATAGCAAGAAGGTTTATGGTTGGGGTTAGGGGTTTGGGGGTTTGGGGGATTTGGGGGGGGGGGGGGGGGGGGGGGGGGGGGGGGGGGGGGGGTAGTAGCGGTGGTGGTGGTGGTGGGCGGGGAGAGTAGCGGTGGTGGCGGTGGTGGTGGGGAGTAACGGTTGTGGTGGTGGTGGTGGTGGTGGGGATGAGGTGCCTAGCTATCAACATAGACTCACATAGCAAGCAAGCTTAAGCAATCAGTCACATGCCTATTTAGCCTACCCCTGGACTTGAACATACAAGCATGCAAGGGTGTTAAGGAAGATAAAGGGGGTAAGGGGGTTTAGGAATATTAATGGGATAGGGGTGTCTAGGAATGACAACAGTGACTGGGAGCACTGAAGGGCACCTGTAGGGATTCAAAACCAGCACCATGGTCATGTTTGGTGCAGTGCCAGGCTGTCACCAGGTTTTCATGCTAGGCTCACATAATCATGCACGGTGCAGTGCCAGGCTGTCACGTGCCAGGCTGTCACCAGGTTCTCATGCTAGACTCGCCTGATCATATGTGGTGTGGTGCCGACTATGCCCGCCATCACCATGGTCATGTGTGGTGTGGTGCCAGGCTATCACGTGCCAGGCTGTCACCAGGTTCTCATGCTAGACTCACCTGATCATGTGTGATGTGGTGCCAGGCTGTCACGTGCAAGCCTGACACCAGGTTCTCATGCTAAGCTCACCTGATCATGTGTGGTGTGGTGCCAGGCTGTCACGTGCCAGCCTGTCACCAGGTTCTCATGCTAAGCTCACCTGATCATGTGTGGTGTGGTGCCGACTATGCCCGCCATCACCATGGTCATGAAGTTGTAGAGCCCACCACGTTCGTGCATTGGGAGCTCGTCATCACCCACGCTGTGCTCGCCGTCAATGATGCTTGGCATCGCATCATCCATCGCATGTGCTAGCTGAGGTTTGGGGAGGATGGGGGGTAGTGGTGGTGTAAGAGGTTCGGTGGGTTGGGTTTGGGTTGGGGGAAGGGTGTGTGTGTGTGTGTGTGTGTGTGGGGGGGGGGGGGGGGGGGGGGGGGGGATGGGGGGTAGTGGTGGTGTGAGCGGTATTTAGTAATGAGGTGGGTTGGCATCATCCAATTGTGCTAGCTGAGAATTTGGGGAGGCCGAGGTGGGTAGTGGTGGTTGTGAGAGGTTCGGGTGAGGGTGGGGTGGGTTCGGGTTGGGGGAAGGGTGTGTGTGTGTGTCGGTGTGGGGGGGGGGGGGGGGGGGGGAGGATGGGGGGTGGTAGTGGTGGTGTGAGAGGTTCAGGTGAGGTGGTTTGGGTTTTGGGTTGGGGGAAGGGTGTGTGTGTGTGTGTGTGGGGGGGGGGGGGGGGGGGGGGGGGGGGGAGGATGGGGGGGGTAGTGGTGGTTGTGAGAGGTTCAGTGAGGTGGTTGGGTTTGGGTTGGGGGAAGGGTGTGTGTGTGTTGTGTGGGTGTGTGTGTGTGGGTGGGGGGGGGGGGGGGGGGGGGAGGATGGGGGGTAGTGGTGGTGTGAGAGGTTCAGTGAGGTGGTTGGGTTTGGGTTGGGGGAAGGGTGTGGTGTTGTGTGTGTGTGGTGGGGGGAGGATGGGGGTAGTGGTGGTGTGAGAGGTTCAGGTGAGGTGGTTGGGGGTTGGGGTGGGGGGAAGGGTGTGTGTGTGTGTGTGTGTGTGTGGGGGGGGGGGGGGGGGGGGGGGGGGGGGGGGGATGGGGGGTGGGGTAGTGGTGGTTGTGAGCGGTATTTAGTAATGAGGTTGGTTGTGGCGGAGGTACCCTGTGCTCGCCGTATCAGGTTTTTGGCTGTGGTGCAGCCCCCCCCATAGAGAGGCACCCTGTGCTCGCCGTATCAGGGTTTTGGCTGTGGTGCAGCCCCCTCCATAGGGAGGCACCCTGTGCTCGCCGTCGATGATGTTTGGCATCGCATGATCTATCGCATGTGCTAGCTGAGGTTTTGGGAGAGAGTGAGAGGGGAGGTAGTGGTGGTATGAGCGGTGTGAATTGCTGAGGTTGATTGTGGCGGAGGCAAGGTTTGCTTACTGTCGACGATGCTTGGCATCGCATCATCCATCGCATGTGCTAGCTGAGGGTTGGGGTGAGAGGTGTGTGTGTGTGTGTGTGTGGGTGTGTGTGTGTGTGTGTGTGTGTGTGTGTGTGTGGGGGGGTTGGGGTATGAGAGGTTGGGGTAGGATATTGCGCGTGTGGTGGTTGTGTGTGTGTTGGGGGGGGGGGGGGGGGGGGGGGGGGGGGGGGTGGGGGTAGTGGTGGTTATGAGCGGGTTCTTGGTGTTGATGCTGGGGAGAGTGAGGGGGGGGATAGTGGTGGTGTGAGAGCTTAGTGTGTTTGTACCCCTCACCCCACAATCTTAGACACAAGTGTGGAATAAATCTGCCCCCGACCCACACCCCATTACATGCCCTACCTCCACAAGGAGCCCATACGCAGCAGTGCGTGTCTTCTTGTTCGGTTCCTTGCAGCACAGCACAATCTCAGACACAAGTGTGGAACAAATCTGGCCCTAACACACACCCAAGCACACGCCCTACCTCCACAAGGAGCCCATACGCAGCAGTGCGTGTCTTCTTGTTAGGTTCCTTGCAGCACAGCACAATCTCAGACACAAGGGTCGAACAGATCTGGCTGCGGCGCTCCACTGGGGATAGCTTCATCGCCTCCATTGCATCCTTCTCCACCTCTTCATCGCTATCGCTACCGTCACCAGTGTCCAGGCTGCCCAGGTCTGGGCAGTCGGGTGTACTGAGGATTAGAGCCAGGGACTTCAAGCACCTTAGTCGGAAACGTTTGGAGGCAGACAGGCTGGCACCTGTGCTCGAAACCACTTGCTGCATGATGTCTGCCAAATGTGTGCACATAAACTCGGGGCGCTGCTCGCAGATGTATGCCAAAACCTGGGGTGGGTGTGGGTGTGGGGGTAAAATGGGGGTGGGGGGAGGGTGGTATGATGTCTGCCAAATGTGTGCACATGACCTCGGGGCGCTGCTCGCAGATGTATGCCAAAACCTGGGGTGGGTGTGGGTGTGGGTGTGGGGGTAAAATGGGGGTGGGGGGAGGATGGTGTGATGTCTGCCAAATGTGTGCACATGAACTCGGGGCGCTGCTCGCAGATGTATGCCAAAACCTGGGGTGGTGTGGGGGGAAAGGTGTAGGGTAGGGGTGGGGGTAAGGGTGGGGGTGGGGAGGTGCGTGTGTGTGTGTGTGTGTGTGTGTGTGTGTGTGTGTGTGTGTGTGGGGGGGGGGGGGGGGGGGCAGAGCAGCAGCTCACGCCGCTGTTCGCAGATGTATGCCAAAACCTGGGGTGGGTATGGGTGTGGGAGTGGGGGAGGAGAGGGTGGTGGTGGTGGTGGTACGTTATCTGCCAAATGCGTATACTAATACTAAACGCAACCCCCAAACTTGGGGATAGGAGAGGTGTGGGGGTGGGGAGAGGTGGAGGTGGTGGTATGATGTCTGCCAAATGCTTGCGCATGAACTCGGGGCGCTGCCCGCAGATGTATGCCAAAACCTGGGGAGGGTGTGGGTGCGGGTGGGGGAGGAGAGGGGTGGGGGAGGTGCAGGCAAGATATCTGCGAAATGCGTATAATAATAATAAACCTAACATCAAAACTTGGGGATGGGAGAGGTGTGGGGTTAGGGGAGGTGCAAGGGTGGAGGTGGGGGTGGTGGAGGTGGGAGAGGTGTAAGGGTGGACGTGAGAGAGGTGTGGGGGTGGGAAAGGTGTACGGGCAGAGCATGCATGAGACAGATAGAGAAAAATAATTTCAAATGGAAGTGACTAAACACCTTGTATCACACACACATACAAACAAACTCACACCAACACGCCAGTACCTTATATGTATACATGTATGTATGTTTGTACGCATGTATCTTTGCGTTCCAGTACCTTGTATGACTTCTTCTGGACTGCTGGCTCACTGTCAGAGAGGCCGGGCTTGGCCGCCTTGTAGAGCGTGGCCAGTCCCATGCATGTATGTGTATATGTATGTATGTGTACGCATGTATGTATCTTCACGTTCCAGTACCTTGTATGGCTTCTTCTGGACTGCTGGCTCACTGTCAGAGAGGCCAGGCTTGGCCGCCTTATAGAGCGTGGCCAGTCCCATGCACGTATGTGTATATGTATGTATGTGTATGCATGTATGTATCTTCACGTTTCAGTACCTCGTATGACTTCTTCTGGACTGCTGGCTCACTGTCAGAGTGTCCAGGCTTGGCCGCCTTGTAGAGCGTGGCTAGTCCCATGCATGTATGTATCTTCACGTTCCAGTACCTCGTATGACTTCTTCTGGACTGCTGGCTCACTGTCAGAGTGTCCAGGCTTGGCCGCCTTGTAGAGCGTGGCCAGTCCCATGCATGTATGTGTATGCATGTATGTATCTTCGCGTTCCAGTACCTTGTATGACTTCTTCTGGACTGCTGGCTCACTGTCAGAGTGTCCAGCTTGGCCGCCTTGTAGAGCGTGGCCAGTCTCATGCATGTATGTGTATATTTATGTATGTGTATGCATGTAGGTATCTTCCCGTTTCAGTACCTTGTATGACTTCTTCTGGACTGCTGGCTCACTGTCAGAGAGGCCGGGCTTGGCCGCCTTGTAGAGCGTGGCCAGTCCCACGTCGTCGAGGCCAGAAGAGCAGCAGAGGGCGAGCTCCATGAAGGAGCAGCGGCGGCTGACTGGGTCGCTGCCGCCCTCAGAGATCATGTCAGGGGGGGGCACCTGTATGAAAGAGATTTTGATTTCATTAGTAATGCTAGGAATGAGTTAATTACTCACAACTCTGTATAACTCGAAATATAAGAGGAGTGTGTGCCAGTGAGTGTGTGTGCATGTTTGAATATGTGTCGATGTGTGTGTGTGTCGCTATGTAGACGTGTATGGGATCGCTGCCGCCCTACGAGATCATGTCAGGGGGGGGCACCTGTGTGTGTGCGTGGTTCAAATTTCATTAGTAATGCTGTGACTTTATTAGTCATGCTTTAAGTTGATCGCTTATAACTCAAACGAATAATAGAGGAGTGTGTGTTTGTGCTTGTGTGTGTACATTTATATGTGTGCATGTGTCGGTATCTGGATATGTGTGTGCATGGCATCCTGCCGCCCTCCGAGATCATGTCAGGGGGGGCACCTGTGTGTGTATGTGGTTTCAATTTCATTAGTAATGCTTTGATTTCATCAGTTATGCTTTTGGTTGACCGCTTATAACTCAAACGAATAATAGAGGAGTGTCTGTTTGTGCTTGCGTTTGTACATGTATATATGTGTCAATATGTGCGTGTGTCAGTATGTGGATCTCTTTGTGTATGATGTCAGATTAGACTGTTAAAACATCCCAGCTAGACTGTACACACGCACCAGCTAGACAGTAAAAACACGTTTACACAATGTGGACTCGCCTCTTTGGATGCCGACACACGTACCACCACACACACACACACTCTTTCCTACCTTGACCACCAGTATAACCACCAACACACTCACACCACCAAACCCACACACTGTGGACTGACCTCGTTGGATGCATCATCCACGATCTTGATGAGCTTCAGCAGCACCGCCCTGAAGAGCGGTGCCAGGGTGGCGGCACACACCGGCTAGACTGTTTACACAAACCGGCTAGATTGAGAAAACACACCCACACACTGTGGACTGACCTCCTTGGATGCATCATCCACGATCTTGATGAGCTTCAGCAGCACTGCCCTGAACAGCGGTGCCAGGGTGGCGGCATCAGTGACTGCACAGTAGGCGGAGATGGCCTCAGCAACATGGCTGCGCGCCTCAGCAGGGCACTCCAAGAAGGTCTTGAACATTAGGGGGAGCCAGTTCTTGGACCACTTGCGCAAAGCATCTAAGTAAAAAAGGAAAGCAGGAACTTGTAAGATTGTGGGGATGGTTGTGGTAATTTGAGGTGTAGAAGTGGAACAGCGTTGGGTTGGCTCCACGCCTCGGCAGGGCATACCAAGAAGGTCTTGAACATTAGGGGGACCCAGTTCTTGGACCACTTGCGCAGAGCATCTGAGGTGGGTGTGAGGAGCAGTGGTGAGTTGTGGTGGCGGGATGGTCGAGGTGGGATGGTTGTGGTGGGATGGTTGTGCTCGTTCGAGGTGGGAAAGTGGAACAGTTCTGGGTCGGCTGTGGGCCTCAGCAGGGCACTCCAGGGAGCCCTTGAACCTGAGGGGGAGCAAGTTCTTGGACCACTTGCGCAGAGCATCTGAGGCGGGTGAGAGGAACAGTGGTGAGTTGTGGTGGTGGGATGGTTGTGCTACTTTGAGGTGGTGAAGTGGATAAGGGGTGGGTTGGCTGTGGGCATCGGCAGGGCACTCCAAGCATGTGTTGGGCATTAGGGGGGGGGCAGTTCTTGGACCACCTGCGCAGAGCATCTGAGGTGCTCATGTGCATCATTGGTTAAACATGCAGTTGTTGAACAGATGTTGAACACCCTGAACACCTGTATACACCTTCAACAGGCGCAGGCTTCCGCAGGGTTTCCCCCCTCCGCCTCTCCCCGTCTCTCTCACCCCCCTCCCCTCCCCTTACCCACGCACCAGCAAAAGCCAAAGCTTGTTCGGTGGTGTAGTCATCAGGCACTGTGTCGTGTGATATCTTAAGCTGTGAGCAGTCACTTTCCTTTACCCTTCCTTACCGCCTCTCTCCCCCTCCCCTCCCCCTGCCCACCCACCAGCAGAAGCCAAAGCTTGTTCGGTGGTGTAATCATCAGGAATTGTGTCATGTCCAGTCTCCTCCTCGTCAACCCCAAACTTCCCCTTGAAGCCTGGCTCCTCTTCGTCATCATCGTCAGCAAGGGCAACGCATCCAATAGGCTCCGAGTAGCCAATGAGCTCTGTGTGACCACCGGCCTTCAGCACACGGCGCACCTAATGGTATGGTGGTGGGTGTGTGGGTGGTGGGTGGTGGTGGTTTAGTAGTGGGTAGTGGTTTGGTGGTGGGTAGTGTGTTCGTGTGGGCACCCCCCCCCCCCCCCCCCCCCCCCTCCCCCCTGCTGACACATGCACTGTAAAGACTGAGATTTGCATATCATCCTCCCCCCCCCCCCCCCCCCCCACACACACACACACCACTACACACAAACATAGTCCTGCTTCCCCCTCCCACCCACCTGCTGACTGAGATTTGGACCCCCCCCCCCCCCCCCCCTCCCCCACATCGCAACACACACCACCTCCCCTCCCCCCCCTCCCCCACCCCCACACAAACATAGTCCTGCTCCCCACCACCCTCCCACCTGCTGATTGCGCTGTAGAGACCGAGATTTGGATCTCACCCACCCCACCACACCCACCCCACCACCACCACACAAACCCCCTCCCCCCACACCTTAACACACACCCCCTCCCCTCCCCCCCCTCCCCCCCCTCCCCCCCACACACAAACATAGTCCTGCTCCCCCCACCCACCCACCTGCTGACACATGCGCTGTAGAGACTGAGATTTTGATCTTACCCCCCCCCCCCCCCCCCCCCACACACACACACACTGACACACACACCTGCTGACACATGCGCTGCAGAGACTGGCACACTGAGGGGCGCAGGTCCTCCCTATTCTGGAACGCCGCCGCCATCTCTTTCACCACCTTGGGGTAGGCACTGCCTAGGTCAGGGCTCCACGACACAAAAGCTGGTAGGCAGTGCCAAATCTGGAGCTCCAGCATATGGCAGTTCTGAGCCATCTGGGTCTGGTGCGCGCGGCTGGCTTGCTCGGCCTTGGCTGCGTTGGTGGGTGGTGGTGGGAGGTGGTTCTGTGGTGTGGGTTGGAGGTGGTGGTTGGTGGTTGGCAGTGCCAGATGTGGAGCTCTATCATGAGCCATCTGGGTCTGGTGCACGCGGCTGGCTTGCTCCGCCTTGGCTGCGTTGGTGGGTGGTGGTGGGTGGTGGTTAGGTGGTGTGGGTTGGTGGTGGTGGTGGTAGGCAGTGCCAAATCTGGAGCTCTAGCGTGTGGCAGTTCTGAGCAATCTAGGTCTGGTGCGCGCAGCTGGCTTGCTCGGCCTTGGCTGCGTTGGTGGGTGGTGGTGGGTGGTGGTTAGGTGGTGTGGGTTGGTGGTGGTGGTGGTGGTGGTGGTGGTAGGCAGTGCCAAATCTGGAGCTCCAGCGTGTGGCAGTTCTGAGCAATCTAGGTCTGGTGCGCGCAGCTGGCTTGCTCGGCCTTGGCTGCGTTGGTGGGTGGTGGTGGGTGGTGGTTAGGTGGTGGTGGCTTTGTGATGGTTTGGTGATGGATGGTGGTTAGGTGGTGGATTGTGGTGGATGGATGGTTTGGTGGTGGTTTAGTGATGGATTTGTGGTGGTTTGGTGATGGATGGTGGTTTGGTGGTAGGTGGTGGATGGAAGTGGTGGTGGTTTGGTGATGGATGGTGGTTTGGTGGTGGATGGTGGTGGATGGATGGTTAGGTGGTGGTTTGGTGATGGATTTGTGGTGGTTTGGTGATGGATGGTGGTTTGGTGGTAGGTGGTGGATGGAAGTGGTGGTGGTTTGGTGATGGATGGTGGTTTGGTGGTGGATGGTGGTGGATGGATGGTTTGGTGGTGGTTTGGTGGTGGATGGATGGTTTGGTGGTGGTTTGGTGATGGATGGTGGTTTGGTGGTGGATGGATGGTTTGGTGGTGGTTTGGTGATGGATTGGTGGTGGTTTGGTGATGGATGGTGGTTTGGTGGTAGGTGGTGGATGGAAGTGGTGGTGGCTTTGTGATGGATTGGTGGTGGTTTGGTGATGGATGGTGGTTTGGTGGTGGATGGTGGTGGATGGATGGTTTGGTGATGGTTTGGTGATGGTTTGGTGATGGATTGGTGGTGGTTTGGTGATGGATGGTGGTTTGGTGGTGGATGGATGGTTTGGTGGTGGATGGATGGTTTGGTGGTGGTTTGGTGATGGATTGGTGGTGGTTTGGTGATCGATGGTGGTTTGGTGGTAGGTGGTGGATGGAAGTGGTGGTGGCTTTGTGATGGTTTGGTGGTGGTTTGGTGATGGATGGTGGTTTGGGGATGGATGGTGGTTTGGTGGTGGTTTGGTGATGGATGGTGGTTTGGTGGTGGATGGTGGTGGTTTGGTGGTGGTGGTGTGGTGGTGGTTTGGTGGTGGTGGTGTGTTGCCATGGGCTGAAGCTTGTTGTTCCATATGCAAGGGGGGCCCCGCGGATGTGACGTCACAAGAGGGGCAGCATCCAAGTGTGAGCCTCGGTGTTTGGCACACCCTAATTAGCCCACCCCTGGTCTAGATACATACATGCATACAAACATTCAAATCGAAGGGACCTTACCTGCCAATACCCTTGCCATGGGCTGCAGCTCATTGCTCCAGTACGCAAGGGGGGCCCCGCGGATGTGGCGCCGCAAGAGGGGCAGCATCCAAGTGCGAGCCTCAGCGTCTGGCACACCCTCAACAGTTTCCTTCAGCTGCATAGGCAGCACCGCCATGACGGCCGCCGGGCCGAGTGATCTTAGCGCAGCACCCATGGCCGCTTCAGCAGCAATTCCGTACTCCTCGGCCTCTTCTGCGCCCATGCCCCCGTCAGCTCCGGCTGCTAGACCCTCGTCAGCATCGGCCACTCCGGCCAAGATGGCGCCCAGGGATTTGACGAGGTTGGTGGTGAGTTCGGCGCCCCCACACGCACCAAGCTTCTCAACCAGGGTGCCGACGACTGAGTGTAGGTAGGGGGTAGGTGGTTCGGTGGGTAGGGGTGTGTGTAGGTAGGTAGGTAGGTAAGTGTGGGTAGGTGGGTAGGTAGGTGGGTCATCAGCATCGGTCACTCCAGCCATGATGGTGCCCAGGGATTTGACGAGGTTGGTGGTGAGTTCGGCGCCCCCACACGCACCAAGATATTCGACCAGGGTACCGACGACTGTGTGTGGGTAGATGGGTAGGTGGGTCGGTGGGTAGGGGTGTGGGTAGGTAGGTAGGTGTGGGTAGGTGGGTAGGTAGGTGGGTCATCAGCATCGGTCACTCCAGCCAAGATGGTGCCCAGGAATTTGACAAGGTTGGTGGTGAGCTCGGAGCCCCAACACGCACCAAGCTTTTCGACCAGGGTACCGACGACTGTGTAGGTAGGGGGTAGGTGGGTTGGTGGGTAGGGGTGTAAGTAGGTAGGTAGGTGTGGGTGGCCCGGTTGGTGGGCAGGGGTGCGGGTAGGTAGGTAGGTAGGTAGGTAGGTAGGTAGGTAGGTAGGTAGGTAGGTAGGTAGGTAGGTAGGTGGGTGGGTAGAGGTGTGGGTAGGTGGGTGGGTAGAGGTGTGGGTAGGTCGGTGGGTAGGGGTGTGCCTAGGTATGTATGTAGGTAGGGAGGGGGATAGGTGTGGTTAGGTGGGGGCTAAGGCAAGGGCAAAGGCATGGACTGTGTTTTATAATGAGTAACACTGCCCTTACCGCTGGTAGTATGATGAGGGGTATGTGTGGGTATGTGGTTAGGTAGGTAGGGGTGTGGGAAGGTGGGTAGGGGGGTAGGAGGGGGTAGGTGGTTAGGTGGGTAGGGGTGTGGGTAGATGGGTAGATGGGTAGGTGTGGGTAGGGGGGTAGGGGGGGGGGGGGGGGGGGGGGGAGTGGTTAGTTAGTTGAATGGTTCATTATTTGTGAACCTTGAGGTTGATGGTATGAATCCCCACTCTGCCGATTTCATTGGGTGGCAAACTATTCATTGTCAACCCACATCAATCCACCTGGCATGACCACGATTCCACACACACCACACACCCACAGCTCCCCCACCCACCCACAGCTCATCAATCCACCTGGCATGACCACGATTCCACCCACCCCACCCACCCACAGCTCAACAACCCACCTGGCATGACCACAATTCCACCCACCCCACCCACCCACAGCTCAACAACCCACCTGGCATGACCACGATTCCTACCACACCACACCACCTACAGCTCCTCCCCCCCACACAGACACACCCGAAGAACCAAGAACCCCGACCCACCATCCCACCTGGCATGACCAAGCTCCATGACTCCTGATACATAGCACCCGTCAAGCTAGTCACGGCGGCGATCAAGCTCACTATAGGAGCAGCAGCACCACCCTTGCCGCCAGCTCCCCCCCCCCCCCCCCCCCCCACACACCCTACAAACCAAGAACCCCGCCCCACCAACCCACCTGGCATGACCAAGCTCAAGGACTCCTGTAATGGCACCCATCAAGCAAGTCACGGCGGCGATCAAGCTCACTATAGTAGCAGCACGCCCCTAGCCGCCAGCCCCCCTCCCCCCCCCCACCCACCCACACCCTACAAACCAAGAACCCCAACCCACCTGGCATGACCAAGCTCAAGGACTCCTGTAATGGCACCCATCAAGCAAGTCACGGCGGCGATCAAGCTCACTATAGTAGCAGCACGCCCCTAGCCGCCAGCCCCCCCCCCCCCCCCCCCCCCCCCCCCCCCCCCCACACACACACACCCTACAAACCAAGAACCCCATCCCACCTGGCATGACCAAGCTCCATGGCTCCTGGTACATAGCACCCATCAAGCTATTCACTGCGACACTTTCACACAAGCCTACCCACAACTTCCCCCCCCCCCCCTCACACACACACACACCCACAGCTCCCACACCCACCTGGCATGACCAAGCTCCATGACTCCTGATGCATGGCACCCATCAAGCAAGTCACTGCAACACTTTCACACAAGCCTACCCACAACTCCCCCCCCCCCACACACACACACACCCACACCCACACCCACAGCTCCCACACCCACCTGGCATGACCAAGCTCCATGACTCCTGGTACATAGCACCCATTAAGCTAGTCACGGCGGCGATCAAGCTCACTATAGGGGCAGCAGCACGCCCCTCTCCACCAGCTGCTACCATGTCTTCATCAATGCAATCCACTATCAAGTTGCGTAGGGCTTGAGAGGTTCCGAAACGGACACCGTCTTGCTCAGCACAGATCTGGTGGGTGGGTGGTTGGGGAGTGTGGGTAGGTGAATGGGTGGGATGGGGTGGGTTGATGGATGGGTGGGAATGGGTTTGGTGGATGGGTGGGTGGGAATGGGACGCCGTCTTGCTCAGCACAGATCTGGTGGGTGGGTGGGGAGTGGAGATGGGGTGGGTAGATGGGTGGGTGGGAATGGGACACGAGTCTATATAGGGTGGGTGGGTGGGTGGGTGGGCGGGAATGGGACACAAGTCTATATAGGGTGGGGGTGGGTGGGGAGTGGGTGGGGAGGGTGGATGGGGTGGTTGGATGGGAATGGGGGTGGGTGGATGGGAATGGGGGTGGGTGGGTGGGGTAGGTGGATGGGTGGGTGGGAATGGGGTGGATGGATGGGTAGTTGGGAATGGGACACAAGTCTATATAGGGTGGGGGCACAGGGCGCTATTAACCTAGGGCACATGGAGCGCATGGAAGGCCCTAGGCAGTTTCGTTGCACACACCTTGGTTTCCAGTTCGTGTAAGTGTATGGAAGCAGACCCGGCCAGTCGTGTTAGGGACATGACAGAGCCAAGGGCCTTATTATTACGACTATCATCATGTAGGGTGGGGGTAAAGGGTGTTATTTACCTGGGGCACAAGCGCGTGGAAGGCTTGAGGCAGTTTCATTGCACACAGCTTGGTTTCCAGTTCGTGGAGGCGGATGGAAGCAGACCCCACCAGCCGCGTTAGGGACATGACAGTGCCAAGGGCCATATTATTTTGGCTATCATCAACATGAAGGGTGATGGTACAGGGCGCTATTTACCTGGGGCACAAGCGCGTGGAAGGCTCGAGGCAGTTTCGTTGCACACAGCTTGGGGTCCAGTTCGTGGAGGCGGATGAAGCCAGACTCGACCAGTCGTGTTAGGGACATGACCGTGTCCACATCGCGGCGGTTCCACACAATGTCATCCGCATCAACAATCACCTGAGAGAGGGGGGTCGCAGGAAGTGGGTGGGTGGATGGATGGGGGCAGTGGGGGGTGGATGGGTGGGTGGATGGATAGGGGTAGTGGGGGTAGTGGGGGGATGGGAGCAGCTGGGGAGTGGATGGAGTGGGTGGGGGGTGGGGTGCAGTTGGGGGAGTGGATGGAGTGGGTGTGGAGGGTGGATGGGGGCAGAGGGGGGGGGGGGGGGGGGGGGGGGGGGATGGGAGCAGTGGGAGGAGTGGATGGATGGGGGGAGTGAATGGAGTGGATGGGGGGATTGGATGGGGGGATTGGATGGATGGATTGGATGGATGGATGGATGGATGGGGGGAGAGATAAATGATGCAGGAAGAGATTTGGTGCGTGGATGGAGGGATTGGATAGGATTGGATTTCCGTTGCCAACATTCTCCGCCAATTTTCCGCGTCCATTTCTGCGTCCGTGTCGCTAGCAACGCTGCCTAGGACTTGTCAAGCTGAGTTAGGTGGGCCAGATAAGTGAACCAATGGAGTGAACGGACCAGTGGAGGAACCGACAGATGGCATCGGAATGACAGGTGGTCGCCGCATAGGCTCAAGGGACTTGCCCAACCTGAACAACAGGGAAAGCACTGCACACACCCCCACACACACACATAAACACTAGCACACACACATTGTGTAGGCCTTACCATGAGGAGCTCTCCCAAGGCTTCCGGCGCCAGGTGGGATGATAGGGCACTGCACACACATACACACTAGCACACCCACATACACAAACAATAGCACTCAAACACGCAAAACACACTAGTGTGTTTGAGTGTGTGCTATTGTTTGTGTGTGTGTGTTTGCATGTGTGTGTGCTATTGTTTGTGTGTGTGTGTGCTAGTGCCACGAACAAGCTTACCATGAGGAGCTCTCCTAAGGCTTGCGGTGCCAGGTGGGATGATGGTGCATTGCACACACACACACTAGCACACTAGCACACACACATACACAAACAATAGCACTCACACACGCAAACACACACACTCACACAAACACTAGCACACACACACGCACAAGTGTACACCACGAACAAGCTTACCATGAAGAGCTCTCCTAAGGCTTGTGGTGCCAGGTGGGATGACGGGGCACTGCACACCCACACACCAGCACACACACACACACTAGTAGAACACACACTCGCACACACACACACACAAATTGTGTTGTGGGGTGTTGTGTTGGCCTTACCATGAGGAGCTCTCCCAAGGCCTGCGGTGCCAGGTGGGATGACGGGGCACTGCACAGTGCTGTGAGGGCCTCCGTGGTGTGTCTACTCAGCAGGGCTTGCTTCAGTGGGTATAGCTTGAACAAGAGATCCACTACTGTCTGCAGAGGGGGGAGGGGGAGGAAAGAGTGTGTGTGTGTGTGTGTGTGTGGTGGTGGTGGTGGTGGGGGGGGGCACTGCACAGTGCTGTGAGAGCTTCTGTGGTGTGTCCACTCAGCAGGGCTTGCTTCAGTGGGTACAGCTTATACAAGAGATCGACCATTGTCTGTACAGAGGGGGGGAGTGTGTGTGGGTGTGTGGGTGTGTGGGTGTGTGGGTGTGTAGGTGGGTGTGGGGGCACTGCATAGTGCTGTGAGAGCCCCAGTGGTGAGTCGACTCAGCAGGGCTTGCTTCAGTGGGTACAGCTTATACAAGAGATCGACCACTGTCTGTACAGAGGGGGGAAGTGTGGGTGTGTGTGTGTGTGGGTAGGTGGGTAGGTGTGTGTGTGGGTAGGTGGGTAGGTGTGTGGGTAGGTGTGTGTGTGTGTGGGTTTGTGGGTAGGTGTGTGTGTGGGTAGGTGTGTGTGTGTGGGGGGGGGGGGGGGGGGGGGGGGGTAGGTGGGTGTGTGTAGGTGGGTGTGTGGGTAGGTGGGTAGGTGGGTGTGGGGGCACTGCATAGTGCTGTGAGAGCCCCAGTGGCGTGTCGACTCAGCAGGGCTTGCTTCAGTGGGTACAGCTCGAACACGAGATAGACCACTGTCTGCAGAGGGGGGATACAGAACATTCACATTCTCCCCATTCTCTCCCAACCCATCTACTAAGCACAATCGGGACAGCAGGTCCCAATAATGTGTAATTTGTCTTACACCGCCTCGGTGATAGCCTCTTCCGCCCATTCTTCCACCACCCCCTCTACCTACAACCCCATTCCCCCCCACCCCACCTTGACAGCTGGCCCAGACATGAGTGGGAGGACTGTCTTAAGAGTCCCGATCATGTGCAGTGTGTCGTGCACAAATTGGTGATAGCCTCTTCCACCCATTCTTCCACTACCCTCTCCAACCCCACCCCACCCCCAATCCAACTCGAAAACTGGCCCTAATAAATTGTAGCGTTCCAATCCCTTTCTCCCCTAACCCACCTTGACAGCTGGCCCAGGCTTGAGAGGGAGGACTATCTTAAGAGTCCCGCTCATGTGCTTTGTGTCTTGCTCTGACTTGGTGATGGCCTCTTCCACCCATTCTTCCACCTTCCCCTCCACCACACCCCCAATCCAACTTGAAACTGGCCCTAATAAATTGTTACGTTCCAATCCCTCTCTCCCCTAACCCACCTGGGCAGCTGGTCCAGGCATGAGTGGGAGGACTGTCTTAACACAGTCACACACACAGTCGCACACATTTGCATGGTCTGAGCTTTCCTAGTGCTTGAGGGAGAGAGTCCCGACCATGTGCAGTGTGTCTTACAATTCTTTAGCGATAGCCTCCTCCACCTAAATTCCCATTCCCCCATCCATCCTTCCATCCATCTATCCATCCATCCACCCATCCATCCATACACCCACTCATATATGTATACAAACAATAAGCGTACATACAAGCAGAATACATACAAGCAATATACATACAACCAAGCATCATACATACAAGCAGCATACATGCATGCATCATGCCCACCCATTCTTCCACCACCCCCTCTACCTACAACCCCATTCCCCCCACCCCACCTTGACAGCTGGCCCAGACATGAGTGGGAGGACTGCCTTAAGAGTTCCGATCATGTGCGGTGTGTCGTGCACAGACTTCGTGATACCCTCCTCCAACCATTCTTCCCTTACCCCCTCTACCCCCTCCAACCCCACCCCACCCCCAATCCAACTTGAAAACTGGTCCCGCTCGTGTGCAGTGTGGCTTCCTCTGACTTGGTGATAGCCTCTTCCACCCATTCTTCCACTACCCTCTCCAACCCCACCCCACCCCCAACCCAACTTGTTAACTGTCCCTAATCGATTGTAACGTTCCAATCCCATTCTTCCCCAACCTACCTTGACAGCTGGCCCAGACATGAGTGGGAGGACTGTCTTAAGAGTCCCGATCATGTGCAGTGTGTCTTGCACCGACTTCGTGATAGCCTCCTCTGCCGCTGCCCTGTTTTTGTTAGAAGCCGTGGCGGCAGCGCGAGAGGTTGCCTCGGGGCTTGGCAGGATGGTCTGGCAAGCTGTATAGGGGTGAATGGAGGGGGTTGTGGTGGGTGGGGTGGTTTGGTTTGGGTCAGGTCGGGTCGGGTTGGGTTAGCGGCAGCGCAGGAGGTTGTCTCGGGGCTTGGCAGGATGGCCTGGCAAGCTGTATGGGGGTGAATGGAGGGGGTTGTAGTGGGTGGGTGGCGTGGGTGACATGTGGGTGGGTGGGGGGCTGGTGTGTGTGGGGGGGGGGGGGGGAGGGGGGGGGGCTTGGTAGGGGGTCTTTGTCCCAACCGCCACAAGAAAAGCAACTAGACTCCCGATACACAACTACCTCCCCCCCCCCCCCCCCTCCCCCCTTCTCCCTCCATCCTCCTTCCCCCCACATCTTCCCCCTCCCACCCTCCCCCCTCCTCCCTGCAACCCCCTCCCTCCCTCCTCACACCGAACCCACCTCCCTCCCTCCGTCCATCATCTCCCTTCCTCCCTCACCCCCCCCCCCCCCCCCCCCCCCCCCCCCCCTCCCTTCCCACACCAAACCCACCTCCCTCTCTCCCTCCATCCACCTCACTTCCTCCTCCTCCATCCAGCCACCTCCCTGCCTGCCTCCCTCCAGCTCCCCCCCTCCTTACCCTCCATCCCCCTCCCTGCCTCCCTCCCTCCAGCTCCCCCCCCCTCCCCACCCTCCATCCCCCTCCCTGCCTTCAGCAATGGCGTCGGATGCATTGCCAAGAGCAGGCGTGCCCTGCAGTGCAGCCAACACCTCTGACACACCCTGCTGCGCCCTCTTTCGCACTTGAGGGCAGAGGTCCACCACACAGGACAACCTACCCTCACCCCACACACACACACACCCTCACTGCCTCCCTCCCCCTTCTCCCCACCTTCAGCAATGGCGTCGGATGCATTGCCAAGAGCAGGCATGCCCTGCAGTGCTGCAAACACATCAGACAGCCCCCGCCCCCCTCACTACCCCCCACCCACCCACCCCCCACGCCCCCTCTTCTTCCAACCATTTGCCATGGCATCGGATGCATTGCCAATAGCCTCAAACGATGGCCTCAGACAGACCCTGCTCTGCCCTTTTCGCTCTTTAGGGCAGTGGTCCGCCACACAGGACAATATACACCCTGCCCCCCCACCCCACCCACCCCCACACACACCCACCCTCACTGCCTCCCTCCCCCTTCTCCCCACCTTTAGCAATGGCGTCCGATGCATTGCCAAGAGCAGGCGTGCCCTGCAGTGCGGCCAACACCTCAGACAAACCCTGCTGCGCCCTCTTTCGCACTTTAGGGCGAAGGTCCATCACACAGGAGAGCATATCACGGAAAGGGATAGCTGCTGGGGGCCAGTTGGTGGGATCCAGGGCTCCCAAAACTTGGGACAGGCAGTGGAGGGCAGCCTTGGACACAGCAGCCTGGCATGAAAAGGGGGGTGGGGGCAGGGAGGGTGGAGGGTGAGAGGGTGAGGGGGCAGGGAGGAGTAGCGGAGTTCATTGGCACCAAATAAGACCCAGGGGGGGGGGGGGGGGGGGGGGGTATGGGGGGGTGTATGGGTTGGGACAGGCAGTGGAGGGCAGCCTTGGACACAGCAGCCTGGCATGAGAAGGGGGGCGGGGGCAGGGAGGGGGAGAGGGGGAGGGAGGCGGGGGGGGACAGGGAGGGGGGAGGGGAAGAGGGGGGGGGGAGGGGTCAGTTGAGAACATAGTTTTTGCTTTTTCCAATTAGTTCCATTTTCTCATAAATAGTTCATTTCTCAAAGAGGGTTAATTTCTCTAAAACAGTTCATTTCTCAAAAAAGTTCATTTCTCCAAATTCTTTATTTTCCCCCCAAAAAATTCATTTCTGAAAGTTAATTCGTTTTTTAAAGAGGGCTGGTTCATTTCTCAAAAATGTTTCTATCCTCAAAATATTTCATTTCTCAAAAATATTTCATTCTTCAAATAGTTCATTTCTCAAAAATAATTCATTTCTCAATGATGGTTGGTTCTTCCCAACATGAAAAATAGTTCATTTCTTGAAGAGGGTTCATTCCTCAAAAATATTCCGTTTCTCACAATGATTTAATTTTAAAAAATACTTAATTTTTCAAAGAGGGTTCATATCAAAAAGGGTTCAAAGATTGTGGCCACTGCCTAAGCTGCTTATTTTGGCACCCTTGAATTGGCTTGGAAGGGTGCATTGTGGGTAGATGACAAAATGACAGACTCCACCCTTTCCCCACCTGCACCTTCAGCAATAATAGTCAACCACCTTACACGGTGACTATAGCTAGCTCCGGCTTACGCTATGGTGTCCTTAACTTCACGTCCTGTGAGTAACTGTATTACACAGATGTAACAATTTCAATTTCAATTTCAATCACCTTACCTGCTCCTCGTTGTTTTTTCATAGGCCGCACATGATTTTGCTACAGTGCTGAACCAGACAGAATCACAGACTCCACCCTTAGGCCCCCTTCACTTCCAGAAATGCTAGTCAACGCACGCACCTGCACCTTCTGTTTTTTCAATATGCCGCACATGATTTTGCTACAGTGCTGGCCCAGACAAAATCACAGACTCCACCCTTAGGCCCCCTTCACTTCCAGAACTGCTAGTCAACGCACGCACCTGCACCTTCTGATTTTTCAATATGCCGAACATGATTTTGCTACAGTGCTGGCCCAGACAACACGTAACCAACGAGGAAAACGTGGTGACCGATAGGGGGACGTGAGGATCGTTATCGCTCACACTTCACCCCCCTTTCGAAAGACCGACACACACTATCGGTGTGCACGTCCGGACCGTCAAGGTCCCCTTCCGTCGAAGGGGATTTCCTCATTGGTTACAAATTGGTGGAGACGGAGGGCAACCAATTGATGCGAGACCGGTAGGGGAACGTGAGGATTGTTGTCGCTCACACAACATGACAGAATAGGGGGACGAGAGGATTGTTGTCGCTCACACAACATGACAGAATAGCGGGATGTGAGGATTGTTGTCGCTCACACAACATGACAGAATAGGGGGACGTGAGGATTGTTGTCGCTCACACAACATGACAGAATAGCGGGACGTGAGGATTGTTGTCGCTCACACAACATGACAGAATAGGGGGACGTGAGGATTGTTGTCGCTCACACAACATGACAGAATAGGGGGACGTGAGGATTGTTGTCGCTCACACAACATGACAGAATTCACCCTTAGCCCACTTTCACTTTCAGCAAAAATAGTCATCACACACACCTCTTCCTTGTGGTATGTTTAAAACGCCGCACATGATTTTGCTACAGTGCTGAAACAGACAAAATGGCAGACTTCACTATTTCCCACTTTCAATCTAAGCAATTATTGTCAACGAACTCAGGGATTTTGAATTCCCGCTTGATATAGCTAGTTTGACCCCATTCTAGCGAAATTATCGCTATAAAAAAGTAAAAAGAATGCACTAGAAAAGACCTGAAAAGTTACAAAAAGATATCAAAGCCATGAAGGGCACTAAAACGCTGTCCCTGGAGGAGGCCTAAAACTAAAAAGCTAGAAAAAAAACTACTTTCAGATTTGAAACAAATCACTGGACGCACACACCTGCTCCTTGTGGTTTTTCAATATGCCGCACATAATTTTGCTGCAGTCGTTGAATTTGGATCGGAGCGTTGAGTTGGGCACTCTAGGCAGTACAAAGCTGAGCAAGGTACAGATAGAAAGTGTGACCTGTTCGAGTTGGGGGAGGGGATATGTCAGTTGGTGGTGAGTGGGAGGGTGTGGGTGTGGGTGTATGATTTTGATCAGGGAAGGGGATATGTCGGTTGGTGGTGGGTGGGTGTGGGTGTGGGTGTGGGTGTGGGTGTGTATGAATATGATCAGGGAAGGGAATGTGTCAGCTTGATTGGGTTGGGTTGAGGTATTGAGGGGGGTGGGGGATGAGGGGCTGAGGGGATGAGGGTTTGAGGGGATTTGGGGATGTGGGTTTGAGGGGATGTGGGTTTGAGGGGGTGAGGAGTTGAGAGGTTGTGGGTCCAAGGGGGTGACAGTTTGAGGGGTTGTGGGGATGAGGGGATGAGGGGTTGAGGGGGTGAAGGGATGAGGGGATGAGGGGTTAGAGAGGGTGAAGGGATGAGGGGGTGAGGGGGTGAGGGGGTGAAGGGATGAGGGGATGAGGGGTAGAGAGGGTGAAGGGATGAGGGGGTGAGGGGGTGAAGGGATGAGGGGGATGTGGGTTGAGGGGGTGAAGGGATGAGGGGGGTGAGGGGATGAAGGGATGAAGGGATGAGGGGTTGAGGGGGTTGAGGTATTCAGGGGGGGTGAGGGGATGAAGGGATGAAGGGATGAGGGGCTGAGGGGATGTGGGTTTGAGGGGTTGTGGGGATGAGGGGTTTAGGGGATATGAGGTTGAGGGGATCAAGGGATGAAGGAATGTGGGTTTGAGGTATCGAGGGGGTGATAGGTTGAGGGGTAAAGGGATTGAGGGTTTGTGGGTTTGAGGGGGTGAGGGTTTGAGGGGATGTGGGTATGAGGGGATTAGGGAATGAGGGGGATGTGGGTTGAGGGGATTAGGGGACGTGTGTTTGAGGGATGTGGGATTGAGGGGGTGAGGGTTTGAGAGGATGTGGGTTTTAGGAATTGAGGAGTTGAGGGGATGAGGGGTACAGTGATTGAGGGGATGTGGGTTTGAGGGTCTGAGGAGATGAGGGGCTCGGGTGTTGAACCCGTACCCTCATTACCAAACCCTAAATATCAAAAATCAAACCCAGACACCCCCCCAACAGCCGCAAAAACGCTAACACTAACACTAAGACGCAAAAACTAACACAAAAACACTAACACACACAAGCACACAAAAACTAACACACAAACACTGATTCACAACAAAGGGAGGCTTGAGTACACAGCTGCACCCTTTCAATTATTCGGCACCCTTTCATTTTTTTGTATTCTGGGTGTATAAGGGTGCCGTAGGGGTGTAGAAAAGGGTGCCAAAGACCCCCTAATTTGTTGGCTTGGCTAGAAAGGGTGAATTCTGGGTGCCGTAGGGGTGTAGAAAAGGGTGCCAAAGACCCCCTAATTTGTTGGCTTGGCTTGAAAGGGTGTATTCTGGGTGTATAAGGGTGCCGTAGGGGTGTAGAAAAGGGTGCCGAAGACCCCCTAATTTGTTGGCTTGGCTTGAAAGGGTGTATTCTGGGTGTATCAGGGTGCTGTAGGGGTGTAGAAAAGCGTGCCGAAGACCCCCTAACTTGATGGCTTGGCTTGAAAGGGTGTATTCTGGGTGTATAAGGGTGCCGTAGGGGTGCACAGAGGGTGCCGAAGACCCCCAAAATTACCAGTGTTCCCATATTCCCTCATTCCCTTATGCATACATACACTGTGCCCCCTTCTCCTTCACCCCCCCCCCCCCCCCACACACACACACACACACACACACACACACACACACAATCCCCACCACCACACAAACTCAAACACACTCAAACACACACATTCAAACACACATACACCCTCCCTACATCTGTATGAGCATGTGCATGTGTCTGACACAATTCTATGATGTAAACTGACCCCTCCCCCCCCCCCCCCCCCCCCCCCCCCCCCCCCCCCACCCCCCCCCACACACACACACCCTCCCCACCACCACCACCACCACCACACACACACAATCAAACACCACCACAAACATACACCCTCCCCACATTTGCATGAGCATGTGCCTGACACAATACTGTAATGTCAACTGAGCCCTCCCCCGTACCCGCCCCCTTCACCCCACCCCCACAAACACTCCCCACCACCACCAACACAAACACACACACTCAAACACACTCAAACAAATTCAAGCACACGTACACCCTACCCACGTCTGCATGAGCATCTGCATGTGCCAGATATAATACATTTCAGTCACAACTGTGTGTACAGTGTGTCAGTGTTGAGGAAAGAGCTGTGGGGGCTGAGAGGTACAGCAGTACATGCAAAGCAGGCAGGCAGGCAGGCAGGGAGGCCCAAAACAACCCCTGTTGCCCTCCATGGGTTTGCAGGTTCAACGGTGGACACACGAGAGGGGCATGCTACTCATCCCTCAACATCCCATATACATGGAATCTACATGGCCTAGGAAACTAACTCTTGCAACTAACTCTTGCAACTAACTCTTGAAACTAACTCTTGCATCTACATGGCCTATAAAACTAACTCTGGCATCCACATGGCCTAGAAAACTAACTCTTGCAACCGGCCTGGACCATCCTGTTTCTACCCCCCACCCCCACTAAGGCAACCTGCACCTGTTCAGGTTGTAAAACAGGTGTTCAGGGTTTTAAACACCTGTTCAACAACTACATGGTTAAACAATGATGTACATAAGCAGGTGTTGAACACACTGAACACCTGTTTAGCAACCTGAACAGGGTGCATGCTACTGTAGCGCCCACCCCACTCCACCCCACCACCACCCCTCCTCTCCCGAATATCGCCCTTCACCTGAGCGGACGATGCAGTCTCCGGTCGCTCCAAGGCTGACATGGACGCCGCAAAAATGCTGATGGGTGAGACTTGCATGCCATTGACCTTGATGACCTCGCTAGTCGCTTGCAGGATAGCGACCACTTGTCGGCTTTCGGGCTGAGCGGAATTGCCATGTTTGGCCAATATCTCTTGCACAACACCTCCGTCAGAGTCCGACATGGCTGGGAAAGGCAGACCGGGGAGAATGCACGGTCGGCCGCCAAGGCGCAGAAGTGCCGTATGCCAATGGGGGACGCGATCCAACTAGGGCCGTCATATTGTTGGCCGTGGTTGTCAAGTGAAGGGTTGTCAAGTTCAATGTCGACAAGCCCCGAGGTTTGTGTTCTGCTTCGACGCCTGCCTGCCTGCCTCCCAATCATCCCCTCACTCTTCGAAACGTCCTCCGTCCGATCTAGTCCATTGACCCTACCAGTCACATACCCAAGCAAGCAGTTGCCCGCCCATTCACGCATTAGGTATGTCACAGTTGGTCGGCCCTGGCCGAGTAACACATCGCTACCAACAACCCGGACAACCCTAGTTCATTGGATCGTGTTTACCATTTTTCCCTGTTAAGGTTAGGTGCAACGAGGTTTAATTCGTTGGCGGGAACCGTCGCATATGGAGAGTTTAGGTGGCCGACCCATGTGCTTGAGCAGGTCGTCCATTTCAGCCTGTTGTACACCCTCATCATGTGATGGAGCTGCACGGTCAAGTGCGACGTAGCCGTCGCAAATGCAATACTTGATGTTACTACGACGATTGCTCATTTGAATGAGGTTGCTGGCGATTGGTGTTATGCATCTACCTAAGTTGCTTGCTAAGTTGACACTGTACTGAAGGGGGACTCCCATGGCTATGTAGCAGTGGCAGGGAACTCCCATGGCTGAATAGGGATACTGGGGCAATCCCGGGGCTGTGAAGGGGTGGTAGGGCACTCCAGGGGCTGTGGAAGGGTGGTAGGGCACTCCAGGGGCTGTGTAGGGGTGGTATGGCAACCCTATGTCTGTGAAAGGGTGGTAGGGCAATCCTATGGCTGTGAAGGGGTGGTAGGGCAATCCTATGGCTGTGAAGAGGTGGTAGGGCACTCCCAGGGCTATGTAGGGGTGGTAGGGAAATCCTACACCAATGTGAGTTACGCCTCAATTCCTGGAATCCTAGTATTTAAACCATTGCATGCCTCGATTATTGCTGGGACTACCAGAGCCCCCAGGGAACTACCGTGATCCCCCCCCCTCTTATTGTGCTAAATAATAAATAAATGTGGCCATTTGGGTACCTTAGCGAACTATTTTCCCAGGTTGTCAGACATGACGAGGATGGGTAACAGAAATACCCATCACATGCTGGTAGGTAGGAATGTGGATGGTTAATAATATTATAGAAAGTGAAATACCCAACATCCAAAGCTAATAAGCAACCTGGTTCCCAAATACACTAATAACCAACTTGGTTCCCAAATACACTAATAACCAACTTGGTTCCCAAATACACTAATAACCAACTTGGTTCCCAAATACACTAATAAGCAACCTGGTTCCCAAATACACTAATAACCAACTTGGTTCCCAAATACACTAATAACCAACTTGGTTCCCAAATACACTAATAACCAACTTGGTTCCCAAATACACTAATAACCAACTTGGTTCCCAAATACACTAATAACCAACTTGGTTCCCAAATACACTAATAACCAACCTGGTTCCCAAACACACTAATAGCCAACCTGGCTCCCCACAAAAAAAACGAATTCCCAAAATTCCGACGCTGGTTAACAAAAATTCTATAACTTGGTTCCTGGTCTCCAGCATTACATAGATCCGATCTGCACGTTCCAACCACTGCAAACCCTACCGAGGTATTTTTTGTTTTGAAAGGAATTTCACCCCAGGATGTGGCACGGTTTTTTCATAGCTATTCTGGTCCGGAACCGTCTGGCCAGTCTCCATTTGCAACCATTTATAGGTAGGGAACGGCAACAAATATTAGTGTTTGGAAAACTAATATTAACTAATATTATTCAAGTGTCACAATAATATTAGTTCTTCAAATAAATTCGAAATTCTGATGAGACGGCTCGTCCGACTAATATTATTTATTCACTAATATTATATAACATGGCCGACCCCTATTTATAGGTATTTTCAAATTAGCTTCTTTCGACATTGTAACTTATAATTTAACTTCAGGTATAGATGATGTATACTGATCAGTACTGGTATGCTGCACCAGTGGCCATTTGCCGAGCTTCAAGTGTTTCATGTTCTGTAGATTACACTGCAGACTCAATACTCGTTTACAAGAGGAAGATAGTTACTCGCAGCAGTGCGAGACATAAGAGGAAATGGTAAGCAGTACATAAGCAGTACATCCTAGTACTGCATAGCGGCACACGTGGCCATACCTGGCCTCAGTGCTGTGCTGTACTCAGCACAGGGCCTGCAGGGGACTTAGACCTGTGTGCTCTTTGCCTACTCTGAATCCGACATATACGTCAGACTATAACAGAGTGAGTCTAGGTCTGGTCTAGGTTACCCCCAAATACACAGTTTCATAAAAAGGGGGACGTCGGTCAAGACATATTTTTGGTTGGAGCCTGATCAGTGAGAGAAGAAGCGTGGACAACTTGCTGCAACGGCACAGCGCGAATTTGTCGCTAACCAGGGGCGGGGGCGGGGGGCGGAGAGGCTTTGTGACAGGCTGTCGGCCGGCCAGGTAGTTGCAGGAGACAGAGGGCCCCTCCGACTGAAGTATCATACCAGTGACCTCAACCAATCATTCCGAATCTCTGGATTCCAACTTCTGGCACCATCTTGAGCAACTCTGCAAGGTAACCTTTTCTGGGGAAACTCTGGGAGTACGTTGACTGGGGTTGTGTCTCATACCTTCCACATATCTACCCACCAGATCTATATCCTACTAATATATCGGGTTTGATATAATTTTATTTAGCAGCTAAAATTGTTTAAGTCCGCTAACTTAAGCTTCTGTTTTCATAAAATGTTTTAAGTAACTTAGACTAAGAAGCCTCAAAAATAGAAAATTAGAAAACGCTGAATTCGAGGATTCGAGGAAGAGAGCATCGCCATATCCTACTTATATACCTTGGGACTTGCAGGCATTACTTTGGACCATGTAACATTCAACATTCAAATTCAATACATGGGACCCCATCACTCTCAGGCTGTATTATGTATCTGATTTGTTAGATTCGGACTGCAAACCGTCTCCTGAATCCTGAAAGCCAGGGAGGCAATGAAGAACGTGATTATCTTGCCTTTTTTGACACTGTCTGTCTTTTCGGCTACAGGCAGCAGCTCCCCTGGCTGGCTACTCAGCCAAACCTACAGCAACCTAGTGCACCTTGAAGCTCACGTTATCAGCTTTCTAGCCCGCTGATTTTTTGATGCAACTTGAGATTTCGCCCCTCTACAAAAATGTGGAGAACGAATTCCATGGATTGATTTATGTTAGGATACCAAAAACAAGGTGTGTGTGGGGGGGTGGGGGGTGGGGGGGAATGAGGGGAACACCCCAGTACTTGGTCTGATGATAATATTTACAACCTTCAGCTCTTATGATACATGATTGACTAGACAGCAGTACACAACACAGTCACACTGGCAGCAGTACACAAGACAGTCAGACAGCCAGCAATACACAAGACAGCCAGTAGAACACAAGACAGACAGACAGACAGACAGACAGCAGTACACAAAATAGTCAGACAGATTGCAGTACACAAGACAGTCAGACAGACAGCAGTACACAAGGCAGTCTGACAGACAGCAGTACGCAAGACAGACAGACAGACAACAGTACACTTGACAGTCAGACAGATAGCAGTACACAGAGCAGTCAGACAGACAGTAATACACAAGACAGACAAACAGAGAGCAATACACTAGACGGACAGACAGACAGCAGTACACAAGATAGTCAGACAGACAGCAGTACACAAGACAGTAAGACAGATTGATTGAGATTGATTGGTTGGTTGGTACACAGAACACAGCATGCAGTACACATTACACAGTACAATATAGTACACATTACAGTACACAGCACAGTTTAGTACACACTACAAAACACAGCACACGTTACACAGTATAGTTAACATAACACAGGGCACAGTAAACATCACGCAGTACACAGTACAGTACACGGTACACAACACACAGCATACATTACACTGCACAGTAACCAGTACAGTACACCTCACACAGTACACAGTAAGCAGCACAAAGTATACCGCACAGTAGACAGTACAGTACACATTACAGTGCACAGCACACAGTACAGCAGTACACAGTACACAAGCCAGGTAGCAGTAAACAAGCCAAGCTGCTGCACACTTGGATTTGTCGCTGTCCGAAGTGAAACGTCTCCCTGATTCACTCAGTAAAAAGTGAGCAAAAGGGTCCGTAAAATATGATTTGGCCTTGGGATGGGGGGGGGGGGGGGGGGGGGGGGGGGGGAAGGGGGGTTAAGGCGGTATTCTGACCCTGTCAGAATGTATTGAGACCGGCATGAATCGGGAGGGAACTCAAGTATTTTTATTACACGTAGTAGGATGCTCGAAAACGTTATTTGAATTGCCCCTTCCATAGTTCATTACGTTTAACTCCTGTCGTCATTTCTGAGGGACGCTTCATGGATTGATACATCTTTCGTGCCAGGGCTTTTTTTACGGCTATAAATAGCGATCTCGACTTATGACCCTGTTTTGGCGAAAATATCGCTAAACAAAAGTTGAAAAAAAGTATTGTACAATATAATTCGGGGAAGATAGGCCAGGAGGCAAGAGGATGCAGCCTTAACGACTTGGGCACATTGAGGCCCAATAGGGCAGCAGGATACTGTAACCATCATCATTATAGGAGGTCCAAAGATCGGAAGTCGTAAGGCGCTTTCACCAGCAGGGTCACTCTTGCTCTAGCCTGTCCAATGTCTCTCTCATGAGTGCAGACTCTCTTTCCCCAGCCTCAAACCTTGCATCCAGGACGGACATCTGTAGGAAGTATATAAGAGGCATGGAAAGGTGATTGCTAGAGCTCAACAGGCTGGTCTACCTAGGAATGGACTGACAAACTCTTGGTACAATGCGGATTGTAGGAATCGAAGGAAACAATGGAAAGATCTCCAGAGAGAGACCGGTATTGATGGACATGCTACGAAAGTAGCGCTACGAAAGTAGCGAGGGCGCAATACGGGAATCTGACTTGAAGATTATCTAGAATAGCTAAGGCCCAGAACACAAAGTCACTGATTGATAAGGTAAAGACAAGTCCCCGTTTGTTCTAGAAGAAGTATAAGGGAAGTAGTAGCAAAAGTCCCCTCATGAATGTGGAGGAACGGGCTAAGTACTTTGCAAGCACCTTCCAATAAATATTGTGAGCATGTTCAGATAGAAGTAACTGATGTCCCAGAAATAGACATTGCAGCTGCAAGTGTGTTGAATATCCCCATCTCTGAGATTGAGATCTATACGGAGCTTACACAACTTCAACGGAACAAAGCCGTTGGAGTAGATGGTATACCAGCTGAAATCTATATCCCTATTAGACCAAATGGTAAAGGGAGATTTCTCCCTGCTCAAACTGCATTAGTACCGATAATCACAAAACTGTTCAATCACATCCTGAGTGATGACTACCCTAGTCAATGTGCAGAAAGTGCCATTACTCCTATTCCTAAATCCAAAGGATCCCTCACCAAGTATGATAACTATAGAGGAATTGCGGTTTTTTGAAGTTTAAGTTTTAGTTTTAGTTTTTAAGTTTAAGTTAAGTTTATGAAAAGGGCTCTTTGCGGCAGAGATAACACCTCTACTGACTTGGTTCTCAATGAACTCAATAGATCACCTACATGGGCTCAATGGTTGAGACAATGGATTGGCTTTTGGAACAAATCGTTGACCGTTAGGACGGTGATTTTGTGAAAAGAGTCTTGCTAGAGAAAGTTATAATGGCAACCAGAGATAGCAACAAACAATGCTGGTATCATGGATTACCAAGATGCATTCAGAGATTAGGTGTTATAGAACATTTCTCTGATAGCATTCGAGATAATCAGACTTGACTTAGCAAGATTGACTTCGAAATAAAATTGATGAAGGCACCTCTAAAATAACAGACATTGACTGGCAATCCATGAGTACAGTGCACCCCAGGAACCTTGGTGATAACCAAGGAATCGGTGTTATAACTATTACGTGTGCAAATCGGATGGTGTCAGAGGATAGAAACCATAGTTCCACATACACTTACTAATTAAATAATAGGGGTGGTATTAAATGCACGGCAAGACTACGTCTTCAAGCTCACAACTTCAAAAAAAAAAAGGTGTGGTGTTAAGGGGACCCTCCCGTACGCCGCAGCTGGGGAAAGTCACTATGGTAGACATAGTAAGTGTCACCCTCCAGGCGGTAGGGACTTCTTCATGCGAAGCGTGGCAAGAATGCTGTTTCAGGAGGCGATAGATTCTCTGAACAGCTGAGAGATGAGTTTGTCTACGTGTTCACCACTGATCCCTAAGGTGGAGAGATTGGTAATAGTTGTGATTGGTATGGTACCAGTGGTACCTATGGTGAAGACTAGGTAGTGGACAAAAAATCCTTGTTGTTGAAGAATACGTTGGAGCTCCTTACGCTGAACGCTCGTTTCCTGGAATTTGATGTGGTGGTTAGTGTCTGAGCAGTAGCCGAGTTCAAATAGGTAGGCTTTTCTTGGTTTGGATTCTTCGTCAATAAGGAGGAGATCAGGCCTGTATTTATCCCATGTGGCTTGGGGAAGATCAGGGGGTTGGAGGGTGGTTGGGGGGGTACCAGATATTTTCCGTATGTCATCCTCCCGGGGATGGTTTTAAATGCATAGCAAGACTACGTCCTCGAGCTCACAACTTCATTGTTGAATCAGAAAAGAGTACCTCTTGTTCTGGCAGAATTTGCAGGTGCTGTGATAAGGTGGTGAACGGGAGAAGAGTGGTCGAAGATGAAATGCATTTCATATTAGAATGTCCGTTATACGCTGAGGATTGAAAAAATAATTTTGAGAAATAAAAATATAATCTGAACTGGTGGATAAAGACTCCAGCATGGAGCTGGTCATTTCCCATTTCCCATTCCCATTGGTTTGGGGTTCAGTTCATCATTTTTTTCTAGGCCCTTCCTATCAAGGTTGGGCAAGTCCCCTAAGCCTATTTGACCTGTCCCTGGACTGTAATTTACGTACATACATAAATATATACGTACATACATACATACATACATACATACATACATACAAACATACATACATACCTGCGCCATCAATATTTGAAACTCGTCATTCTGCTCCTTCGTGGTGGCTGCCTCCGTCTCCATCCTGGAAATCTCTGTCTCCTCGGAAACTTCCTCAGCCTCCCACAGTTCAATCTCTGTCTTATTCGAGACTACCTCAGCCTTCCACAAAGCAATCTCTTTCTTAGTGGCAACTACCTCTGCCTTCAACATGCAAACCTCAGTATTGGTGTTGTTGCAGTTTCGGCTCACGCTGGCTGTTAGCTCAGCCAGCTGCCTCTGGATGGAGGCAAGAGCCAACACATCCTGATCACAGGTGTTAACCGGAGCATCTGCAAGTGGGTTTGCACACATACTGTTTGTATGTGCGTACGTATCAGTTCATCGATGCTATTCTTTTTAAGCCCTTCCTATCACGGTTGGGCAAGTCCCTTTAGCCTATTTGGCCTACCCCTGGACTGTAACATACAAAGATACATGTATGCATGGCTATCATCTAGGATAGTTGGGCAGGTGGCTGGCAGTACAGGGCTCATAATGTAAAAACACGTTCAAATCACCAATCAGAGAACTTGCGAATTTTGAGTATACATGGTACAGTCCAGGGGCACCCAAATATGTGTGTGGGTGGGGTGGGTGGGGTGGGGTGGGTGGGGGGAATTAATAGATGATGCCAGCCGTGTTGATAGAGATACCGGAAGTAGCAGCCGAAAGTGAGAGAGATAGTAACAGCCGAAGGTGATAGAGATAGTAGATGCCAGTGTGATGAAGATAAAATGAGAATTGTGGTGTCAGCCGTTGGGCGCGCGCGAGAGAGGTATCCCCCCCCCCCCCCCCCCCCCCCCCCCCCGCCCCCCACCTCACCTCTAGCACATGACTTAGTATCCCAAGACGGATTACCTTGGATAGCCCAAGATTTAGAAACCCACGGAAGTATGTCCCCCCCCTCCTTTGCCCCCTATCTCCTCCCCTCCACATCCCCCCCCCCCCCCCCCCTGCCTCCACCTACAGCCACCAATCTCACAAACGTCTCCTCGCCCCTACCCCCCCTATCTCCCCCCACTTCCCCTCAAGCTGCAACTTGGCGGCCAGCCATAAGGGAATAGATAGAAGTGAACAGCTTAATGACACGCATAGCATAGCAGATATTATGTGATGTATGGGCGAGTCCCTAACTAGATGGTTTACTGTATTTGATTTATAACAAATGATTTTGGCTATCTGTCTAATTGTTTCTTGGTTATATATTAAGGTATTTTTGTTTATACTGTGTGGCTGGACCACAATCAAATTGTATAACACTGTTCATCAGGTATGGAGGGAAAGAGAGAGAGAGAGAGAGAGAGAGAGAGAGAGAGAGAGAGACGGGGAGGGGAGGGCCGCAAGATGCGGGACTGTTGTTGTGTTATAATTTGGTAGCAACGATAACCGTTGGGGCAAACAAATATCCAGCCGAAGTACTGCTTATACCCTACTAGTTCCTCAATTCAAAGGTTCATGGATTTAACATAGGGTAACCCGATTTAATAGGTTTATATATAGGTGGGGGTGGGGGTACACATCCCACCCAAGACACGCAAATACACGATTGTACTTCTTCTTCTTCTTCTTCTTCTTCTTTTTCTTCTTCTGATCGTTCTGTTGCGCAAAATCTGTAAAATACTTGATCAACAAGCATTAGCTAGGTTCATCATAGGATGCCTTCAACTGAGATGGAAGACACTTCCAAATCATGAATATGGCAGATGTTTAAGAATATAACTGACAGTAATGTTTCCTTCTTAGCTTTATTGCACTTTTTATCTCTTCAACAGGTAGTGGTTTGGACGTATCTCGGGTCAACAATGGCATGTCTAAGGCCAATGCACTCTATGGTTACTTGGTTAAATGTATGAGGAGGATGGCACTAAGCATTTTTATGAAAGGAATTGCCTTGGCCATCATGGGTTCGGTGTTTATTTCCATGCTATGCGCAACAATAACATTCATTTATTCTCTGTTCGTCTACCGGTATTTATAATGTATATTGTTTATTTATAATGTTATATTGTTTATTTATAATGTATTTATTTGTATATTTATAATGTATAATGTATATTGTTTCTACACATTTATTTGTCCTTGTGGACAGATATCCACTTATGTTGGCAATTTGTTTCTTGGGTCATTTTTTGGAACAATGTGGCCTAGGTTCATTGGCCAACACTAGAGCCTGAAGGCTGCTCGATGTCTTCGGCAGTGTGGCGGTTTTAGAACCTGTAACAAATCAATATGCTTGTCTACATCTACTTTATCCGTTCTCTTCATGCAATCATCGATCAGCCAAGTCAGTTGATCATGACCTTCCTTGTAAAACAGGCCGTGCATCGGAATCAATCTACTCACAGTAGGGGCAATGCTAGTCTGACAGTTTTGTCAAGTATTC
This sequence comes from Chlamydomonas sp. ICE-L, assembly GCA_013435795.1. NCBI lineage: Eukaryota > Viridiplantae > Chlorophyta > Chlorophyceae > Chlamydomonadales > Chlamydomonadaceae > Chlamydomonas > Chlamydomonas sp. ICE-L. The sequence goes on from JACBWV010000839.1 coordinate 105,268, forward strand.
AAGAAGACAAAGGCAAATATATAATCAAATTGGTCGGCAACTTAAGCCAACCCATTTTCTTCTCTGAGCATTCCAATTCCTGTCTTTTTATGTAATACAAAAGGAGGTGGTCGGAAAAGAAGACCTCCATATTTTTCCAGTCCAACTTACTTAGTGACGGATAGGAATATTCAATATTGGATAGACTTTGCGCGGAGCCCCCTCTTTAAGGGGACGCAAACCCCCAGGGTTACCCATTCGTCCGTCAGTGTGACTGACCAACCATCCGACAATTCGCGGATGTATCCGTCTGACGGAGACGAAGACTGACGCGTCAGCCAACGGTCTCGTAACTAACTCGCTTCCGCTGCCACCCGTCGCTCCGTAGCGATCACTCTCCGCTAATTTATAGCGTCGCAGGCGACGCTGCATAGAACATTTTGTCAAGGATTTTGAGAAGCTAAATAATGCAACCGCCCCACGGCTTCAGATACATCTTTGCTCCAGCAATCTTTAAGATTTCTTGTTAAGTTAAGGATATTAGCGGAACTGATCAGTGACCACCTAATTTGAACGATATTTACAGGAGGTTGCTGGTGGTGCACCATTCTGAACAGGGCCCCTGCCGGGGCGGGTAAGCTAGGGCCAGATCTATTACCTATACACTATGACCTACCTATACACGTTTTGGCATGTCTCTAAGCTGGTGTTCTGTCAACAGTGAGTTTTTGTATAGACCTTTAGTCGATAGCTTCGTGGTGGAGTACCGCAAAATATGTATGTGTCACGATTGACTAAAACCTCCAAATAGTGTTATTTTTTCTTTTTTTCCAGCCAAAATTTAAGCTCGACTTCAAAACACCCTTCGCCAAGATGCAAAACATTTTCGAAAAGACAAACCTTCCCGTTCTGGGTCTCAGAAAGGAGATTGCAAGCATCGTATAATTTGACCCAAAATGTGGCCAAAATGGCACATACCTTGTGTTTTACTAGTCTCTTACAAGTTGGAAACTCAATCCAAGTTGCTGAGCACTACTTTGCACCCTCCCAGGAGTTTCAACCCAGGTGGATTTAGTGTAGAAGTTGAGAAGGTCGCCCATTTGACCTACACAAGCACCATGCCAGGCCATTCCCAGCCCTCACAGGCTGGCAAACCGACTCGCAGGAACGAGAGGCAGAATCACGCAGTTTCTGACTTATTCAACTTCAGGCAATATGATGGATGGCACAATTTGATGGCGATTGGTCGATTCCCTGGCTCGATCTGTGCTCTGTCGAGCTCGCGGCAGTCACTCACGTAATATCCCCTCGGAACTTTCGAGCAAATTGCTTTGCGTTTGCTTTTGGTTTTCACGGAGATATCGGAATAGATAGGACCAGTTTTGGGCCTTCCCCGGAGCTTACCCCCCCCCCCACCCCACCCCACCCCACCCCACCCCCACACACACAGCCCTGCTTCTAAGACTACACGAGGGACTTCGTGGTGTCGCGGCCATTCGTTCAGCCTTAACATTCGTGCCGCGGGAAAAGCAGCAGAATAAACCCACCATTGTTTCCAATGTTTGCAGATGATAACATAATGGCGTCGTTGGGGCTTAGGGCAAGCTTGAGTGGCGAGGGAGCGTAGGCGGCGTAAGCAGCAAATGGACTTCGGGGAGCTTGAATCGGTTACGAGGCTAAAAACTATACTGTAAGAGTGAAGGGAAAACGGAAGGAACCATGGAACCAGTAAGAGGGCGTTTACACGAGCAGGTTATCTCGGCCAGTTACGGTTAAGATGTACAGTTAACTAACTACGAAGCGTTTACACGACACTTTTCGCGTCAGTTATCTCGCCCAGTTAACCATTTTCGCGATAACCATAACTCCCCCCCCCCCCCCCCCCCCCCCCCCCCCCCCCCCCCCCCCTAGTTACGGGTTAAAGGTTAAGGTTAGTGGTTCGTTAAGTTCGTTTGGCTTCCGAGCTGTGAGATATATTGGCTACGCTAGCTCCAGTTCAGTTCGTCAATTTCTGCAGATTCGAATTTTCTAGAGCAGCAAGCAAGAAGGCATTGGCCGAGCAGATGTTGATGATCAGCTGCCAGATCTCACCCAGCAATCTCGATCGACGGGTCGCTGCGGAGCCTTGAAGTCGCTTGCTTCACAGCACGGTTCGTGCTGCGGAGCAAGGCCCGAAAATAGCTCGTCTGTCGCCCAAAATTCAAAAATCACGAGGCTATCCAGAAGTACACGACCAACCTGACCGAACGCAAACTGCGAGCGCAAATGCACGTGTAAACAGAAACTGGTTAATTTTGCGTTCGTTGAGGGTTCGGGCATACGTGGCGCTAACTATTTGGTTAACTCGCCAACTTAACTGGCCGAGATAACCGGCTCGTGTAAACGCCCTCTAACCATGCCATAAGATAGTCATTCGAACGGTGGTATGGTGCACAGGGGTATGGTGGTTTAAATTTGTACTTCAAATCGCGTCCGCGTCCGCGTCCGCGTCTCCAGACAGCGTCACCATTATCCCATCCCATCCCATATCATCTCGTTGTAAGATAAAACCCGGCCCAAAGTTGAGTTCTTTCTTGTCCGCTGTCTCTTTGAAAAGCAAAAGCAAACGCGAAGCATTTCCCGGAGTTCAAATCGTAGTTTCAGCTCCTGCCATGGTCTGCGGAGAAAGCTGCCCGGAAGTACCGAGAGTACACGATCGTACGTAAGTGACTGCCGCGAGCTCCACAGAGCACAGATCGAGCCAGGGAATCAACCAATCGCCATCAAATTGCTCCATCCATCACATTGCCTGAAGTTGAATTGACAAAAACTGCGCGCTTCTGCCCCTCGCACGCGTGCTCGCACGGCAATTTTGCTCCGGGCCTGGAGTGCGGGATTATGATAAGGACGGACCCAAAACAATATAAGGGCCTCCAATCGGCCATCTACAATCGGCCATTACTCGAATCCACCAGATCTGACTGTACTGCGCGAAATCGTGGTGTAATATCCCTGCTCTGGGGGCTGGGGGATGGGGGCTCCGCCAAGAATATCTATACGACCTCGAATCCGCAATGGCGCCAAGACTGGGAGTAAGACGGCATCTCTTTGCACGGTGCGGCTTGCATGATTTAGCTAGTTTTCGAAGTACTCGCAACGTTGCTGTGCAGTAAGTATTTCAGGCAGGGCCCCCTGATTTCAGTAGTTCTTGCCGATCTGCAGAACTACTCGAGCAACTCTTGTTCTACTCCTGGAACTGCTTCCATCCAGTCAGATACAGTACTCGATACTTCATCTTCGCCCGTCGTCTAGCCCTCATACCCTCAGATGACGAGAACGTATGTTGAAGTAGTTGTCGACGATCGACAATTGCTCTCTATAATTCGCAACATCTTGTTCATATTTCGCAAATTGGGGCCTCATCCCTACTCCTAACGCTAATATTGAGCGGGCACACCTGACTGTCCCGCACCAGCAGTGTACCTCTGCCAACCGCGTCCTCATGCCCAACGCCCAGCGCTCCCTGCCCAACCGCGTCCCATGCCCAACGCCCTATGCCCCGTGCCCACTGCCATTGCCACTGCCATTGCCACTGCCACTGCCACTGCCACTGCCACTGCCAATGCCAATGCGAATGCCAACGCCCATCACTGACGTTCCACGAGCTCGTGCCAATTTTTTCCCGGCTGCTTTGTCTCCGATGTTGATTCATGAGGGGGAATGAATCCGAGCTAGCTTGCTTGCTCTCTTGCTCTCCAGGTTGCTCTCTTGATAGCTTGCTCGCTTGCTTGCTCGAATATGTTAGTCTGCCTGACTGAAATGCTGTCCAAACCTTGTCTATGCCGCAGTGAGCTTTTATCCTAGCTGGTAGCCTCATCTTCTAGTTACCTCAGTCGTGCCTTTTAGCCTTGCTTGGCAGCTGGAGAGGGAGCACTACGCCTCCACCCTAACTGGTAGCCTGGTTGTACATCTGGCGAGGAAGCAGTACGCACACTCTGTCCTATTTGGTAGCCTGGTTTTACATCCGAAGAGGGTGTAGCTGAAAGCTTGAGAGAATTCGGCCAGTTAGATGTTCCAAAGACGCAATGCAAAGGGGGGTCACACAAACTCTGATACAGAAGCAATTGGCTAGGCCCAGATCAACCGTGCTTTGACTCAGCAACCAGCCTCCCCTATAAATAGCGGCAGCAATCTTGCAGAAGAGGGCACTGATTCGACTCAGCAACCAACCTCCCTTGTGGATGGTGGCAGCAATCTTGCAGAAGAGGGAACTGATTTAACTCAGCAACCAGCCTCCCCTATACACAGCGGCAGCAATCTTGCAGAAGAGTGCACTGATCTGACTCAGCAACCAACCTCCCCTGAACATGGCGGCAGCAATCTTGCAGAAGAGGGCACTGATTTGACTCAGGAACTAGCCTCCCCTATACACAACGACAGCAATCTTGCAGAAGAGGGCACTGATTTGACTCAGCAACCAGACCCCCCTAAACATGGTGGCAGCAATCTTGCAGAAGGTGGCACTGATCTGACTCAGCAACCAACCTCCCCTATGGATGGTGGCAGCAGTCTTGCAGAAGGGGGTCCGGTCCCTGCTCCTGCTGCACCTGCCCCAGATCCTCCTGCGCCCATCGCCCTCCTCGACACATGGAGCATGATATGCCTGGTGTGCTATGGATTTGAGCCCGAGCACGAGGAAAGATATTGGCGATTTGTGCAACAACGCAACCTCTTCTTCTTGATCATGTGCCTGAACCATCGTTTTGTGTGCGATTCTATACAATTGGCGGTACTACTCTGGAGCGGTGATTTCTTGAAGGTCTGCTCGTTCATCATGTTTTTTCTTGGACCGGTCCTCATCTGCCTTCGGCTTAGTCATAGGAGACTGCTTGACCAGCTGGGTTGGGGGATGGTGTGCTTAAGCTTATTTAGGACATTGGGGTACTGCCTGCCAATCTTGGGACTCCCCCAGTGGTACTCTCTCAGAAGTTTTCAATTACTCGCAATACCCTCCGAAGCCCTCATCTTCGCTGCTATTGAACCAGTGCCCCTCACAGTTTACTCGACTGTCCACTATACACTGTGGTATACTATACTCTGGTTGAATAATACCAGCTCCACGCCTCTGCATCCATTCCTCATTGCGGCTGGCTTCTTGGCTGGCATGGCCATCAGGGTTAGGGCAGACTTGCAAGGTCGGTGCGCATATATGAGGGTAAATGCTTAGCATGGCAAATGCAGATCCATTGAATGCATTGCAGCTGGCTTCTTGGCTGGCGTGACCATTAGGGTCAGGGCAGACTTGCAATGTCGGTGTGCATACATAAGGGCAAATGCTTAGCATGGTAACTGGGAATCCATTGAATGCATTTCAATAGGAATGCATTGCATTGAATGCTTCTCATTCCTCATGCTAGCTTGCTTCTTTACTGCCTCAGCCATCTGGTCAGATCAGACGCGCAAGATTGGCACGCATAATATAATGATAATGCCTGGTGAGGCACGGTTTTAAGGGAGCCCTGTCTTCCAGAGGTAGACAACGAGTTGCTACTTTACCTGGACATTGCTACCATGGCGGTGGACAGCGACCGCGAACATTCAAGCGCACCAGTAGGGATTCGAACCTAGCACCTTCTTCAGTCCAGCAAAATGACCAACCATTGAACCGTTCGCCAAACCGGGATTTAGCACACATGTTTACGAATAGGAGTCAAGTGCTTGGCATGGCAACTGAGAATCCATTGAATGCATTGCAATAGGAATGCATTGCATTGAATGCTGTTCATTCCTCATGCTAGCCTGCTTCTCTACTGCCTCAGCCATCTGGTCAGAGCAGACGCGCAAGAGTGGCACGCATGATAGAATGATAACGCTTGGTGGTGCGTGGTTTTAAGGGAGCCTTGTCTTACGGAGGTAGAGAACAGGCTGCTACTTCACCTAGACATTGCTACCATGGCGGTGGACAGCAACCGCGGACACAAAAGCGCGCCCATAGCTTTTCGAACCTAGCACTTCCTTCAGTCCAGCAAAATGACCAACCATTGAACCATTCGCCAAACCGGGCTTTAGCACGCATATATACATAAGGGAGTCAAGTGCTTGGCATGGCAACTGAGATTCCATTGAATGCATTGCTAAAGGAATGCATTGCATCCTGAATGCATCGTATCAAATGCATTTCATTCCCCGTGCTAGCTTGCTTCTTGGCTGGTTGCTTTTCGGGTCAGAGCAGTTTTGCAAGATTGGCGAGCTTCCATGAGGGAAGATTATTTTGTATGGAGAAGAGCTTGATTTGCATGGAGAGGATTTATTTTCTTGGAGAAAATTTATTTGCATGGAGAGGAAGAGCTTGATTTTCTTGGAAATGATTCATTTGCTTGTAGAATATTGATTTTCTTCATGAAGATTTATTTGCATGGAGAGGAAGAGCTTGATTTTCTTGGAGATGATTCATTTTCTTGGAGATGATTCATTTTCTTCGAGAATATTGATTTTCGTCATGAAGATTTATTTGCATGGAGAGGAAGAGCTTGATTTTCTTGGAGAAGATTGATTTGCATGGAGAAGATTGATTTTCTTCATGAAGATTGATTTGCATAGAGAAGAAGTGCTTGATTTTCTTGGAGATGATTCATTTGCATGGAGAAGATTCATTTGCATGGAGAAGATTGATTTTCTTCATGAAGATTTATTTGCATGGAGAAGAAGAGCTTGATTTTCTTGGGGGAGATTAATGTGCATGGAGAAGATTTATTTTCTACGAAAAGATTGATTTGCGTGGAGAAGGAGAGTTTGATTTTGTTTGGAGAAGTTTGATTTGCATGGGGAAGAAGAGCTTTATTTGCATGGGGAAGAAAAGCTTTATTTGCATGGAGTTTGATTTGCACGGAGAATAATAATTGTTCCCAAGCTATACGACAGGGGTTCGGCGTCTAACCATCTGCATTCTACAATACTCCCCCAGTGCGATAGCCACGAGAACCAGGGATTGTTACAGAATCCAAAGTACCTGACTGATTGTAGACATGCCAAGGCCTCTACACCCATAGTTTAATGACTTGTCAAGGTCTTGATTTACATGGCAACCGAGTCTACTTATGTTGTTTGAGTGACATCGTTTAATTCCCATTCAGGTGTATGTTGCCTGCATTATAGCCAACGTGTTTGCCATGTGTGGTGGATTCCCTGGCCCCTTTCATGTGTTGGGAAAGGCTAAGTTATTTAATATTAGTGAATGAATCATATTACTTTATTAGTGAATGTTGGTTAATATTCGACTGACGAGCCGTCTCACCAGAATTTTGAGTTTATTTGAAAAGCTAATATTATTGTGACAGTATAATAATAGTACTTAATATTAGCTTTTCAGCACACTAATATTAGTTGCCCTTCCCTTCTCTTGTGTGCCTGCCAGGGTACTACTTCTTGCCAAATTGGTCAGCGCTTACAGCGCACAAACGTCAAATTGGTCAGCGCTTGCTAGTGCAAAAAGCGCAAAAACTGCGCGCTGCGTCCACAGGGGGGGTGAAAAAACTGTGCGAAATGCGCAGAGGGCTCAAAAAGGCAGCGCAGCACCTCGCTGCCGCGTGCGCTTATTAGTACCCTGGTCTGCTTCTCGAGGGACTGCAGGATCACGGTGGTGTCTCTTTGCAGATAAGACAGCCCGGAAGCCGATGCTCAATAGACAAGTAGTAGAGCATCAGTAGAGCAGAACACGCTAGCAGTACATCAGACTGGCGTGAGCACAATGGCTAGTAGCCTCTAGCCGACAGGACACGCGACTTCGTGTGTCAAATGGTACAACCTATAAGTCATACCATAACAAGGGCATTATCACTGCATATTCAGGTGCTCATAGTGCATGCCCTTGGGGGTCTTTAGTTCTTTTTGGTTCGGCCCTCCTCTCTTGTTTTTGTTGGGATTGGTGCTCTGGATTGCTTACCTTGACATCCCTCCCCTTTCCGCTCTCGTTTCCGCCTTTAGTTTGTTTCCTTCTTTTACTGTTCCTAGTTAATTTTTCGGGTTTGTGGGGGTGACTCAAAAACCTTCATGCTCCCCAGTGCTCCCTATTATAAAATTGGATGGTAGGCAGGCTGTGCTGCTGTCCGGCCGTGGCAATGATTTGTTGAGTTTATGTAACTAACCCTCTCTCTCTCGCCTGTATTAAGGTCCTCATAGCGCGTGCCCTTTGTTGTCTAAAGCTTTTTTTTGTTCGGCCCTCCTCTCTTGTGTTTGCAAGATCTACGACTGTCTGTTTCAAATTATCCTCTGAATTGCTACAACTTATTACTGGTACATGCTGAGTGATCATATACGGTATGTTGTTTTTATATGGGACTTGATCTCATGTCTTCCATCACGATTCTTGCGGGACCAGGCCACGAAGTGCTTGTTTGTCTAGCCCTTCGTGGTAGTGTAAATATGTACCTAACTACCGATGTGTACAGTGATGTAGCCATCAGGGTTATTCAGAGAGACCAGGGTACTCCCAAGAGCCCCCTTTTGCGTGCCGGCGCGCTGCCTTTTTGAGCCCCATTACACGTTTTGCACACTTTTTTGCGACCCCCTGTGGACGCAGCGAGCAATTTTTGCGCTTTTTGCACTAAAAAGCACAGTTTGTTTTCAAGTGCGCTAAAGCGCTGGCCAATTTGGTCAATGAAAGTACCCTAAGGGGGACCCCCAGCTTTGCTGCCTGAGACGCAACCCATTGTATAGCCTGCGTCCTGCGATGGTCCTTCCGTCTGGGAAACGGACCCTCCCCCACGATTGATTCCGGGCATCTTGCAAGATACCCAGGACTCACTCGCATTCAGTGCCGTTCAACACCCTCTGGGGGCAGCACGCAATGTTTTGGACTACCAATACGTTATGCATTGTCAGCGTGCTGGACTGCGTTTCTGTGTGCTGGGTCTTTTTGACAGTTGCTCGCCTAGATCAGAGAGAGTGGTACCCTGGACAGGGACACACAAGACAGTTAGGAACACACAAGGCGGTTAGGCAAGATGACAGGTAACGCTGACAGCTGCCAAAGACGGTGAACAGTCTTAAAGGATGGATCCGATGACAAGTTTTTTGTTTACTCTAAATAATGTCGGCCAGGAAGTTTAGCCAAGCCAAGCCATGCCAATTACCAACACTGGCTGTTTTCTTAGTTTTACACTAGTTAGTGAAGGGTGGAAAAGACTGAAGTGCAATCATACAATGTATGCGAGGCTTGTGAATGACATTAAGTATTATGATGATCAATAGATTGAAACATGTAAAGCATGTGAAGTCACTGCCACCTTCCACATCATATATGCAGTACCATGTACACAACACAAAATAAAGTGCATCACAAAATAATCATGTAATCATGAACATGTTACCCTTGTACACAACAGCCCAGCATGCCCCATCGTAACTTCGTAAGACTGAAATACAAACGTGCGTGAAAGTCACCATCGGCAATGGCCCGTCATGCCCTGCTGTTATAATGGCCGCTTCCTTGTGTAGGAACTGCTGCGCTACATTGCAACGCCCTGCTGGCACCCTCTACCCTAAGAGTTCGGCCCTAGTTGGTGGATCACATTGGCAGCGTTTGCCTTTGGAACTGGAACTGCTGCTTGTTTTTCTGGACCCTTGATGGCGCAGCAGTCACGGGCAGGTCAGGGGGCGAATAGTTAAGAAAATTGATCTGCAGAGTGCGAGAAAGGGCGAGGAGCAGGTCCCTGGCGAGGAGGGAGGCTGGGAGTTTCGAAAGTAGGGAAGTAAGTAGCTAATTGTAGCGGAATAAGCTACAAAACGTTCCACAACTTTTGCGACGGATCTTGACTGCTGCGATGCTGATAACTCTAGTCATGCGCAATCCATCTATGAGCCAAATGTTTGAGTGCGGAGGTGCCTGGGATCGTTCAAACGTCTGGAGAGACGGAGACACGGGCGGAACTTGGGGCTTCAGCCCCGGAACCCTAGGGGGTCCAGAGGGGGCTAAAGCGAAAAACCTTTCAAATGACGACGTAGCCATACACACGTAGTCACGCACCTGGTGCGTAGCTGACCAGGTCCAAGCTTCTGGCCCACTGAGCATCAGGCAGAGGTTAGTTGGGGTTCACCCGCAACGGTCTGTTGATGGCGGTGTTGGTACCGAACTTGTAATCGTCGTGCACCTTCTTCTGGCACAGCGAAGTCGTGGCACTGGGGCCAAAGCCCAGCTATGGGAATGCTTGGGTGAGGCTGGCTAGCATCGCCTACACGAGACACAGGGCTGCTCGAGTCACGGTGGACGGGGGGAGTAGGTGGAGGTGGCGGAGGGCGGGTGGCCGGGTGGGCCGTGGGCGTGGGGCGGCGTGGGGTGTATTTCCGACAAGCTATGGGGTGGGGTTCGAAGCAACAGGTGGCACGGTGGCCAGTCATCAGTCACTGGCTGGAGCTCGCACGAGGACGGCTTGTGACTGGGGCGGGGGTGGCCCAGTTGGGGGGCATGTCTGAAGGGTGGGGAAGAGCGTGTGGGGGTCGCTTATCGCAACAGCAGAGTAGATAAGATGGTATAATTGTTTAGCAGTGAACAGGCGGGAGGACACACAATTTGGGGAAGTTCGCTTTGTAGTTGTTGTGGCTTGGTTATGCTACGGGTCTGGTCACATGAGCGAGATGCGGACGTCTGTTGTGTGATGCGGACGTATGTTGTGTGATATTTGCTGCGGCAACTTGGAGCGGAGTTGTGAGATAGAGCTGCGGGCCTGCGGTCACCTGCCTGCGGTCACCGAGTTTTGGCCTGCGGTCTTCGAGTTTTGGTAGCCAAGCCAAGCCAATTATTAGCACTAGCTGTTTCTTAGCTTTTCACCTTTTTCCCCTTTGGTTGCCTTCGACATTTGCAAAGTTTGGCCAACCTTACCAGATTGGGTTGTTTCATTTCCCTCCGCCGAGTTCAAACCTTTAGAGCATATATAGTCATGGCCGAATCTTCATCTGATGGACACGACGAAAGCCTCGTCGAGCTTAAAACTCCTTTCATCGAAGATGTGGCTGGCTACATGGAGGGAAAGAACGTGGAGGCTGTGATTCAAGAGTTCAACGAGAGGTACGAACTTTGCCCTGCGAGGCGTACCCTCTCCGATCCCTCCTTCTTGCTTTACAATCCCCGTCAACATGGCCTGATGACCAGCATGGCATGTTCTGCCGATTTGGATGGTGCCTTGCCAGGTACCGCAAGCTGAAGCTAGTGGAGCAGCAATTGCACCAGAGACGAGTCAGGCTGATGACCAAGCTACCAGAAATCCAGGTGGGTAACTTGCTGCTCCATTTTGTAGGCACTTCCCATCTCATTTCTCCCCATCACCCCTATCTAACCCATCCCGCACTGATGTCTTCTTCCACCCAAACCGCTTGCACCCTACTCCGCCCCCTTCATCTCATTCCTACCTCATCCACCCCACCCCACCCCACCACTCCCAACCACACCCCACCACACCTCACCCCACCACACCACACCCCACTGACCCCTTCCTCTCACCCTGGTCATTGAGCAGAAAGCATTGGATATAGTCTGCCTCCTGATGTCCAAGGCGGACTCAGATGAACCCACCACCCTTGACTTTGAGCTCGCTGAGGGAGTGTTTGCAAAAACCACTGTGGAGAGCGCACAGACTGTCAACTTGTGGCTGGGTAGGTGATGGGATGGGGACTAAGTTGGGTGGGGTGGGGGCTGAGTTGGGGTGGGTTGGGGCTGAGTTGGGTTGGATTGGGTGGGGGCTGAGTTGGGTTGGGTGGAGAGTAGCAAGGCCAAAACATCTTATTCCTAGTCATTCAGTGTATTCCTTTGAGATTTGCAACTATGCAAGTTAGATCTTGAGCTATAAAGTCACCCGCCTGTTTAAGTATCGGTCGGAGCTTGTATCACTAGGAAGTAGCTTTTCTGGATGGGAGGGAGCTTGTGTGTCGTATAATTAAATGATCACTGTAGCACGTAGCCAGGGCCCCCGTTGACAAAATGATTGTTTGGAGTTCAGTTCACCAGTTTTTTCCGTTGTAGCCCCTCCTGATATCATGGTTGGGCAAGTCCCTTTAGCCTGTTTGGCTATCCCTGGACTGTAACAACATGCACACATGTGTGTATGCCAGGCATACATGTGTCCTAGTTGTGGGGTTCTGGTTGTGGCCCGGGGCTAATAAGGACTAGCCCACCTTTAAGACGAAATCAAGAAGATACCTATTTAACTATGGGGGCCAGATCTGGTGTTGAAAAACCCTTTATAGCAACTCAGGGAAGATTTGGAAGTTGGGGCTTAAAACAATGTCAGACCTTGGACTTCATAACTCAAATTTCGCCTGAAATTTGAGAATTCTGGGAGAATTCTCTGAGAATCCTGGGAGATTTGGCCAGAGAACTAGTATAAAGTCCGACCTCTGAACCTAATTCACAGTTTGTTTTTTCAAATCTGAAAGTGTTTTTCTTCTAGCTTCATGGGTTTAGACTTCCTCCAGGGACAGCGTTAGAAATAGTATTTGTATAGCTTTTTGTCGCTTTTTAGGGCCATTTAGGGCAATTCATTCCCAGAATTGTTAAAATGATATGTGGTGACAGCTGCACCTGTAAGATGTGGCAGCCAGGGCCAGTAGGTCAATTGTTTTGGCCACCAGGCAGAATTTACCAGCCAGATTTACCTTGCCAACTAGATTTTGGCCCAAAATAAGCATGAAAGCATTCTTTCCAATTCATCCCCTGAATTGCTTGAATGATATGTGGTGACAGCTGCACCTGTAAGATGTGGCAGCCAGGGCTGGTAGGTTAATTGTTTTGGCTATCAGAAAGATTTTACCAGACAGATTTATTTTATTTATTTTGCCAGACAGATTTTACCAGACAGATTTATTTTATTTATTTTGCCAGACAGATTTTACCAGACAGATTTATTTTATTTATTTTGCCAGACAGATTTATTTTATTTATTTTGCCAGACAGATTTTACCAGACAGATTTATTTTATTTATTTTGCCAGACAGATTTTACCAGACAGATTTATTTTATTTATTTTGCCAGACAGATTTTACCAGACAGATTTATTTCATTTATTTTGCCAGACAGATTTTACCAGACAGATTTATTTTATTTATTTTGCCAGACAGATTTTACCAGACAGATTTATTTTATTTATTTTGCCAAACAGATTTTACCAGACAGATTTCTTTTATTTATTTTGCCAGACAGATTTACCTGACAGATTTATTTTATTTATTTTGCCAGACAGATTTTATCAGACAGATTTATTTTATTTATTTTGCCAGACAGTTTTTACCAGACACATTTATTTTATTTATTTTGCCATACAGATTTACCAGACAGATTTACCTTAACCAGCCCAGGACCAGCCAGATCATTTTTTTTTCAAATCTGAAAGTGGGGTTTTTCTAGCTTCATGGTTTTAGGCCTCCTCCAGGGACAGCGTTTTAGTGCTTTTTATAGCTTTGTATAGCTTTTATGCCTCATTGTAGCTGATGGGGGCCATTTAGGGCAAAAACAAACTTTTTCTTTTTCTTTTTTATAGCGACAATTTTGCTAAAACGAGGTCAAAACTAGTGATCGCTCTATATAGCGAAAACAAAAATCCCCAAGCCAGATTTTGGCTAAAAATAAGCATGTAAGCATTCTATCCTTTGAACGCAAGTTTTTATGCAACCTTAAAGCAATTCAGGGGATGATTTGGAAAGCACACTTTGTACGTCGGACTTGGTTCTCAGAATCTCAGGCCAATGATCGATCCAGATTTCCAGGCAAAATTCTCGATTTCATGTACGAAGTCAAGGTTCTTCAGAAACCTTGAACCCAAATCATCAGCTGAATTGCTATAATTGTGAGCTTGAATCTGCGTGGTAAAGCGCCTAGCTATGAGCTACCTGCGTTCAGGCTTGCGTAGCTCAAGTAGCTAAACAACCCATCACCCTTAACACCCCAACACCCCAACCCCACTTCACCATAACCTGGCCTACAGAAATATGAAATAAAAACACTGTTCAACTGGGGCCAAAGTGATGGTGGAGGATGAGCCGTCTACCTTCAGGCATGTGTAGCTTAAGTAGCTACTCAACCTGAAATTCAGGAATCTGAAGTAAAAATCTGAAATAAATCTTGAATATAAATAAAGAAACAAAAATATAAATATAAATAAAACAAAATCTGAAATAAATCTGGAATTAAAAACACTGTCCGGCAGATGCCAGAGTGATGGTGGAGTATGTGCTACCTACCTCCAGGCTTGCGTAGCCCTTGTAGCTACTCGACCTGGCCTTAAGGAATCCGAAATGCAAATATGAAATAAATTAGAAATAAAAACATTAATAAAAACCAGGGGGGGGGGGGGGGGGGGGGCAACTTCTAACCAAAATGACCCCATCATCCAACTTTGTAGATATCATACAGAGGATGAAGAATCCGGTTTTATTTCTTAATTTGGCCCTGTAGAAAAAAAGTAATGGTCCTCCCAGGTTTTGGGCCGTGGGGGGGGGGGAGGGGGGGGGGGGGGTCGAGGGGAAAATTTGACACTTTCAAAAAATTAGGTACTTTTCAGGCACTTATTTATAGCCCTCAGAACGACATGGGAGTGGAACTAGGGTGTTCCTCTACTAAATACCAGTCCATATATGCTTAGGGGGGAGACACCCACCACATATTTTGCCCAGGGCAGAGGGTGGGGTGGGGTGGGGGGGGGGGGGGGGGTCTCTCTCTCTCTCTCTCTCTCTCTCTCTCTCTCTCTCTCTCTCTCTCTCTCTCTCTCTCACACACACACACACAACGCCCTAACCAACACTTGAACAACGACGTACTGAGCAAGACCTCATGATAGTTCACTGTTTCTTCTTTTTCCCTTCCCGTCACTGTGCGTCTGTTTTGGTTCTGGTGCCTAGTGCTAGTTGATGTTATTCGATGGACCCACAATCAGAGGGCACTACCTGCGACAAGTGTGGTAAACAATTGCTATGCGGGGACCACGGAAGCTTAGGGCGCCATCAGAATCCTCTTGCGTGCTTGGCTGTAGTCGAACAGAAGTCAAGATTCAGCAGCGCATCTAAGCCTTCGATTACCGGTTTTTTCCAGCCTTTGAGCGCTACGGCAGCTAGTGGGGCGGCGGCAACAGTGGCAGCAACATTGATGATGATGATTTCCTATGCTTCAAACATTCCAAATGGTCTCGAGACCAACCTCAATGAATTGGCCTTTAAAACCCTGTAAAATAAGCTTAATTAGGCACCACAACACTAAGGGGTGGCTGAGATAGTGGCTGTACAGTGGGTTCCGGAGCCAGGGGGTGCAGAAGGATGCCTTCACACTTTTTTTATATGGGGTCTTTCACATTTTTTTGCCCCCCCCCCCCGATAAAAACGATAAAAATAATAATAAATCTGGAATATATGTATAAAAACTGTCTGGCAGTTGCCCAAGTGATGGTGGACTATGAACTACCTATCTCCATGCTTGCGTAGCCCAAGTAGCCACTCAACTTGGCCTTCAGGAATCCGAAGTACAAATCTGAAATAAATCTGAAATAAAAATAAATCTGAAGTAAGTCTGAAATAAAAATGCTGTTTGACAGGTGCCCAAGTGATGGTGGAGTACGAGCTACCCGAGGCCATGCTTGCAAAGCCCAAGTAGCTACTCGACCTGACCTTCAGGAATCTGAAGTGCAAATCTGAAATAAATCTGGGATTTGTTTTGAAGTAAGTCTGAAATAAAAAACGCTGTCAAACATCTCTCCCCCCCATCCCACCCCAACCCCACCCTCCCCACCCCTAACCCCAACCCCGTACTCCACCATCCGACAGGAGCCCAAGTGATGGTGGAGTACGAGCTACCCGAGGCCAAGGAGCTCCTGTCCCTCAACTTGAGCAACTGCAAGACTAATCTGACCAACGTTAATGAAGACATGGACTTCATCAAGGATAACATCACCACCACTGAGGTTGGCATTGCCCGGTAAGCCAGCATCTGATGAGAGTTGCACAATCAAATCGTCACTGTAGCTTATGTGACTTACATTAATGAGAGCATGGACTTCACCAAGGATAGCATCACCACCACTGAGGTTGGCATTGCCCGGTAAGCCAGCATCCAAATACAAATTATAAGGTTAATTAAATCAGGGGGTAGTGAGTAAGTTGCTCATGTTGGAATCGGGGCCTAAAGGGGTCATAAGCCCCAAAACCATCAAAAAAAGTCGAAAATGTGTCATGGGGTGTAGATATCGACCCTCAAAAAAAAGGGGGGGGGGGGGGGTCCAGTTGCTTTCAGAAAAAATCTTTGGTGAAATCCTGATGGGGTCGAAACTTTCTCAGCACTCGGTTTCTGAGGAAGTTAAGCAGACGCGTGACACAGGCTCGATGAGATCTATCTGACACCGCACTTTTTCCCAACATCGAGTAAATATGGATGCGTGATCCTCTAGATCCAAGTGAAGGCACCTGCCAGACTGGCAGATCCTCGTACAGAAGTCGAGCCGGTATCAGAAATATCTTCTCAACTTCCTCACCAGACAGAATCTGACAAAGTTAAGCATCCTCACGAACCTGGTTTGACGAGAGCATTCCGAATCCATGCTTGTTTTCGAGAATGAGTAAATGTGTCGTGGTAGTGCTCGAGTAGTGACCTCCACATGTTCTAATTACACCAAGTGTGAAAGTTGGGTCAAACCAGAAACTCAATATTTCCTCCCCAAACTTCTTGGGTATAATGAGGGTACTTATGCATGCAACTTAGGCTTAACACAACCTTCAAATTCTCATACACCAACACTAGCTAGCTCAGCTTAGAATCAGGACTAGGACAGGCTGTTTGCTTGACCATGTTGTCAAACTTCGATCAAATCCAAATGTAAGACCACACGTGGATAGAGCTCGTCGAGGGGAGCACTACAGACCCTACCTCGACCCCCATAGTTTTAATTTCTGAAGGAGATGTGGGCCTTTTGGGGTGGGGGGGGTAAGGCAGATTACAAAACTTCCGACGTAGCTATGTAAAAAAAACTTCCTCACTACCCCCCAAATTAAATAGTGCTATATTATGCATTGGACAGCATCACCACCACTGAGGTTGGCGTTGCTCGGTTAAGCCAGTATCTAAATACGAATTGAAATGTCTATTAAATGAGAAAATATTTGATGCATTGGACAGCATCACCACCACTGAGGTTGGCGTTGCTCGGTTAAGCCAGTATCAGATGATAATTGATCATGAATAGGGAACCGCGACTTATATTAGTGTTTGGAAGACGAATATTAACTTACTTTGACTAACATTGAATTTATTTTACACTTCTAGCGTCTGCCCTTGGTGTGTATTTTCTGATACACTTTTATTACTGGTAGTACAAGCGTATTGCCTGCAATACAAACGCGAAGTACACAACCACCACGACTAGCATTAACTCCCCAAGGATCTTAATTCCCTTTGACCCCCTCCCCCCACCCACCCACCCACCCACCCCCTTCTCTCACACATACACATGCACATTGCCCCCACACCAACCCACCCACACATGCACATACACATACGCGTTACCCCCACCCCACCCACCCCACACCAACCCACACATGCACATATACATACACGTTGCCCCCACATCAACCTACCCACACATGCACATACACGTACACATTGCCCCCACACCACCCACCCCACACCAACCTACACATACACGTTGCCCCACACCACCCACCCCAACCAACCCACCCCTGTTGCTTCTGCTCATCCACTCCAGGATGTACAACTATGACTTCTCCCCCACGTACACATACACATTGCCCCCACACCACCCACCCCTGTTGCTTCTGCTCACCCACTCCAGGATGAACAACTATGACTTCTCCCCTGCTTACACATACACGGTGCCCCCACACCACCCACCCCAACCTCCCCACCCCTGTTGCTTCTGCTCACCCACTCCAGGATGTACAACTATGATGTGGAGCGCAAGCGCGAAATGAAACTGAAGGGTGATGCTATCACTGCATAAGAGGGTTTGGAGCACCAAATATACCTCTACTGTTTTTGTTGCGACACCTGCGCAAGCTTTTTGTTGCGACGTGTTGCGACGTGGAGCGCAATCGCGAAATGAAAGAAGGGTGATGCTATCACTGCGTAAGAGAGTTTGGAGATCACTGCATAAGAGGGTTTGGAGCACCAAATATACCTCCATAGCCCCTCGAAGCGAGGTATACCTCATATCGAGAGGGTTTGGAGCACCAAATATACCTCAACAGCATCTCCTGTTGTTGTTGTGACGCGTCGCCATTCTTCCGCTGCATTGCGGCACATGAGTCCGGCTAAATTAGTCAGAAATGCCCCCCAAAAGGGAGTTGCTTAGAAGCTGCTACGCGTAGCTAAAACAATAAACAGTGTTTGTCACTCCCTCTCTTGGTGCAAGACATCCCAACTAGCTGCCATCAGCTTTTCAGGCATCATTTTATTACCTGGGGGTTACTGTAAATGGGTCTAGTCCTGGGCCTGGTATTGAGTATATCACAATCCAATCGTACGATATAGGGCGATTTATCAGATGATCAAAGAGCACGGTATTATCGTGTTTTCTATCTTCTTCAGCAATTGTTCATTAGCCTCGAATTCTGTATTGAAGTTGTAACGCTATTACCTGTTATATCCTCTTGGTTTCATTACCATTTGTAAACAAAAATTGTTTACAAACACGAGATCGTAATCGTGCGATAATTTAAACAATATTGTACTTTTTACATCCCTAAACATTATCAATTAAAATTAACCTGTGTGCCCACCCAACCGTTGGGTACCTTGAACTTGAACTTGCTTACATAGCTCCAGCCAGCAATTAGGCTGCTCGCCTTATTCGGCAGTACAAATAAATAAATAACCGGTTGGTAAGGGTGCCCGCCAATGAACGTATCGACTGTCTGCAACTCAGCTCAGTTAATTGTGCCGTTATAAAACCTATCGCAACTGGCTTTGTCGCAAAAAACGATTTCCCCGACAAACATGCTCACCTATCTTGCCTCAAAGTACGGCCATCACGTTCGCATTGCTCGAAGGCTACAATCGTGATTTAAATCAGGGAACGAGGTGGAGATTGGAGAAAGTAGTCTGGAAACTTATGGCAACGACACGATGACATGACACATAACATGGCACATGGGTGCCGTACTGCCTCCTCACATGGGCGGATGGCCGAATGGCCGTGTCAACAATTTGCCGAGCGTGCTTTATAACGGAACGCGTTCCGGAATGTGGGGAGACGAACCCCCAACGCCGTAGGTGATACCCCCCCCCCCCCCCCCCCCCCCCCCCCCCCCCTCCTTAGGCCCCATCAACGTCGAGCTAACGTCAAAATCTCCGCACATCCGCATGTGGTTTCTCAATCATAAAGTAGCGTCTGGCCGTACACAGCAGAAACCTTGGGCTGACCTCCAGACATTAGTCGCAGGGTGCCGGCTTCCACGCAGTGACTACGGAAAAATAAAGATATCGACGTATACCAATTAGCGACACCCTTTGTGCAGCGAAGCGGTATAATTGCAATAGCGGTTGCAAGCCTACCAACTCACCCCCTGGTTCTACTACAGCATCCGCATCCGCCCCCTAGAAGCAAGAAACCATGAGTGATCTCATCGAAGAGAACAGCAGGCTCCGAGCACAGTTGGCGCACATGCGAAGCTGGCTACAAGTTGTGAACAACCGAGTGCAGCAAATCCAGCCTATGGCGTTGAAGAATGCGAAGCGGCTGTATGTGGGGGGCATCCCGTTGGACTCGACCGAGGTGCGAAGGGCTTCGGGGTGAGGTCGAAACGACGGCGTGAGCGAGACCAACAATCAGGCACTCTTGCGTCCGATGGGGTGGAGAGATCCATCCATCCCCACCCACACCCACATTACACACCACACACCACGCACCCACACCCAGGCACACCCACCCACACCCACACCCACCCACCCACACACACACACATACACATAAACATGCACATGCACGTACACGTACACTTACACATACACATACTCACACACATACGCGCACGCACACACACACACACACACACACACACACACATACGCACATACACACACATACGCACACACACACACACACACACACAAACACACAGACACATGTTCGCACATACACATGTACACACACACACACACAGTCACACACACATACACAGTCACATACACATACACATACACAATACACAATCACACACGCACACGTACGCACGTACGCACATACACACGTACACACATACACACCCACACACTCACCCACACACGTACGCACGTACGTACGCACGCACACACACATGCACACACACGCACACACTCACACACTCCCTCACACACACACACGCACACATACACACCACTACAGGCTGAGTTGAGGGGATACCTGGAGGAAGTGATCAGCAAGGCTCGTATTCCCGTGGCGCCAGGAAACGCTGTAATCAGCTTCAAGATCACCCAGGTGAGGCAGAGCTCCTTTTTACCCCGTTGCAGAAAGGGATCTTCTGGTAGCAATCAGGGATTCGGTGTGGCGCCAGGAAACGCGGTAATCAGCTCCAAGATCACTCAGGTGGGGCAGAGCTCCTTTTTCCTTTTCAGAAAGGGGTCATTCCGGTAGTGATCAGGGCTTTAATGAGCTTCAAGATCACCCAGGTGTGGCAGAGCTCCTTACTCTCCCCTTGCAGAAAGGGGATCTTCTGGTAGCAATCAGGGATTTGGTGTGGCGCCATTAAACGCTGTGATCAGCTTCAAGATCATTCAGGTGAGGCAGAGCTCCTTTTTCCTTTTCAGAAAGGGGTTATTCCGGTAGCGACCAGGACTGCAATCAGCTTCAACCTCACTCAGGTGAGGCAGAGCTCTTTTTTGCCCCGTTGCAGAAAGGGGATCTTCTGGTAGCAATCAGGGATTCGGTGTGGCGCCAGGAAACGCTGTGATTAGCTCCAAGATCACTCAGGTGTGGCAGAGCTCCTGTTTCCTTTTCAGAAAGGGGTCATTCCGGTAGCGATCAGGGCTGTAATGAGCTTCAACCTCCCTCAGGTGGGGCAGAGCTCCTTTTTGCCCCGTTGCAGAAAGGGGATCTTCTGGTAGCAATCAGGGATTTGGTGTGGCGCCAGGAAACGCGGTAATCAGCTTCAAGATCACCCAGGTGGGGCAGAGCTCCTTTTTCTGTTTCAAAAAGGGGTCATTCCGGTAGTGATCAGGGCTGTAATGAGCTTCAACCTCCCTCAGGTGGGGCAGAGCTCCTTTTTGCCCCGTTGCAGAAAGGGGATCTTCTGGTAGCAATCAGGGATTTGGTGTGGCGCCAGGAAACGCTGTGATCAGCTTCAAGATCACTCAGGTGGGGCTGAGCTCCTTTTTCCGTTTCAGAAAGGGGTTATTCTGGTAGCTATCAGGGCTGTAATGAGCTTCAACCTCCCTCAGGTTGGGCAGAGCTCCTTTTTGCCCCGTTGCAGAAAGGGGATCTTCTGGTAGCAATCAGAGATTTGGTGTGGCGCCAGGAAACGCTGTGATCAGCTTCAAGGTCACTCAGTTGAGGCAAAGCATTTTTTGGCGTAGCCCCCCCTCCTGGGGGGCGGGAGCCCCCAGATTCACCCCGTTGTCTGTTTGCGCGACCGACCGAAGAATTGAAGCCTGACACGTCAGTGCAATGCTCGTTTGTTCGCTACTTGTGTTGGTATCTTGTATGTGTGTCCCTCATGTTTTTATGCCGATATGGTGTGCATTGCTTGTTTGTTCGCTACGTGTGTTAATATGTTGGGATTGTGTGTCCGTGGGTTTGGGTGGGGGATTGCGCTCTTGTGTGTTGTTTGTGATCGTGTCCCTCATGTTTTTATGACCATGTGGTTTGTGTGCATGTGATGTACATCGCTTGTTACCACTGTTTTATGACCAAGTGGTGTGTGTGCATGTGATGTACATCGCTTGTTACCACTGTTTTATGACCAAGTGGTGTGTGTGCATGTGATGTACATCGCTTGTTACCACTGTTTTATGACCAAGTGGTGTGTGTGCATGTGATGTACATCGCTTGTTACCACTGTTTTATGACCAAGTGGTGTGTGTGCATGTGATGTACATCGCTTGTTACCACTGTGTTTATGATCATGTGGTGTGTGCATGTGATGTACATCGCTTGTTACCACTGTTTCATTTTGGGGTGACTCATCGCAGCTTCCTGGCAGCTCCAATGGCCAGCCACACGGCCAAACTCAATTATTGAATCTGTGTTGGAATGCTTGTAATACCAGCTATCAGACGTATTAGCTAGCTTCAGGTTTGCCCCCAGGACTAGGAAAGGGAGCTCTCTAGAAGCTGGTCCGCGTAGCTAAAAACATAAACAGTGATTATTACTGACTTTGTATTGCCTACCATTAGTGCTACCAACCTTGTATTGCCTACCATTCGTGTTACTTACTTTGTATTGCCTACCATTCGTGTTACTTACCTTGTATTGCCTACCATTCGTGTTACTTACCTTGTATTGCCTACCATTCGTGTTACTTACCTTGTATTGCCTACCATTCGTGTTTAAATGAGCAGGACAAGGGCTTTGCTTTTATTGAATTTCGAAGCGCCGAGGAGGCAACAAACGCCCTGTGCTTGGACGGTCTTAGCTACAAGGATGCCACTTTGAAAGTAAGTGAAACATAGCTACTTAGCTACTCAGCTACTATGCTACAAGGATGCCACTTTGAAAGTGAGTAAAGTAAGCAAGTAAGGCTTTGCTTTCATTGAATTTTGAAGCGCCGAGGAGGCAACAAACGCCCTGTGCTTGGACGGCCTTAGCTACAAGGATGCCACTTTGAAAGTAAGTGAAACATAGCTACTTAGCTACTCAGCTAATTAGCTACAAGGATGCCACTTTGAAAGTAAGTGAAACATAGCTACTTAGCTACTCAGCTACTAAGCTACAAGAATGCCACATTGAAAGGAAGCGAGAAAGAGCTACTTAGCTACTCAGCTACTTAGCTAGAAGGGTGCCACTTTGAAAGTGAGTACAGTAAGTAATTAAGGCTTTGCTTTCATTGAATTTCGAAGCGCCGAGGAGGCAACAAACGCCCTGTGCTTGGACGGCCTTAGCTACAAGGATGCCACTTTGAAAGATAGTGAAACATAGCTACTTAGCTACTCAGCTACTTAGCTACAAGGATGCCACTTTGAAAGGAAGTGAAACATAGGTACTTAGCTACTCAGCTACTTAGCTACAAGGATGCCACTTTGAAAGTAAGTGGAACATATTTACTTAGCTACTCATGTAACTCAGGTACTTAGATTTAAGGATGCCATTTTGAAAGTAAGTGAATCATAGCTACTTGGCTACAAGGATGCCACTTTGAAAGTTAGTGAATCATAGCTACTTAGCTACAAGGATGCCACTTCGAAAGTAAGTGAAACATAGCTACTTTGCTACAAGGATGCCACTTTGGGAGGAAGTGAAACATAGCTACTTAGCTACTCAGCTACTAAGTGGCATCCTTGTAGCAAACAAGGTCATGTATGATTTTGTTAGGGTTCAGTTCACCAGTGTTTGTTTTACATACAGCCCAATATTCACTGTTAATTTCGGGGTTTATCGGCAGTGCCGAACTGGCACCCTTCTGTTTAGCTTGAAAGGGTGCATAATGGGTGAAAGGTGTGCCAAGAGGAAGCTGAAAAGGGTGCCAAAGATCCCCTAAATTTGCGGTGGTGCAAGGAGACTAAGCTAGGCATATACTGCTAATTTGAGGGTCATCGTCATCCTTTTATTTGCCTCATAAAGGTGCATTCTGGCTGATAGTTGTGCCTGCAGGCTGCAGAAAAGCTGCTGGCTGGTGGTGGTAATATTGGAAGCTGAATAACTTTTCAGGGGCTTGGAATCAGGAGCTTTTCAGCAACTTAATTTTCGGTTTCAGATCCTGAGGGTGCTCAAGATCCCCTATACTTGTGATTAAGCATCAATTCATGTCAATGATCAGATTGAGCATCAATTCATGTCAATGATCAGATTGAGCATCAATTCATGTCAATGATCAGATTGAGCATCAATTCATGTCAATGATCAGAAGGCCTGCCCAGAGCAAGCCCCTATCGTGTGATATGCCTTGACTATACGGGAGGTAGAGTCATTACGGCGAACCGCTACATAACCTCTGCTTTTAGAAGTCAGGCGAAGTTATTCAGTTGGCTAGTTTACTAATGGCTGGTTTCATGGATGATCGGAAGCCCTACCCAGAGCACACCCATAGCATGTCATTCCTTCCACCTCCCCTCCCCACCACCCCTCCCCACCACCCCTCCCTCCCTCCCTCCCTCCCTCCCACCCACCCTCCTAACCCCTGTCACCCTCCCTCCCTCCCACCCTCCTTCCCTCCCTCCCTCCCTCCCTCCCTCCATCCCTCCATCCCTCCCTCCCTCCCTCCCTCCCTCCCTCCCTCCATCCCTCCCTCCCTCCCTCCATCCCTCCCTCCCTCTCATCCTCCTAACCCCTCCCTCCCTCCCTCCCACCCTCCTAACCCCTTCCTCCATCCCTCCCTCCCACCCTCCTAACCCCTCCCTCTTTGCCACTCCCAGCTTAAGCGGCCAAGTAACTACGACCCAGAAATAGGAATGCTGTTGGGCCCCACCATTCTCGATCCTACATTGGATCTGATTGGTTGCCTCCCCTCCCTTCCATCCCCCCTTAACCATCCTCTTCTCCCTCCCTCCCACCCTCCTAACCCCTCCCTTTTTGCCACTCCCAGCTTAAACGGCCAAGTAACTACGACCCAGAAATAGGAATGCTGTTGGGCCCCACCATTCCCGACCCTACCTTTGATCTGATTGGTGTTCTCCCCTCCCTTCCACCCCCCCTTAACCCATCCTTTTCTCCCTCCCTCCCACCCTCCTAACCCCTCCCTCTTTGCCACTCCCAGCTTAAACGGCCAAGTAACTACGACCCAGAAATAGGAATGCTGTTGGGCCCCACCATTCCCGACCCTACCTTTGATCTGATTGGTGTTCTCCCCTCCCTTCCACCCCCCCTTAACCCATCCTCTTCTCCCTCCCTCCCACCCTCCTAACCCCTCCCTCTTTGCCACTCCCAGCTTAAACGGCCAAGTAACTACGACCCGGAAATAGGAATGCTGTTGGGCCCCACCGTTCCCGACCCTACCTTGGACCTGTGCAATATTCCCCTATCCAGAGCCCCTCAAGCAGAAAGTGGTATCAAGCTGTTCGTGGGAGGCCTGCCTAGTGACTGGGAAGAAGCTCAGGTTTGCCTAGACACTTAAGCCTATTTAGCCTATATTATTTAGCCTATTTGGCCTAGACCCTTTAACCTATTTGGCCTACCCCTGTACTGTATCAACATACAAGCTGTTTGTGGGAGGCCTGCCTAGTGACTGGAAAGAGGCCCAGGTGCGCCTAGACCCTTTAGCCTATATTATTTAGCCTATTTGGCCTGGACCCTTTAACCTATTTGGCCTACCCCTGTACTGTTACAACATACAAGCTGTTTGTGGGAGGCCTGCCTATTGACTGGGAAGAAGTCCAGATGCGCCTGTACCTGTTAGCTTATTTAGCCTACTTAGCCTATATTATTTAGCCTGTTTAGCCTACTTAACCTAATAACCTATATTATTTAGCTTATTTAGCCTACTTAGCCTATATTATTTAGCCTATTTAACCTAGACCCTTGAGCGAGCTGATGCAGAGCTTTGTTGCGCTGCACCCCGTCATCCTCATCCCCCCAAATCGGCACCCACACCCACACCCACACCAACACCCCCCCTCACAATTAAATGAGCTGACACCCACACTCTCACACACTCACACACACACACAACTCCACCCCACACACCCTCCCACCCCGCCTTCCAGTTTAGCGAGCTGATGCGGGGCATCGGTGCCCTCCACTCCTTCAACCTGATCCCCCCACACCCACACCCTCACAGTTCAATGAGCTGACGCCCACACTCTTACCCCCCCCCCCACCCCCACCACCACCACCACCACACACCACACACCACACGCCACCACACACACACACACACACACACAGTTCAGCAAGGTGATGCAGGGCTTCGGTTCCCTCGACCCCTTCAACCCCCCCCCCCCCACCACCACCACCACCCCACACACACACACACACACACACACACACACACACACACACACACACACAGTCACAGTCACACACACACACACACACTGTTCAGCAAGCTGACGCAGAGCTTCGGTTCCCTCCACCCCTTCAACCCCCCCCCCCCCCCCCCCCCATACACACACACACACTCCCCCCCCCCCCCTGACAGTTCAGCGGGCTGGTGCAAAGCTTTGGTGCCCTCCATTCCTTCAACCTCATCCTCCCACACCCTCACAGTTCAATGAGCTGACGCCCACACTCATACCCACCCCACCCCACCCCACCCCAAACATCCACATTTCAGCGAGCTGATGCAGAGCTTGGGTTCCCTCCCCCCCTTCGACCTCCCCCCCCCCACCCCCCACCCCACACACACCCTCACACACCCTCACACCCCCCCTGACAGCTCAGCAAGCTGATGCAGAGCTTCGGTGCCCTCCACTCCTTTAACCTCATCAAGGACAAGGTGTCGGGTGCATGGGGGACTAAGCGGAAGGAGCCCCACACAATCACACACTCACACACCCAGATCCACACTCCCCCCCCCCCCCCCCCACACACACACCACACACACACCACACACACACCACACACACACCACACAACGCACACTCACAACACGCACACTCACACACGCACACTCACACACGCACACTCACACACTCACACACACACACATCCCCCCCCCCCCCCCCCCCCCCCCACACACACACACACACACACACTCACCACACACACACACACACATTCCCCCCACACCACACCACCCACCACACCACCCCCTCACAGTTCAGCGAGTTGATGCAGAGCTTCGGTGCCCTCCACTCCTTCAACCTCATCAAGGACAAGGTGTCTGGAAAATCAAAGGGGTATGGCTTTTGTCAGTACTTGGATGAGTCAGCAACCGAGAGCGCCATACAGGCCCTCAACCAGTCTATTGTAGGCAGCAGGGTGAGTTGAGGGTTTCACTGTGTTTTCACACCCACACCTACACCCACACCCACACCAACTTCCCACACCCACACCCACACCAGCTTCCCACACCCACACTCACACCCACACCCACACCCACACTCACACCCACACTCACACTCACACACTCACACTCACACTCACACCCACACTCACACCCACACCCACACCCACACCCACACTCACACCCACACTCACACTCACACCAACTATTATAGGCAGCAGGGTGAGTTCAGGGTTTAGGATCCAGGGTGAGACACATGAGTACACGAGTGTAGGGTTCAGCTTCCAGGATGACACGCATGGGTTTAGGGCTATGGCTTCTGTCAGAACCATGATGACTCAGCAACCGAGAGCGCCATACAGGCCCTCAACCAGTCTATTGTAGGCAGCAGGGTGAGAACAGGGTTTAGGATCCAGGGTGGGTAACTCAAAGGGGTATGGCTTTTGTCAGTACTTGGATGAGTCAGCAACCGAGACAGCCATACAGGACCTCAACCAATCTATTGTAGGCAGCGGGGTGAGTTGAGGGTTTCACTGTGTTTTCACACCCACACCTACACCCACACCCACACCAACTTTACACACCCACACCCACACCCACACCAACTTCCACACCAACTATTATAGGCAGCAGGGTGAGTTCAGGGTTTAGGATCCAGGTTGAGGCACGTGACTACATGTGTGTAGGGTTCAGATCGCAGGGTGAAAAACATGAGATCAGGGTTCGAGTTCAGGTTTCAGGGTGAGACACATTAGTTTAGGGTTATGGTTATATGAACACTATGATGACTCAGCAACTGAGGGCGTCATTCTGGAGCTAATGCAGTCTACCGTATGCGCAACATGTAATGGCAAGAATAAACATTGGCAAATGTGGTTTTTAACCTTATTTCATGGATCATTAATGTGTGGCAAAACTAATTTGGCAAAGGGTTTGGGTCTGGGTCTTGCTCAAGGTTCGACTTGGTAACATTTGGCAAAGGTCCAATTTGTTTGTTACATTTCCTTCTTCTATGTTTAAAAGTAGGTTGCTTGGGAATGCTTTGAAAAACAGTTCCTCTTGGTCTGGAAAGAAGTGATCCAACTCAGGGCTCTGCCTGGCTAACGACTGAGGAAATCTGATAACCTCGTTAGTAATGTTGGTGGTGTTTTTGGGGGGGGGGGTTGGAGGGGGGGGAATGGTCGGTGCATCATATCATTTCTGTGAGATATGTATGGGTATCTTGAATCCTCCATATGTAGTAGTCCAGGCTCGGGGCAGATTCTTGCAACGGAACGGTGGTGGGCAAATCACCCTTCGGGTCTGGGACATAGAAACGTGGCATCCGGCTAGCGGGCTAACGTTCAAACCGCTGGCGGTCAAACCAGTCAGTGCGATAGGCGCGACCAGCTTTGACAGGCGCGACCAGCTTCAAGAGGCGCGACCATCTCATTGTATCTCGAAATCAGTGCATGGAAGGAACGACCAAGGTGATCCGGACCACTCGAACTGAGTTTGTTTGAATCGACGGTGTTGGACAAACTTGGCAAACACCGGTGACCAGGGACCGGCTCACTTACGTGCTGAATCGACGTTGGCAAATGGCCGTTTGCCAAATCATTTGCCATTACATGTTGCGCATACGGTATTGTTGGGAACGGGGTTAAGACACATGGGATTAGGGTTTAGATCTCATGGTGACAAGTCCAAGGTACGTCGCTTAAATAGGCGTCTGGAGCTCAGGCAGTCTATCGTTTGAAACGGGGATAGGCACATAAGATTAGGGTTCAGATCCCGTGGTGAGAAGTCCAAAGTACGTCGCTTAAATAAGCGTCGCGTAACGGGAGAGGCAGAAGCCAGGGTTTACGATTTCGTTACTCCCCACCACCATTATCACTACCACCACTACTCCAGCCACCGACACAACTATCACCACCACACCACACATGAACAGACCTTGACAGTGAAACGCGCCACCACCACAATCGCCACCACCACCACCACAACCAACACCACCAACACCTACACCAACACCATCACCCTCACCCTCACCATCACCTCTCCCTCCACCACAACCCCTGCTTCACCACCATTATCCCATCAACACCACTCCCACCAACCCACCACTCCCCACCACCACCACCACCACCACCACACACACCACACACATAACCCCTCCCCCACCCACCCACCCACCCACATACACCCCCCCCACACACACCCTCCCCCCCACCCACCCACCCACCCACACACCTCCCCCCCCCCCCCCACCACCACCCACACCCACACCCTCCCACACACACCAACCCCCCCCCCCCCCCCCCCACACACACACACCACACACGCCCCCCCCACCCACCCACCCACCCACACCCACACCCTCCCACACGCACCAACACACCCACACACCCCACACACCCACACACATCCCTCCCACACCCCATACCCCACACACGAACAGACATTGACAGTGAAACGCGCTGTAGAGGGGGAGAGCAGAGGCGGTGGGGCTAAGCCCCCTCCCGCTCCGCCTGGTTTTGGAGCCGTTGAGGGTTCACTGGCAGCACTGCTTGGAGCCTCAGCCCCAGCCTCTGCGTATGGGCTCAGCGCAAATGCCCTGCCTGGTGCCCGGCAACAACAAGGGCAGGGGGCAGGTAGGAACTGTCATATAATTTGGGAGTATTTTGAAAACATGTTTTGAAAATAGTTTGAATATGTTTTAAATATGTGTCAACAACACCAGCCACTGCGTATAGGCTTTTAATGCAAATGCCCTGCCTGGTGCCCGGCAACATCAGGGGCAGGGGGCAGGTAGGAACATTTTTGTGTGGCAGGATTTTCACCCTTAGAAGTGGGACCCCTTACACGAACCAGCACACCCAGGATTCGTTAAGAGGGCAGACAAATTCCTACGAAAGTGGGATCTGATGTAACTTGTCAATGATTCGTTGGGACTATGATTTGTTGGCTGCTGCATGTTGGCTCAACGCAAATGCCCTGCCTGGTGTCCGGCAACAACAGGGACAGGGGGCAGGTAGGACCTGTCATATACTCATATAATTTTGAATTCTTTTGAAAATATGTTTTGAAAATGTTTTGAAAACTTGTTTTAAATATGTGTCAACAACCCCAGCCACTGCGAATGGGCTCAACGCAAATGCCCTGCCTGGTGCCCGGCAACAACAGGGGCATGGGGCAGGTAGGAACTGTCATATAATTTGGAAATATATTTTGGGAATATTTGATAACATTTTGAAAATATTGTTTAAATGTTTTGAAATATGTGTCACAACCCACCACGGCGTATGGCTCGACGCAAATGCCCGGCCTGGTGGCCCGTTGCAGCAACAGGGCATGGGGCAGTAGACCTGTCCATATAATTGAAATATTAGTTTTGGGGAATATTGATAACTTTTGAAAATTGTTTAAAAATGTTTGAAAATATGTGTCAACAACCCCAGCCACTGCGTATGGGCTCGACGCAAATGCCCTGCCTGGTGCCTGGCAGCAACAGGGGCATGGGGCAGGTAGAACTGTCATATAATTTGGAAATATATTTTGGGAATATTTGATAACATTTTGAAAATATTGTTTAAATGTTTTGAAAATATGTGTCAACAACCCCAGCCACTGCGTATGGGCTCGACGCAAATGCCCTGCCTGGTGCCTGGCAGCAACAGGGGCATGGGGCAGGTAGGACCTGTCATATAATTTGGAAATATATTTTGGGAATATTTGATAACATTTTGAAAATATTGTTCAAATGTTTTGAAAATATGTGTCAACAACCCCAGCCACTGCGTATGGGCTCAACGCAAATGCCCTGCCTGGTGCCCGGCAACAACAGGGGCATGGGGCAGGTAGGACCTGTCATATAATTTGGAAATATATTTTGGGAATATTTGATAACATTTTGAAAATATTGTTTAAATGTTTTGAAAATATGTGTCAACAACCCCAGCCACTGCGTATGGGCTCGACGCAAATGCCCTGCCTGGTGCCTGGCAAGCAACAGGGGCATGGGGCAGGTAGGACCTGTCATATAATTTGGAAATATATTTTGGGAATATTTGATAACATTTTGAAAATATTGTTTAAATGTTTTGAAATATGTGTCAACAACCCCAGCCACTGCGTATGGGCTCGACGCAAATGCCCTGCCTGGTGCCTGGCAGCAACAGGGGCATGGGGCAGGTAGGACCTGTCATATAATTTGGAAATATATTTTGGGAATATTTGATAACATTTTGAAAATATTGTTTAAATGTTTTGACAATATGTGTCAACAACCCCAGCCACTGCGTATGGGCTCGACGCAAATGCCCTGCCTGGTGTATGGCAGCAACAGGGGCATGGGGCAGGTAGGACCTGTCATATAATTTGGAAATATATTTTGGGAATATTTGATAACATTTTGAAAATATTGTTTAAATGTTTTGAAAATATGTGTCAACAACCCCAGCCACTGCGTATGGGCTCGACGCAAATGCCCTGCCTGGTGCCTGGCAGCAACAGGGGCATGGGGCAGGTAGGACCTGTCATATAATTTGGAAATATATTTTGGGAATATTTGATAACATTTTGAAAATATTGTTCAAATGTTTTGAAAATATGTGTCAACAACCCCAGCCACTGCGTATGGGCTCAACGCAAATGCCCTGCCTGGTGCCCGGCAACAACAGGGGCATGGGGCAGGTAGGACCTGTCATATAATTTGGAAATATATTTTGGGAATATTTGATAACATTTTGAAAATATTGTTTAAATGTTTTGAAAATATGTGTCAACAACCCCAGCCACTGCGTATGGGCTCGACGCAAATGCCCTGCCTGGTGCCTGGCAGCAACAGGGGCATGGGGCAGGTAGGACCTGTCATATAATTTGGAAATATATTTTGGGAATATTTGATAACATTTTGAAAATATTGTTTAAATGTTTTGAAATATGTGTCAACAACCCCAGCCACTGCGTATGGGCTCGACGCAAATGCCCTGCCTGGTGCCTGGCAGCAACAGGGGCATGGGGCAGGTAGGACCTGTCATATAATTTGGAAATATATTTTGGGAATATTTGATAACATTTTGAAAATATTGTTTAAATGTTTTGAAAATATGTGTCAACAACCCCAGCCACTGCGTATGGGCTCGACGCAAATGCCCTGCCTGGTGCCTGGCAGCAACAGGGGCATGGGGCAGGTAGGAACTGACATATAATTTGGAAATATATTTTGGGAATATTTTGATAACATTTTGAAAATATTGTTTAAATGTTTGAAAATATGTGTCAACAACCCCAGCCACTGCGTATGGGCTCGACGCAAATGCCCTGCCTGGTGCCTGGCAGCAACAGGGGCATGGGGCAGGTAGGAACTGACATATAATTTGGAAATATATTTTGGGAATATTTGATAACATTTTGAAAATATTGTTTAAATGTTTTGAAAATATGTGTCAACAACCCCAGCCACTGCGTATGGGCTCGACGCAAATGCCCTGCCTGGTGCCTGGCAGCAACAGGGACAGGTGGCAGGTAGGAACTGACTGAAAATTTGGAAATATTTTGAAAAACAATTGAAAATATTTGGAGGCAGGGGGCAGGTAGGAACTGATATCTTTAGGGGGGAATATTTAGATAACATTTCAAAAATGTTTGAAAATATGTGTTAAAAAATGTGTGTCAACAACCCCAGCCACTAATAATGGGTTCGACACAAATGACCTGCCTGGTGCCTGGCAACTTCAGGGGCAGGGGGCAGGTAGCAACCAGGGTACTACAAGAGATAATAATAATAATAATAATAATAATTATAATAATGATAGGATACTACAAGTGAAGTAATGCGCGCGGCAGCGCGATTTCGCGCACGCGTTTTGAGCCCCACTGCGCGTTTCAAGACCCACTGTTTTTTTCAACTCCCTGTGGGCGCAGCTCGCAATATTTGCGCTTTCTGCACTACATAGCGCTGACAAATTTGTCGTTTGTGCGCTTTAAGCGCTGACCAATTTGACAAAATGTAGTACCCTGGTAGCAACTGACATACATTGAATTCGGCCACTTGAATTTGGTTACATGTATGTATTTGTTTTTCAAATCTGCGAGTGGTTTTTTTTTTAGCTTAATGGTTTAGGCCTCCTCCATGGACAGTGTTTATAGTTTTTATAGCTTTTATAGCTTGTTAGGGCCATTTAGCAGGCATTGGGCTTTCATAGCTTTTATACATTTTTTTCTACTGGGCCAAATAAAGAAATAAGACCGGATTCTTCATCCTCTCAATGATATCTTCAAAGTTTGATGATGGGATCATTTTGGTTAGAAGTTCCCCCCCCCCTTTCCATTATGGGCAAATAAAGGCACTGCTTATGGGCTCAACATAAAGGCCATACCTGGTGCCCGGCAACAACAGGGGGAGGGGGCAGGCATAGTAACTGGAATATATTTCGGGAATATTTGATAACATTTTGACAATATTTTGAATATATGTTATAAATATTTGTCAATAACGATAGCCACTGCGTATGGGCTCAACCCAAATGCCCCTACACCCCACCCCACCCTGTCGTGTTGCAGCTCCGTCCACAGGCGCCATGTACTCCCCTGGACGTGACCCGTACCACCATCATCATCAGTATCATCACCATCGTCGTCGTCATTATCATCATCATCATCATCATCATCATCATCATCATCATCATCATCATCATCATCATCATCATCATCATCAACATCATCAACATCATCATCATCATCAACATCATCAACATCATCAACATCAACATCGCCATCCTCCCCCTCATCATCATTATCCTCACCACCATATGTTGCAGCTCCGTCCTCAACTGCCATGTACTTATCTGGACGCGACCCGTACGGGACAACTGCCTTTAACTTCCCCTCCAACTACTAGACCAAGGCCCTTCAATACCGTGGCTCAGAGATTTTATTTTCAGCCACGAGCTGCAGCTTTTTGACTGCTCCCAGTCTACTGTGGCTCGGAGCTTTTCTTTTCAGCAACCAGCTGCAGCTTCTCGGCAGCTCCCTACCTAACGCAGTCTACTGTGGCTCAGAGCTTTTCTTTTCAGCAACCAGCTGCAGCTTCTCGGCAGCTCCCTACCTAACGCAGTCTACTGTGGCTCAGAGCTTTTATTTTCAGCTACAAGCAGCAGCTTCTCAGCAGCTCTTCTGCCTACCGATCCAGTGACCTGCCTATCGTAATCTACTGCACCTGGCCGCTGACGCCACCAGTATTCTACGCCTGTTAATATCTTGGCGCTTAGCACAGTGGATGAGTCAGGGAGCTACCTATAAGCAGATGCTCATAGCTGACAAGTCCTAGGCAGTTTCGCAAGCAACGCGGAAAATTGGCGGAGAGTGTTGTCCATCGGAACCACAGGTAGCAGCGGAATGGAGCGGACCGAAGCCAGTTAGTTACGGAACAGTTGGCTGACTTGTCAGGCTTCGTCTCAGGGGGGCGGCCGCACAGACGGGAAACGGGGTGAATCTGGGAGCTCCCGCCCCCCAGGAGGGGGGGCTACGCCAAAAATAGAAGCACTGGTTCATGTAAGGGGTTGCCAGCAGGGTACTTCCATTGACCGAATTGGCCAGCGCTTTAGCGCACTTGAAAAAACAAAAGTGCGCTTTGCAGTGCAAAAAGCGCACAATTTACTTGCTGCCCCCACAGGGAGTTGCAAACAATTGCGCGAAACGCGCAGTGGGGCTCAAAAAGGCAGCACGCCAGGAAGTACCCTGGTTGCCAGTGTTGCACAAGTTACCAGCTGCCTTGGCAGTATGGCTATAGTGCTCATTATTCATTTTTGGCTGGGCCCCCCCTTTCTCGGGGGCGGGAGCCCCTAGGGTTACCCATTTGTCCGTTTGACCGACCGAGGGACCATCCATCCGTCTGACCGAGCCGAAGCCTGACACGTTAGCCAACAGTCTCGATACTAACTCGCTTCCGTTGCCACCAGACGCTCCGTCGCGATCACTCTCCACCAAATTGTAACGTCGCTTGCGACGCTGCATATAACTTGCTTGGCTACCTATGGCAGCTTCTGGCCAGCTCCAATAGCCAGGCACTGTGTCAAACCCAATGCTTGAAGCTGCATTGGAATACTTGGCTCATCAGCTTTCAGACGCACTATGTAGCTTCAGGTTTGGCTCAAGGACAGGGAAAGGGAAATGCGTAGAAGCTGCTACGTGTAGCCGAAAAATGAAACAGAGACTTCCTTGTCAGCTGCCATCGCATTATGTTTATACTATATTATATTATATTATATTATATTATATTATATTATATTATATTATATTATATTATATTATATTATATTATATTATATTATATTATATTACAGCACAGTATATTGCATAACAGTATCATCGACAGGCTATTGTTGGCCCAAGATATTGGTCATTTCTGGGCAACCAGCATATGAAACAACACAATGCAGCTGTACAGCCTCTGACATCAAGCTATGTTCCTATACCAGCACGAGCGAGCACTTCAAAAAATAGGTCAACTCTGAATGGATATGTGTACATTTCTGTACATTTCTGTACATTTTTGTACACCAGTTGCACACCCGCCTCTTACATCAAGCTTTATCACGCTCACCCAAGACAAGCCCGCTCCACAACATCCGGGAGGGGTCTTTGAACAAATCCTCAGAAAAAGAAAGGCAGTATTGCAGCAAGCAAGCATTATTTGGCTGAAGAGCTTATGTCGGTAACTATTCAGGACGCTGCTTTTATTTTCAGCTACGAGCTGCAGCTTATAGGCAGTTCACCTGGCTGGCTATCCAGCCCAACCTAGTGCAACCTATTGCACCTTGAAGCTGGAAAATCAGGTGTCCATTGCTGCTGAGATATATGGATGCACACATTGGCTGCCCCATGGAGCTGCCTAGAAGCTGCTAAGAAAAGAAGAAAGAAAAGTACTGATTCAGGTTTGGGTAAAGAGTGTTTAATTCCATTCAAGCAGCACTGCATGCACACTTACTATCGTTACTCGTACCTTTTCTTTTCAGCTACGAGCAGCAGCTTCTAGGAAGCTCCCCCTGGACTCTCTCTTCCTCCAAACCCTAAGCAACCTAGGCACCTGGAAGCTGATATCGTCAGCTTACCAGCGCTCCTGGAATCTTTGGGTTTAACCCTGTAGCAGTCTCAGGGAGCTACCTAGAAGCTGGTGCTGGTAGCCAAAAATAAAACAGTGCCGTAACCGTTAGGTAAAACTGTTCGAGCTGCGAAGCAGCAGGATCCGCATCGCTGGGGCATTGCTAATTGGGCATTGCTTGTATGTGCGTATTTATGTATGCATGTTACAGCCCAGGGGTAAACGAAATAGGGTAAATGGACTTGCCCAACCGTGACAGGAAGGGCTTAAAAAAAGCTTGGATGAACTGAACCTCAAACAATGGTTTTACCAACCCTGAGTTTGTGCTAAAATTACTTATTAGGCATTGCTTATCAGGCATAGCACCCTGAGCATCAGTTGGGGACATTTGTTGGGAAATGTTTCAGGTGGGGCTACTAAAAAAAAAGGGAACGCCTGTAGGGGCGCGGTGTTAAGGGGACCCCCCTGTACGACGCAGCTGGAGAAAGTCACCATGGCAGACATAGTAAAAAACAAACGCCTCGAGGGGCGTGGTGTCAAGGGGACCCTCTTGTACGCCGCAGCTGGAGAAAGTCACCATGGCAGACAGAGTAAGTAGTGTAGTAGGGGTACCATTATATAACTCAGCTTGAAGAGGTAGCCCCCACCAGGGTACAACTTTTTGTCAAATTGGTCAGCGCTTAAAGCGCACAAACGCCAAACTGCTCAGCGCTTTCTAATGCAAAAAGCGCAAAAACTAGGTAGAAATTGAAGAGGTAGACCCACCACTTACATTTGACAAATTCATGTTACACAACCACCTCCCAGCAATGTAATGGCAACCCACCACCCACCACCCACCACCAACATTTCACTCACCACTTACATTTGACAAATTCGTGTTACACCACCACCTCCCAGCAATGTAATGGCGACCCACCACCCACCACCACCCACAACCCACAACCCACAACCAACATTTCACTCACCACTTACATTTGACAAATTCATGTTACACCACCACCTTCCAGCAATGTAATGGCAACCCACCACCCACCACCACAACCCACAACCCACAACCCACAACCCACAACCCACCACAACCCACCACCCACCACCCACCACCAACATTTCACTCACCACTTACATTTGACAAATGCGCCAGCCTATTTAGGGATTGTCAAATAAGCAATGCAGGCACTTGTTTTTGTTGTGCATGGTGACGCATGGGTCCGGCTAAACAAGTCAGAAATGCCCCGCCAACCCCCCCGGGCTCCGCGCTTTGCATTGGGGTCGCTCAATTTGTGTCGTGACGCTCAATTTGCGACGAGGCGCACTGAAAACAAAACAAATGCAGGAACTCCCAACTACATCTAGTAAGTTCCAACTGGCATTGCTGTCATTCACCTGCCATTGCATTGCTGCCACTGTGTTCTACTTCCAACTGGCATTGCTGTCATTCACCTGCTTTAGCATTGCTGCCACTGTATCTTGAACTTCCAACTGGCATTGCTGTCATTCACCTGCCATTGCATTGCTGCCACTGTGTCTTCAACTTCCAACTGGCAGTGCTGTCATTCACCTGCCATTGCATTGCTGCCACTGTGTCTTCAACTTCCAACTGGCAGTGCTGTCATTCACCTGCCATTGCATTGCTGCCACTGTGTCTTCAACTTCCAACTGGCATTGCTGTCATTCACCTGCCATTGCATTGCTGCCACTGTGTCTTCAACTTCCAACTGGCATTGCTGTCATTCACCTGCCATAGCATTGCTGCCACTGTGTCTTGAACTTCCAACTGGCAGTGCTGTCATTCACCTGCCATTGCATTGCTGCCACTGTGTCTTCAACTTCCAACTGGCAGTGCTGTCATTCACCTGCCATTGCATTGCTGCCACTGTGTCTTCAACTTCCAAGTGGCAGTCATTCACCTGCCATAGCATTGCTGCCACTGTGTCTTGAGCTTCCAACTGGCAGTGCTGTCATTCACCTGCCATTGCATTGCTGCCACTGTGTCTTCAACTTCCAACTGGCAGTGCTGTCATTCACCTGCCATTGCATTGCTGCCACTGTGTCTTCAACTTCCAACTGGCATTGCTGTCATTCACCTGCCATTGCATTGCTGCCACTGTATCTTGAACTTCCAACTGGCATTGCTGTCATTCACCTGCCATTGCATTGCTGCCACTGTGTCTTCAACTTCCAACTGGCATTGCTGTCATTCACCTGCCATTGCATTGCTGTCATTCAGCTGCCATTGGATTAGATTGTTACATGCTTTTTCCCTGGCACTGCTTGCAAGTATCGGCACATATTTTTCATCCCACTAAAGGAGCTGCTTGTAGATGCCTGTAGAACATGGGGCATAGGATTGGATTTGATTGTTACATGCTTTTTCACTGAGAACAAGTATCGGCAGATCCTTTTCATCCGGCCAAAGAAGCTGCTTGTAGATGCCTGTAGAACATGGGGCATAGGATTGGATTTGATTGTTACATACTTTTTCACTGAGAACAAGTATCGGCAGATCCTTTTCATCCGGCCAAAGAAGCTGCTTATAGATGCCTGTAGAACATGGGGCATAGGATTGGATTGTTACATGATATTGGGGTGTGGGTGGGTGTATGTGTTAACTCCATTGGTGAGCCACTGGGTCATGCCCAACGTTTTCTGACGAAAAGAAAAGCTACTGGTTGTTTTTTCCTGCACTGTATCTTGTCTGGGCTGCACGTAGCAGCTTCTAGGCAGCTCCCTTTCCCCCTCCCATTCCTGTACAGTTTCTTGTTTTGGCTACACTTAGCAGCTTCTAGGCAGCTCCCTTTCCCCCTCCCATTCCTGTACAGTTTCTTGTTTTGGCTACACTTAGCAGCTTCTAGGCAGCTCCCTTTCCCCCTCCCGTTGCCAAACCTGAAGCTGCCTTATGTGTCTGAAAGCTGGCATGACTAATGGCTAATGTGTCTGAAAGCTGACATGACTAATGGCTAATGTGTCTGGACGCTTGCATGAGAAGAAGAAAAGAAAAGCTGGCATGACTAATGACTAAAGACTTATGTGTCTGAAAGCTGGCATGACTAATGGCTAATATCTAATGCGCCTGAAAGCTGGCATGACTGGCACCCCAATGCAGTAAAAAGCTTTGGGCTTGACCCAGTGGCTCTCCAGTGGATCTGGCTGGAAGCTGCTATGCGTAGCAAAAAAAAGAAACAATGGACTTATGCAATATTGAGGTTGTTGAGCTCAATGTACTGCATTGTTTTCCTGAGCAGCAGCTTCTAGGCAGCTCCCTGACTCATCCACTGGGCTCAATGTACTGCATTGTTTTCCTGAGCAGCAACTTCTAGGCAGCTCCCTGACGCATTCACTGGGCCCTGCGCCGATATTTCAACCGGTATAGATTATTGATGCCCGATAGCATCCAGGTGCACTAGATTGCTTTAGATTTGGCTGGATAGAGAGGCAGGGGAGCTGTCTAGAAGCTGCAGCTTGTAGCTAAAACAGCCTAACCCAAAGCAGGCTAGTGCGCCTGGAAGCAAGTCCCTTTTCTAGCACTGCTGAATTGTGTGGGCATTGCCCAATGGCTGGCTCAGGAAGCTGCCTAGAAGCAGCTGCTCATAGCTGAAAAGAACAACACTTTGGGGGGGGGATTTGCTGGATAGAGAGGCAGGGGAGCTGCCTAGAAGCTGTGGCTCGTAGCTGACAAGAAAACTACTGGTGTACTTACCATCATGGCAGAGCTGTTCTTGCCAGCTTGTCTTAGCTTCTTGGCAGCTCCCTGAGCCGGCCACTGGGCTACACCGAACTATTTCAGCAGTTCTAGACAGCTGATTTCAATTCAGCAGTTCTAGAAAAGTGATTATGCTGGTTCCCAGGTGCACTAGCCTGCTTTGGGTTAGGCTGAAAAGTGTGAGCTTTGCCCAATGGCTGGCTCAGGAAGCTACCTAGAAGCTGCTGCTCGTAGCTGAAAAGAAGAGCACTGCATCGGTGCATCATGGAGATGGCTTGTGTACGTCATTGATGTGTTGGCCTGGGCTTGCTTTGGTTTGAGGTCAAGGCACCCCTACGGCAGCCTGCACCCTGTGCAGCTTGTTAAACAGGTGTTCAGGGTGGTGAACGCCTGTTTATGTACAAACAGAACATTGATTATTGGTATGAGATATTTGGGGTTTAAATGATACAACAGACAATTGATGATTTGTATACGATCTATACCGTGTTTGACATGATTCAACAGAAAAATGATTATTTGAATATGATAAATTGTTTTGAGCATGATCCAACATACAAAATGTTATTTGTGTATGATCTTTTGTTTTTAAATAGCATGATACAACAGTTAAATAATTATTTGAATATAATCTATTGCTTTGAGCATGATCCAACAGATATTTGTAATTTGTATATGATGTTTTGTTTTTAAATCACATGATTCAACAGAAAAATAATTATTTGAATATAATCTATTGCTTTGAGCATGATCCAACAGATATTTGTAATTTGTATATGATGTTTTGTTTTTAAATCACATGATTCAACAGAAAAATAATTATTTGAATATAATCTATTGCTTTGAGCATGATCCAACAGATATTTGTAATTTGTATATGATGTTTTGTTTCTAAATCACATGATTCAACAGAAAAATAATTATTTGAATATAATCTATTGCTTTGAGTATGATCCAACAGATATTCGTAATTTGTATATGATGTTTTGTTTTTAAATCACATGATTCAACAGAAAAATAATTATTTGAATAAAATCTATTGCTTTGAGCATGATCCAACAGATATTTGTAATTTGTATATGATGTTTTGTTTTTAAATCACATGATTCGACAGAAAACAATTATTTGTACATGATCTATTGTGTGTAAATAACATGACACAACAGAAAAATGATGATTTGAATTTGATCTATTGTGTTTAGAATGATCCAACAGGAATTGATTAATTGTATGTGATGTTTTGTGTTCCTGGCCAGAGTCCTTAGTGGCACCCCCAGAACTCTGGTCAAGGTGAGGTCCCATGCAGTTATTCATGGCAACGAGGAGGCAGATAAGCTGGCCAAGAAAGCCGCACACTTCCCTAGAAATACGTCCGTCACTGACAATGTAGGAGAGGTGGCCCACATTGACCATATCTGGCGGTCTGTCCAGCCCCCGGTGGCAGCTGACGGCACCCTGCTCCCTAGGATAGCAACACCCAACCTCACCAGGGAGATCAAGGCAAACCTCCCCACCAAAATCCACACAGGGGGGACCAACATGCATGGCATATACGCCTCATTGTGTATCATAGCATCCCCCGAGCACCTCCCACATGTGTACGAGTGCAGGGTACTTCCATGCACGCGCTGGCGCGCTGCCTTTTTTGAGCCTCACTGCGCGTGTCGCGCAGTTTTTTGCAACCCCTGTGGACGCAGCAAGCAATTTTTGCGCTTTTTGCACTACAAAGCGCAGTTTGTTTTCTTTCAAGTTCGCTGAAGCGCTGGCCAATTTGGTCAATGGAAGTAACCTGTATGAGTGTATGTATGTATGTTACACTCCAGGGGTAAGCCAAATCCACATGCTAGCCACCACTTCTGGCAGCAGGCATCCGTCCCCTGGTGGTAGAAGATAACCAAACTGACCCGCTTAGGTATCCCCAAAGTAGCCGCCCTCAAGCTCTGCACCAAACTTCACACCGAGGCCACTGCATCCTTCCTGTCCAAGCCCCTTTCAGTGATACACAATGGTCTAGTGGTAGACCAGATCGCTTGAGGATGAAGAGTCGGGGGTTCGACTCCCCCTCCGGTCGCTCTTGGCGTTGCAAGGTCGTTGTCAACCGCGATGGTAGCTTGTCCAGTTGAGATAGGAGACCGTTCCCCACCCGACGGGCTCCCTTAACACCACGCCCCACAAGGCGTTATCATTACCTTTTCTTGTCCATTGTCACCCCCTGGATAATCGCACCATATTATGATCCAAGGACCAGTTAGGGCATTGTGCAAAAGTTATAGGTTTGATGGAAAAGCAGCAGGCCAAGCTAGGCCTGGGTACCTTTCCAGAGAATAGAATACCGGAATTCAAATCAGTTTTGGGCGGAGCTCCCTCTTCAAGGGGGCGGGAGCCCCCATGTTTACCCATTTGTTCGTCTGTCCGACCGGAAAAAAAAGAAGAACTTGAAGCCAGGCAACGGTCGCATAACTAACTCGCTCCGGTCAGCTCCATTGTTGCCACCTTTCGTTCCGTTGCCATCACACTCCGCCAATTATCCGCGTCGCTTGCGACGCTGCATAGGAATTGTTTCATTAGTTGTGAAAGGACTTTCACCCCAGGAGGTAAACATGTTGTGGGACAGCACAAAGATTCAAACGAAATACATACCCGCATTATGTTTTGGGTAGGGGGCGCCAATATTCTATCATATAATATGATATGATGCCGGCTGTCGGTCTAGGCTAAAGTTACCATTTATATACTATTTCATATGATGCAGTTTGTATGATACCATATGATTTAGTATATAAATGGTTATTATATATTATATCATGTATAATAACCTCCTCCTCCTCCTCACACACACCTGATGTAATGTTTTTTTTTGCTTTGTCGGTTCTTTTTCTTTTTGTTTAAAGCACAGAGTCTCATACACCCTCGCGGTGTCAAGTAGACTTTAAAATGTAATGTAATGTAATGTAATGTAATGTAATACTAGCCTTTGAGATATGAAATATGACCAGTAATAGCACCTACGAAAGCTTGGAATTAAGTTACACGGGCCGCCTGTGGTGGCAACAATAGCGGGTATGATCGTACCGGAGGGTTCCATTTCACACGTGAAGCCTCCAACTAGGACCGACTCAGGTTCGACTCGAAGCCGGTTTGGCATACGACCGCGGTCGTTCGCCAAATCGTTTCCTAATTGAAGAGCCAGCCTGGACTGTCTCCTTGGCTGTAAGTAGTAGGTCTCTACGCGTGTGCCCACCCCCCCCCCCGAGAATCACGCCATCGGCCATCCACTCGACTAAGTCATCCCACGCGCATGAGCAGCCTCATTGCATATCCAGGTTCTTCTCCCAGTTCACTACCAAACCGGAAACAGCTGCGCTATTCCCCCCCCCCCCTGTTGTAGTTTACCGTTGCAGCCTTGCGCGCCTTCGACCGGCATGTGCTGCTCCTCCTAGTTCTCCAATTCCATTGGATAGCTAGTCGCTGCTGCCGCACTCGAGTCCTACATTTGTCGCCACAAGTTCCACGCAAACCTCCAACAGCACCATGCTACGCCTGCCGAAATAGTCGCTAGGAATACCGCGCGCCCACCCCCACGCAGCCACTGGCACACGCAGTACCAGCAGCACACACTTAGCTGCCCGCACACCTGAAGCCTCCCTAGCAAGGACCCCTCTACCCACCTCACCCAACCCAGCTACCCTCACGCAGACACTGGCACACACAGGAGGCAGTACCACCAGCACACACATTGCTGCCCGTAAAGACACTCACAACGACAGGGGATCATGCGTGGGTCACAGCCACGCAGCTGCCGCAGCCAATCAGATGCAGGCTCCCATGCTTGGGTCCAGCAACCATTCACAAGCCGACGACCCTCCATGCAAAGTGTGGTTGTCTCAGCACACAGGAACAAGTCCAACCTTCACAAACCCATGGCAGTAGACTATAGGTGGGTATGGCTCTCCTGCTCATGCACTCATAAACACATGAAAACATACACACATGCACTCGTGAACACAATAACATATACATGCATGCACATGCACCCGCACACACACACACACACACACACACACACACACACGCATGATCGCATGCATACATGCACGCATTAATGCATACACGCATGAACATGCGTGCACGCACACACACACACACACACACACACACACACACACACACCACACACACACACACACACACACACACACACGCATGCACGCATGCACACACATGCACACATGAACACATGCATGCGCACATGCTCTCATGCTCACATGAACAAGCACATGCAGTCATGCATACATGCACACATACACGCATGAACACATACACACATGCACATGCACACACACACCACACACACACACACACACACACACACACATGCCCCCCCCCCCCCCCCCCCCCCCCCCCCCCCCCCCCCCCCCCCCCCCCCCGTACCCCATGCCTGCAGTCTTCCAGCACCTGCCCTGGACTACATTGCAAGAAAGAAAGCAGCCAGGGCAGACCCCCCCCCCCCCACCCACACCCACCCACACCCACCCACCCACCACACTTACCCCACCACCCACCCCCCCCCCACCCCCTATGCCCTAAAGTCATGTACCAGCGCTGGACTACGTTGCAGAAATAAAAGCAGCAAGGGCAGACCCTAGCATCTGCCCCCCTTCTCCTCCTTGCACCCATGGAAAATTTACACTCACACACGTGCCCCCCCCCCCCCCCCCCCCCCCCCCCCCCCTCCCCTATGC
Organism: Chlamydomonas sp. ICE-L; assembly: GCA_013435795.1. Taxonomy (NCBI): domain Eukaryota; kingdom Viridiplantae; phylum Chlorophyta; class Chlorophyceae; order Chlamydomonadales; family Chlamydomonadaceae; genus Chlamydomonas; species Chlamydomonas sp. ICE-L. The sequence goes on from JACBWV010000839.1 coordinate 149,831, forward strand.
CTCAGTCTTCGGCACCTGCGCTGGACTACGTTGCAAGAATGAAAGCAGCCAGGGCAGACCCCTAGCATCTGCCCCCCTCTCCTGCATTGCGCCCACACACACACTCACACACACCAACTCACACACAACAGACACACACACTAAACACACACAGACACACCTACACTCACACACACACAGACACACACACTCACACACAGACACACACACACTCACACACACACAGACACACACACTCACACACACACAGACACACACACTCACACACACACACACACACACACACTCACACACACACACACACACACACTTCACACACACACAGAACACACACTAACACACAACAGAAGACACACACACTCAAACACACAAAGACACACACACTCAAAACAACAGACACACACACACTCACAACACACAGACACACACCTTTCACCACACACACAGAAAACACACTCAAAACAAAAAACAAAAAACAACTAACACAAACAGGAACACACAATAAAAAACAAAGAGAAAAAAAAAATCACAAAGAAAAGAAAACCACGCCAAAACGAAAAAAAACGTAAATAAGAGGGACTGTGAAACTACGTTGCTAAGAACAAAAATGCCCAGGGCAGACCCTAGCATCTGCCAAATGGCTCCTCCTGCACCCATAGAAAATTTACCCCCCCCCCCCCCTCCCCCCCCCCCCCCCCCAACGCCTACCCCATGCCTGCACAGGTTCTTCCGGCAACATCTGCCGTGGACACGTTTGAGCAAGAATGGGGGAAATGGCAAGAATGAAAGCCGAAAAGCAGCCCAGCCAGGGCACAGGACCCTAGCATCTGCCCCCCTCTGCCTGCTTGCGCCCATTTGGACAAATTCAACCACACAGACACACACACTCCCCCCCCCCCCCTCCCCCCCCACCCCCCCCCCACCCCCCTAGGTCTTCCAGCACCCTGCTGTGGTCTATTTGCAAGAATGAAAGCAGCCAGGGTAGACCCTGCGGTTCCTGCCCCCCTCTCCTCCTGGCACCCCATGAAAACTTCATTGCACACACAAGAAAGAAACACACCAACACATACCACACACACACCCACCACACACACAACCCACACACACACACACACACACACACACACACCACCCCCCCCCCCCCCCCCCCCCCACCCCCCCATCCCCCCCCCCCCCCCCCCCCCCCCCCCCCCCCCCCCCCCCCCCCCCTACTCTATGCCTGCAGTCTTCCGGCACCTGCGCTGGACTACGTTGCAAGAATGAAAGCAGCCAGGGCAGACCCTAGCATCTGCCCCCCTCTCCTCCTTGCACCCATGGAAAACTTGGGCGACAGATGGTTCCGGATGGCTCTGGCCCAAACAGTCGGAGGCCTGGATGAGGCGTGCACAGAATTCATTCGCATCCCCAACCAGTCAGACTACCCGGAGCGATCTACACGTGGTGTGACAAAGAGATACGAAGCGCGCGAGTTGGGTAATATCCCACTAGGAGTAAGTCTCCATGCTTTTTTTTGTGTCCATGTTTTTAACTAATCCTACATTAATAATCAACCCCACTAATCTGCCCCCCCCCCCCCCCCCACCTTCACACACCGACCACACACGCCTCCCCCCCCACCCTCCACACACGACACCACACGCCCCCCCCCCCACCCCCCACCCCCCCCACCCCACCCCCCCCACCCACCCCCCACCACCCACCACAACACCACACAACACACTGACCCCATCTTATGTTGCTGCAGGCCCAAATCATGCATACCCCCACCCCCCACCCCCACCCCCACCCCCACCCCTTTCTTCCACATACACCCCGCCCACCCCACCCCACCACCCAACAGCCACTGACCCATTCTTATGGCTGCAGGCCCCATCATGATCCCCCCACCCCCACCCCAACCCCCCACCCCACCCGTCTTCCACACCATTAACCCCCGCCCACCCCACCCACCCACCCACACAACCCACCCACCACCCACAAGCCACTGACCACATCTTATGTGCGCAGGAACAAATTTATAAGTGCAAATGCCAAGCTGCTAGCTCTAGCCAACCCTCATCTCACACAGAAACCTCCAAAATCCCCACAACCCACCTTATCTGCCCCCCCCACCTACTTCCACACAACACACAACACACCGACACCACACAACCGACACACCCCCCACACACACACACACACACATACACACACATACACACTGACCCCATCTTATGTGCTGCAGGCCCAAATCGTGAGTGCAAATGCCGAGCTGCTAGCTCTGGCCAGTGACCACACATAATATCGCACACACAATCTCCCCAAAATCCCCCAAACAATTTATTTTTTTAATTTCCCCATGTGCTTTCCCCCCCCAGGCCCAAATCATGAGCGCAAATGCCAAGCAGCTAGCTCTAGCCACAAGTCATCTCAAACAGGAACCTCCAGAATTCCCAAACCCTACTGTAGAGGCCCCCCCCCCCCCCAGCCCCCCCCCCCCGTACTCCACCACACACACACAAAACACACACCAGGCCACACACACATACACCACTGACCCCATTTCTATGCATGCAGCGCTAAATCATGAGTGCAAATGGACGAAGCTTGCTAGCTCTACGCCCACACATCATATCTACACATTAACCTACAAAAATCCACAAACCCACTTATCTGCCCCCCCCCCCCCCCCCCCCCTACTTTTCCAACACACACCCTCCTTCCACCACAACACACCACCACACAAACAACACCACCACACACCACACACCAACACACACACACACACACACACACACACACACAACACAAACCACACACACAGACACGACACTGGACCCCATCTTTGTATGGTGCAGGGCCCCAAATCATGAGCCTCTGACCCACCTCCCCCCCCCCCCCGCCGTATTCCACAACCCCACAACACCACACACACCACCAATGCACACAGGACACAGGACACTTGGACCCCTATGATGCTGGCAGGGGCCCAAATCAGAGTGCAAAATGCAGGAGGGTAGCTTCTGGCCACCACATCTGATCATGAGAGGGCAGGCCCCTAGGGTGGATCTCAACTGTGGCTGCCCTGCAACCAATGTTTACGGCAATGGTGCTGGATCAAGTACGAGCCTTGTGTGTGTGTCGTGTGTTGGTTTCTGCGGCGTGGGGGTGTGTACGGGGTGGGGGGGGGTGGTGGGGGGGGGTGGGGGGGTGGGGTGTGGGGGGGGGCAAGGAATATGGGAATCAAACTGTGTGTGGCTGGCCCTTCCAACACTTGGAAATGTGCAAGGGCCGGATTCAATGTTAAGAGAATTGTGTGTGTGTGTTGTGTTGTGATTGTCTTTTGCGGGTCTGGTGTGTGTGTAGTGGGAGGTTGGGGGTTGGGTGGGTGGGTGAGTGTGGGGTGTGTGTGCTAGGACGTGTGTATCTCAACTGTGGCTCCCACACTGCAAACACTGGCACTGGCATGTAACTGGCACTGGCATGTAACTGGCACTGGCATGTAACTGGCACTGGCATGTAACTGGCACTGGCATGTAACTGGCACTGGCACTGGCATGTAACTTTCTATGTAATTCTGATCTAAGTAACACACACCTTACTATATCTGAATTGATTGACTGAATTGTGGAGGGTGACACTTACTATGTCTGCCATGGAAACCTTCTCCTGCTGCGGCGTATGGGAGGATTGTGTTTTTCTCTGTTTCCTAAATAGGCTCCTGCGCATCCTGGCATGTACCTTCGTATGTACCTCTGATCTAAGGAACACGTACCATGATTGAGTGACTGGATTGTGTTTTTCTCTGTTTCCTAAATAGGCTCCTGCGCACACCCAAGAAGTTGCATAGTTGTGTGGCAGCAATGGTGAAAGCAGCAACAGGGGCAGCGCCCGTGAGCGTTCATATTCAGAACCTTTCATTCACTCTTCCTACCAATTGAATGCTGCGCTTGTTAATGGCTTGATTAATTATCAATTAATAAATGTATCAATTCATCAATGAATTAATTAATTAGTTGATTAAAACCCTGCGCATTAAGAAAGTAGGGGGGCGGGAAGGGGGGAGGGGGGGGGGCTGAGGACATTCATTCTGCCTATCAATGCTGTAGTTGTTAATGGCTTGAAGCAATTAATTGTTTTTCTCTGTTTTCTATCCAGGCTCTTCCTACCAATTGAATGCTGCGCTTGTTAATGGCTTGATAATCATCCAATTCATCTATAGTCATCAAGTCATCAATTCATCAAATTCACCCATAATAAATTGCTTGATTAAACCCTGTGATGACGACGTGGGCGGGGCGGAGGGAAGTGGTGGGGGTGGGGGGGGGCCTGAGGACTTAGTTGCTTAAAAACCTGGTGCCATGACAGACACTAGGGGGGCGGGCAGGGGGGGGGGGGGGTGGGGGGGGGGGGGGGGGCTGCAGGGCCATTCGTGATTAAAACCCCTGTGCATGAAGAAAGTAGGGGGGCGGGAGGGGGGGGGGGGCTGAGGAACATTAGTGATAACACCCGCGCATAAGACACCGTAGGGGGGCGGGGAGGAGAAGGGGGGGTGGGGGGGTGGGGGGGGGCTTGCGGACAAATAGGTGATTAAAAACCCTGTGCATGAAGCCAGAACGTAGGGGGGAGGGCCGGGGGGGGGGGGGGGGGGGGGGGCTGAGGGACTTAGTGATTAAAACCCTGTGCATTACGCACGTCGGGGGGTAGGGACGGGGGGGGGGGGGGGGCTCTGCGGCATTAGTTGCTTCACCCTGTTGCCCTTACGCAGAGTGGGGGGCAGGAAGGGGGGGGGGGGGGGGGGGGGGCCGGGTGCGGCCCCGTTGCTTCACCCCCCTTGCATTCAGCACGTAGGTGGGGCGGACCGGGGGGGTGGGGGGGGGGGGGGGGGGGGGGGGGGGCGGGGGGGCTCGCGGACTCGTGCTTTACAAACCCTGTGCATGCCGCCCGTAAGTAGGGGGGGCGGGACCGGGGGGGGGGGGGGGGGGGGCTTGCGGGGCAGGGGGCTGTGCGGCCATTAGTTGATTAACACCCCCTGGCAGCAGCCCACAGTCGGGGGGCGGGAAGGGGGGGGGGGGGGGGGGCGGCTGGGGGGCTGCGGCCAATTAGTTGCTTACCCCCCTGTGCCTGAAGCAGTCGGGGGTAGGGCCGGGGGGGGGGGGGGGGGGGGGGGGGGGGGCCGAGGAACCATTAGTTGTTACCCCCCCTGTGCATTACTAAAGTAGGGGGGCGGGACGGGGGGGGGGGGGGGGGGGGGGGGGGGGGGGGGTGGGGGGGGGGGGGCTGCGGACTTCGTTGATTAAAACCAGTGGCATGAGGGGAAGGTAGGGGGGGCGGAAGGGAAAGGGGGGGGGGGGGGGGGGGGGGGGGGGGGGGGGGGGGGGCTGAGGCCATAGTTGCTTAACACTGTGCATTATGAAAGTAGGGGGGCGGGAAAGGGGGGGGGGGGGGGGGGGGGGGGGGCTGAGGACTAGATGATAAAACCCGTGCATTAGAAAGTAGGTGGGGCGGGCAGGGGGGGGGGGGGGGGGGGGGGGGCTGGGAGGACATAGTTGATAAAACCCGTGGAGACGGGGGAAGTAGGGGGTAGGGAGGGGGGGGGGGGGCTGAGGGACATAATTTGTTTAAAACCTGTGCATGAAGAAAGTAGGGGGCGGGAAGGGGGGGGGGGGGGGGGGGGGGGGGGGGGCTGAGGAAATTAAGATGATTAAAAAACCCCGTGCATGAAGACAAGTCGGGAGCGGAAGGGGGGGGGGGGGGAGGGGGGGGGCGGGGGCGGGGGGGGGGGGCCTTGAGGACATAATTGATAAACACCATTGTGCTTAGAAAAGTTAGGGGGGCGGGAAGGGGGGGGGGAAGGGGGGGGGGGGGGGGCTGAGGACATTAGTGATTAAAAACCCTGTGCAGTAGAACGTAGGGGTGCGGGAAGGGGGGGGGGGGGGGGCCTGAGGGACATTAGGCTTAAACCCTGTGCATGAAGAAAAGTAAGGGGGGGGGGCGGGGAAGGGGGGGGGGGGGGGGGGGGGGGGGGGGGGGGCCTGAGGTGGTACTATGTGATTAATGAAAAAAACCCTGTGCATGAAGAAAGGAGGAGGGCGGGGAAAGGGGGGGGGGGGGGGGGGTGGCTAGGACATTAGTGATTAAAACCTGTTGATGAAGAAAGAGCGGGGGCGGGAAGGGGGGGGGGGGGTGGGGGGGCTGGGGCCTTAGGTGATAGACCCTGTGCCATGAAGAAGTAGGGGGCGGGGGAAGGGGGGGGGGGGGGGGGGGGGGGGGGGGGGGGGGGCGGAATTGGCGGGGGGGGGGGGGCTGAGGGAAATAGTTGATTAAAAACCCTGGCATAAGAAAGTAGGGGGGCAGGAAGGGGGGGGGGGGGGAGAGGTGTTGAGGACATTGTTGATTTAAAACCTGGCATTTAGAAAGTAGGGAGGCGGGAAAGGGGGGCTGGGGTTGGGGGGGTGAGGATAGTGATTAAAACACTGTGCTGAAGAAAGTGGGGGGCGGGGAAGGCAGGGGGGGGGGGGGGGGGGGCTGAGGACATTTGTGATTACAACCCTGTGCATAAGACAGTAGGGGGGGGAAAGAGGAAAGGGGGGGGGTGGGGGGGGGGGGGGTGAGACATTTCATTCAGTTGATTAAAACCCTGTGCATTAAGGAAAGTAGGGGGGAGGGGGGAAGGGGGGGGGGGGGGGTGAGGACATTAGTTGATTAAAAAACCCTGTGATTATGATAGAAAGGGGGGCGGGAAAGGGGGGGGGGGGGGGGAAAGGGGGGCTGAGGACATTATTGAATTAAAACCCCTGTGCATGAAGAAAGTAGGGGGGCGGGAAGGGGGGGGGGGGGGGGGGGGGGGGGGGGGGGGGGGGGGGCTGAGGACATTCTGTGGATAAAAACCCTGTGCATAAGAAAAGTAGGGGGCCGGGAAGGGGGGGGGCGGGGTTGAGGACATTAGCTTGATTAACAACCTGGGCCTGAAGAAAAGTAGGGGGGCGGGAAGGGGGGAGGGGGGGGGGGGGGGGGGGGCCTGGAGGACATAGTTGATTAAAAACCCTGTGCATGCAGAAAGTGGGAGGCGGGACGGGGGGGGGGGGGGGGGGGGGGCTGAGGACATAATTGATTAAAACCCGTGATTAAGAAAGTAGGGGGGAGGGAGGAAAGGGGGGGTGGGGGGGGGGGTGGGGGGCCTGAGCATGGGACATGAGTTGTTAAACACCTGTGCATGAAGACGTAGGGGGGCGGGCAGGGGGGGGGGGGGGGGGGCTTGGAGGGCCATTAGTTGATTAACCCCCTGTGGCGAGAAGGACAGTAGGGGGCGGGAAGGGGGTGGGGGGGGGGGGGGGGGGGGGGGGGATGCGGACATTTAGTTGATAAACCCTTTTTGTGCATATGCCGAACGAGGGGGGCGGGAGGAGGGGGGGGGGGGGGGGGGGGCGGGCGCGACATTAGTTGATTAAACCCTGTGCCTGACGCCGACGAACGTAGGGGGGCGGGAAGGGGGGGGGGGGGGGGGGGGGTGAGGACATTAGTTGCTTAACAAACCCTGTGCCTTACGAAAGGTCGTGGGGGCGGCCGTGGGGGGGGGGGGGCGTGGGCCCGTCGTTGATTACACCCCTGTGCATCAGCACGTAGGGGGGCGGGCCAGGGGGGGGGGGGGGGGGGGGGGGGGGCTGCTAGGCCCTTCGTGATTTAACCCCCCTGTGCCTCAGAAAGTCGGGGGGCCGGCAGGGCTGGGGTGGGGGCGCTGAGACATTCGTTGATCTCTTAACACCCCCTGTGCCTCAGCAAGTAGGGGGGGGCGGGGCCAGGGGGGGGGTGGGGGGGGGGGGGGGGGCTGGGCCAGTAGGGCTTACCCCCTGTGCATGCCGGGGCCCGTAGGGGGCGGGCCGGGGGGGGGGGGGGGGGGGGTGAGGACCTTTATTGTTAAAACCCTGTGCATTCCGACCGTGGGGGGAGGGTCGGGGGGGGGGGGGGGGGGGGGCTTGCGGGGGGGTGGGGGGGGGCTGCAGGACCTCATTAAGTTGCTGACAAACAAACACACACCCTGTGCATGTCGACTTGGGGGCGGGAAGGGGGGGGGGTGGGGGGGGTGGCGGACATTGTTGCTTACACACCCTGGCATTAGAAAGTAGGGGGTGTAGGGACGGGGGGGGGGGGGGGGGGGCGGCCTGAGGACGAGGACATGAGTTGATTAAAAAACCGGTGCGATATGAAGAAGTTGGGGGGCGTGGAAGGGGGGGGGGGGGGGGGGGGGCTTGAGGAACATTAGTGATTAAAACCCGGTGCAGACGAAAGTAGAAAGTAGGGAGCGGGGGACGGGGGGGGGGGGGGGGGCTGAGGCGACATCAGAGTTGATTTTTTAAACCTGTGCCTCAGCACGTAGGGGGGGCGGGAAAGGGGGGGGGGGGGGGGGGGGGGGGGGGGGCTGAGGGCACAGAGTTGATTAAACCCTGGGCATGAAGCCAAGTAGGGGGTCGGGACAGGGAAGGGGGGGGGGGTGGCTGAGGACATTTGCGATTAAACCTGTTTGCCTGGAAGAAAGTAGGGGGGGGGGAAGGGGGGGGGGGGGGGGGGGGGGGCTGCGGAACATAGGTTGATTAACCTTGCATGAAGAGAAAGTGGGGGGGGCGGAAATGGGGGGGGGGGGGGGGGGGGGGGGGGGGGGGGGGCTGAGGACATAGTTGATTAAAAACCCTGTGCATTAAGGGAAGTAGGGGGGCAGGAAGGGTGGGGGGGGGGGGAGCTGGGAGCTGAGGACATTAGTTGATTAAAACCCTGTGCATTAAGAAAGTAGGGGGGCGGGAAGGGGGGGGGGGGGGGGGGGGGGGCTGAGGACCATTAGCTGATTCAAACCCTGTGCCTTCAGAAAGTAGGGGGCAGGAAAGAGGGGGGGGGGGGGGAGCTGAAGGACATTAGTTGATTAAAACCCTGTGCATTACGAAAGTAGGGGTGGGCAGGAGAAGGGGGGGGGGGGGGGGGGGGAGGGTGGGGGGGGCTGAGGACATTAGTTGATTCAACCCCTGTGCATAAGCACGTAGGGGGGGGAAGGGGGGGCGGGGGGATGGGCTGAGGACAGTATTTGATAAGCCCCTGTGCAGTACGGCAAGTAGGGGGGGGAGGGCAAGGGGGGGGGGGGGGGGGGGGGGGGGCTGAGGCACATCATTAGTGGATTAAAACCCTGTGCATTGTTCGGCCTGTAGGGGGGCGGGAAGGGGGGGGGGGGGGGGGGGGCTGGGGCTTAGAGAATTAGTTGATTAAACCCCTGTTCATGAAGAAATCGGGGGGGCGGGGACAAGGGGGGGGTGGGGGGGGGGGGGGGAGGCGGGGGGGGGAGGGGAGGGGGGGTCGGATGAGGAGGGCTGAGGCCATTCGTTGCTTAAAACCCGGCTGAAGAAGAAACACCGAGGGGTGCCGGGGAGGGTGGGGGGGTGGGGGGGGGGGGGGGGGGGGGGGCTGGACATATTGATTAACAACTGTGCCTTACGGAAAGTGGGGGGGGGAAGGGGGGGGGGGGCTGGGACCTTAGTTGATAAAACCCTGTGCATTAAGAATGTAGGGGGGCGGGGCCGGGGGGGGGGGCGGGCTGCTTGAGGGCCATAGTTGATTAAAAACCCTTGCATTAAGAAGGTAGGGGGGCGGGACGGGGATGGCAGGGGGGGGGGGGGGAACGGGGAAGGGGGGGGGGGGGGGGGGGGGGGGGGGGGGGCTAGGACCTTCATTCGTGCATTAAAACCCTGTTTGCATGAAGAACGTAGGGGGGCGGGAAGGGGGGGGGGGGGGGGGGGTGGCCTCGGAGTGATGAGGGACACATTATTTGATTAAAACTCTGTGCATTTAAGAAAAAGTAGGGGGGGAGGGCACAGGGGGGGGGGGGGGGGGGGGGGGGGGGGCTGGGGAACCATTGATTATGCCTATCAATGTTAGTGTTAATGTCTTTAAGCAATTTATGTTTTCTCTTGTTTTTCGGACAGGTTACTGCGGCACCCCCGACGAAGTGCACAAGCTGTGTGGCAAGCCATGGTGGACAGCAGCCAGCAGGGGCAGAGCGCCTTGGAGGTAAGATTCAAAAACCATTCAGGCGTGGCACCGTAGTTAATATTATCTGAATTGTGTTTTCTTCTGTTTTCTATACAGGTTCCTGCGCACCCCCGAGAAGTTGCACAGCTGTGTGGCAGCCATGGTGAATGTGAGCAGCAGCCGGGCAGCCGCCTTAGTGAGAGTAAGATGCGAAGTGGATTCCTAGACACATTCCTGTTCGAGTGAAAACTATTAGCAGATCAGTGGGAAATGGGTTGAGGGTGGGGGGGGGGTGGAGGTTGGGGTTTTGGTTAGGGCGGGGGAGGAGAGTAGGTGTGTGGGTAGGCGGGGGGGGGGGGGTAGGGGGGGGGGGGGGGGGGGGGGGGGGGGGGGGGGGGGGGGGGGGCCCAGGCTGAGGGGTGTGGATGGGGGGTTGGGGGAGAGGGGGCGGAGGGTGCGTGGGTTTGGGGGAGGGGGGGGCGGGGGCAGGGGGGAGAGGCGGGGAGATGGGGGGGGGGGGGAGGGAATGGGGGATATCTTAGAAGGTAAGGTGGTTGCAAGGGAATGGTGAGGGGCAAGGGGCGGGGTATAAGACAAAAAAAAAACGGGGGGGAGGGGAGGGGGGGGGGGGGGGAGATGTGGGTATGTGTGTGGGTGTGGGGGGGGGGGGGGGGGGGGGCTCGGGCAGAAGGGGGAGGATGTATGACGCGAGGCTGCAAGGCCCTTAGAGCAATGGAAGCAGAAGTCCCTTCGCAAGGGGATTGGCAGTCTCAATTTAAAATAGACTACCGGTACCATATAACTATATCCTATTAAACCTATAAACCTATATCTAATAAACTATAACGGCTAGCCCTAGAACCTATTCCTATAAACCTATACCGTGTATCCTTAACTTTAACGATACCATAAACTTAAATAACGTAATATCATATAGCCTATAACATATATTTACTATAAAAACCTATAACGTATATCCTATAACGTATAACCTATAACGTGTGACCTTCAGCCTTCAACCCAAAGCCTCAAAACGAAAACCAGCAAACTGCATTGTACATAGGAGGCTGGATCATCCTGTGTGACCCTCCATCCACGCGCAAAGGCTCAGTCTTACAGGGGGATGGGAGACCAAACCAGAATCGTAAACCTGCAACCTTCAACCCAAGATCCCCAAAATAGAACCTACAGGCTGGCAGACCAAACCCAAACCCTAAACCTGCGACCTTCAGCCTTCAACCCAAAGCCTTAAACCCTAAACCTGAAACCCTCATCGTGCATAGGAAGCTGAAGCATCCTTTGTGACCCTCCATCCACGCACCAAGGCACGGCCGTACAGGGGGCTAGCCGACCCTCCCCCCAAACAACAACCGTACCGGCAGCTTCAACCCCTAAAGCCCCAAACTAAACCCTACCGGCTGGCAGACCACCCCCCCCCCCCTCAAACCTAAAACTTCATTTACTAGGAGCTGGAGCCTCCTTGTGACCCCCATCCACGCACAAGGCCCGTGTACAGGGGGGGCAGGTCAAAAAGCCCAAAACCTTCAACCTTCAACCCAAAGCCTTTAAACCCAAAACCTGCAACTTGCATCGTACATAAGAGGCTGGTGCTCCCTTCATTAACCCCCCATCCGCACACAAGGGCTCAGCCTTACAGAGGGCTGGCAGGTCAAACCAAAACCCTAAACCTGTAACCTTCAACCCAAGGTCCTCAAAATAAACCATCGGGCTGGCAGACCAAACCCAAACTCTAAACCTGTAACCTTCAGCCTTCAACCCAAAGCCTCAAACCCTTAACCTTAAACCCTCATCGCACATAGGAAGCTGGAGCATCCTTTGTGACCCTCCATCCACGCACAAAGGCTCAGTCTTACAGGGGGCTGGCTGACTGGGGGCTTATAGCTCATGCCACCCAGGTCTTGGACATCCCTGTGGTAAGTCAGCGCCCATGTATCTATCTACATACATACTGATGCGCTGTGTGGTGTCGTTGTTGTTGGTGGTGGTGATGATGTTGGTGCTGGTATACCTGTTTCGCATGGAAAAGCCTTGGACCAGGTGCGTCAGTGCCCATCTATCTATCTACATGTATACTTATGCGCTGCGTGGTGGTGGTGGTGGTGGTGGGGGGGTGATGGTGGTGGTGGTAGACCTGTTTTAGCATGGATGGCCTTGGGACCAGGTGTAGGCCAGTTGCCCATCTATCCTCACATGTATACTTTGCGCTGTGTGGTGTCGTTAGTGGTGGTGGGGGGGGTGCTGTTGTGGTTGGTAGACCTGTTTAGCAGGATGAGGGCCCTTTGACCAGTGCGTCAGTGCCCATCTATTCTTCTACATGTATATTATGCGCTTTGTGTGGTGTGTTGGTGATTGGTGGCGGGGGTTGATGCTGGGGTTGAGACTGTTTAGCATGATGAGCCTGGACCCGGTGCGTCAGTGCCCATCTATCTATCTACATGTATCACTATGCGCGGTGTGGTGTAGTTGGTGCTGGTGGCGGGGGTGATGTTGGTGGTGGTAGACCTGTTTTAGCATTGAGATGAGCCTGGACCAGGTGCGTCAGGGTCCCATTATCTAATTACATGTATTATAATTATGCGCTGCGGTGGTGGTGGTGGTGTGGTGGCACGGGGTGATGTTGGTGTGGAGACCCTGGTGTTAGCGATTGAGCCTGGACCAGGTGCGCGGCAGTGCCCAATCTATTATCTACATGTTATTCTTATGCGCTTGTGTGTGTCGTAGTATGGTGGCGGGGGGTGGGTTGCGGTTGGTGGTGGGTGGGGAGGACCGTTTTCGCATGGATGAGCCTGGCCCGGTGCGTCAGTGCCCCTTATCTATACCTGTAGAATTATGCGCTGTTGTGTGGTGTCGGTTGGTTGATGGGGGCGGGGTGGTGGCGTCTGGTGGTGGTTAGACCTGTTTTAGCATGGTATGAGCCTGGACCAGGTGCGTCAGTAACCATATCTATCTTCACCATGTAGACTAATGCCCGCTGTGTGGGGTGTGTTGGTGATGGTGGCGGGGGTGATGTTGGTGGTGGTAGACCTGTTTTAGCATGGATGAGCCTTGGACCAGGTGCGTCAGTGCCCATCTATCTATCTACATGTATACTTATGCGCTGCGTGGTGGTGGTGGTGGTGGGGGGGGTGATGTTGGTGGTGGTAGACCTGTTTAGCATGGATAAGCCTTGGACCAGGTGCGTCAGTGCCCATCTATCTTATACATGATACTAGCGCTGTGGGGGGGGGGGTTGCTTGGTGGGTCATGTGTGCACCTGTTTCGTTATATACTATATGGAATAACCTTGGACCGAGTCGTAGAATGGAACAACTACATCCAGTAATGACAGCATCATGTCATTAGCCCCCTGCGATATTTACAATGGGTTAGAGTGGGAGACCAGATCGCTGAAGGATGAAGATTTGGGGGTTCGACTCCCCCTTCGGTCGCTCTTGGCGTTGCAGGTCGTCGTCAACCGCGATGGTAGCTTGTCCAGTTGAGGGTGTGGGGTGGAGGGCCGCTCCCCCACCGCCGTCCGCCGGGCTCCCCTTCCCACCACGCCCCACCAGGCGTTTATCATACCCTTTTGTGGCCAATGGCAGGTAGCTGTACAGCATCTTTGAGGCTGACCGTAGCAATGGAAATTGAAATTGTTAACATTCCGGTGAGCCAAACCGTTCTCACCGGGCCGTGACGTACGGACACATAGCGTCACGCCGGAGGCAGTCTATAGTCACGTAGGGCTCAGCTTCCCCCTCCAAAGAATTCCTCCGATTGCCGGGCACGTGACTTTAGCCTTTATAAGTCATGGCCACCCAGATCTTGGGCATCCTCCCTGTGGTAAATCATTGGGAGATGTAGAGTTTAGGGGGCCAGCCCGGTTGCTTGCACTGGGGCCAACCACCAACCAATCTGTATGTAAATGTATGAACTGTGTGGTGCTGCTGCAGCTGCTGCTGGTGGTAGTTGTGGTGGTGGTTGTGGTGGCATACCTTTTTGCGTGCTAGCTAAACCCTAAACCTTCTCCTTAAACAAAATTCCTCAGGTTGGCACTGGCGGACGTCGCCTCAGTGCAGGGCACGACAGCTAAACCTACACCAAAACCCTAAACTTGAATCCCTATACTTTAAACCCTACACTGTAAACCCTAAACCCCAAACTTCCCTAAACCCTTTTACAACAACTCCTCAGGTGGGCAATGGAGACATTGTATCAGCTGCCAAAGCAAGACAGCTAAACCCTAAACCCTAACCTAAACTTCCAACTCTAAACCCTAAACCTCTGAACAACAACTTCTCAGGTGGGCAATGGAGGCGCCTTCTGTGTCCCCCGCTGCTCAAGGCAAGACAAGCTAAACCCTGAACACCTAAACCCTCGCCCTAACCTCACAACTTCTCGGCGAGCGCCACATGGGAGACGTCGTGTCAGATACACGGCAAGCACCGTAACCCCCCCCCTCCCGACTCATCGATCAAGAGGACCACAAACCCTCTAACCTCATTTCAGGTCGGCAATGGAGACGTTGTGTCAGCTGTACCGCCAAGACCGCTGGCCCCTCACTCTCAAACCCGGCACAATTAAACCTCCAAACTCCTACAGCCTCTAACAACAACTTTTTAGGGTGGGCATGGGAGCGCGTTGTGTCAGCTGCAAGGCCAAACAAAATCTCTACACCCACTCCCTGCCTCACTTCCTCAACGCGACAACCCGCCCTTGAACTTCTCCGGTCGGCAATGGACGACGTTGGTCAGCGCGCTAAGCAAGACAGCTGGCCCTCCCTCCTCACACCTGACCTTCAACCCCAACACCCCCTCACGCCTTTTCACCACCCCACCTGTTCCGGTGGGCCTGGAGACTTGGTGTCAGCTGCCCCGGGCCAACCGTCCACCCCCCCCCTCCCTGCTCTCCTCTCCAAGGAGCTGCCCACCAACCTCTAACTTCTCCCGGGCGGCCCTGGCGAGTTGTTGTCCCTGCTTACCGCCGCACAGTGGACCCTCCCTCCTCCACCTGCCCCTTCACCCCAAAAACCCCTAACCCTCTCCACCCACCCATTTTTCCGGGGGGCCTGGGCCGTTGCGTCCGGCTGCCCAGGCCCCCACCAGCTAACCCCCCCCCCCCTGCCTCCCACCTTAACCAGCGACAACAAAACCTCTCACCTTCTCAGGTCGGCCCTGGAGACCCGATAAGCAAGACAGCTGAGACCTCATCCTCAAACCTGCACATTAAACCCCAAACCCTAAGCCTCTTACAAACAAATTTAAGGTGGGAAAAATCTGAGTTCGATGTGGTGTCAGCAGCGGACAAAGCAAGTACAGAGCACGTGTGTGAGGAGGACTTTGGCTGAAAGGGAGATACCTAACAACTATGGTCAGCAGTATTATTTTTTGTTTTATTTTGACCCATGTTATAATCTTGGTCATTATTGCCTTTTAGTGCATTTTGACTAAGTTAGTGTTTTGAACCTTGGTCAGTATTCTCTTGTTTATTTTGATTTTATTGTCCGCTTTACACCTGGTAAGTTTAAGGTTATTCCTCTGTTATTTGATGAGTTTTAAACCTTGGTCAGTAATTCCGCTTGTTTCATTTTGATTAGTTTTTTTATTAGTTTTATAACCTTGGTCAGTACTCCTCTTGTTTATTTTGATTATGTTATAACCTTTGGTCAGTATCCTCTGTTATTTGATTAGTTTTATAACCTTGTAAGTAACTTTCCTTTGTTTATTTGAAGTTTTATTAGTTTTATTAACCTTGGTTCATATTCCTCTTCATTAGTTGATTAGTTTTATAACATTGGGCAGTATACTCTGTTTATTTTGATTAGTTTTATAACCCTTTGG
Source organism: Chlamydomonas sp. ICE-L (assembly GCA_013435795.1). Classification (NCBI taxonomy): domain Eukaryota; kingdom Viridiplantae; phylum Chlorophyta; class Chlorophyceae; order Chlamydomonadales; family Chlamydomonadaceae; genus Chlamydomonas; species Chlamydomonas sp. ICE-L. Next base: position 165,658 of record JACBWV010000839.1, read on the forward strand.
TCAGTACCTAATTGTGCTATTTGATTTAGTTTATAACCTTGGTCAGAATTCTCTTGTTTATTTTTGATTAGTTTTTATAACCTTGAGCTCGTATTCCTCTTGTTTATTTTGATTATAGTTTTATAAACCCTTGTCAGTATTCCTTTATTTATTTTGATAGTTTTATAACCTTGGTCAGATTACCTCTTATACTATTTGATTAGTTTATAACCTGGGTCAGTATTCCTCTTGTTTATTTGATCTAGTTTTCTAACTTGGTCCGTATTCCTCTTGTCTGATTTTGATTTAGTTTATAACTTGGTCAGGATTCATCGTGTTATATGTTGATTAGTTTATACCTTGGTCAGTATCCTTGTTATTTTGATTTACGTTTATAACACTGTCAGTATTCCTCTTAATTATTTATAGTTTTTAACCTTGGTAGGATTCTCTGCTTTATCTGATTAGTTTTAGTAACACTTTGGTCAGTATTCCTCTAGTTATTTGATTAGTCTTATGAACTTGGTCAGTATTCTTGGTTTATTTTGATTAGTTTTATAAACAGTGGTCGTATTCCTCGTGTTATTTTGATTAGTTTTATAACTTGGTCAGTATTCCTCTTGTTTTATTTTGATTAGTTTTCAACACTGGCGTATTCCTCTTGTTTATTTGATTATTATTATACCTTGGTCAGTATCTTTGTTTATTTTGATTTGTCTATAACCTTGTCAGTAATCATCTTGTTTATTTTGATTAGTATAACCTTGGTTCAGTATTCCGTGTTTATTTTGATCATTTTATAATCTTGGTTCAGTATTTTACTCTTGTTTATTTTGATTAGATTTCCAACCTTGGTCAGGATTCCTCTTGTTTATTTGATTAGTTTTATAACTTGGTCAGTATTCATCCTGGTATTTTGATTAGTTTTATAAACTGGTCGTATCCTCTGTTTCTTTTGATTAGTTTATAACCGTGTCAGTATCCTATGGTTATTTTGATATGATTAGTTTTAGACCTTGGTCGGTATTCTCTGTTTCTTTTGATTAGTTTTATAACATTGGTCAGTATCTCTTGTTTATTTTGATGTTTTATAACCTGGTCAGTATTCCTTGATTTGAAATTAGTTTTTATAACCTTGGTCAGATCCTTAGTTATTTGATTGTTTTAAACCTTGGTCAGTTATTCCCTCTGTTTATTTTGATCGAGTATATAACATTGGTCAGTTTTCCTATTGTTTATTTTGATTTGTATTATAACCTTTGTCAGACTCTATGTTATTTGATTAGTTTTATAACCTGGTCAGTATTCCTCTGTTTATTTGATCATTGTAATAATCTTGGTCAGTATTCCTCTTGTCTTTGATTGTTTTATAACCGTGTCAGTATTCTCTTGTTTATTTGATTGTTTTAGTACAGTGGTCGTATTCCTCTTGTTTATTTGATTGTTTTATAACATTGGTAAGGAATCCTCTTGTTATTTGATAGTTTTATAAACTTGGTCAGTCTTCACTCTTGTTTAATTGATTAGTTTTATAACCTTGGTCAGTATTCCTCTTGTTATTTTGATTAGTTTATAACCTTCGGTCAGTAGTCCTCTTAATTATTTGATTAGTTTTATAACCCTGGGTCAGATTCTCTTGTTATTTTGATTATAGTTTATACCTGGGAGATTCCTCTTGTTTATTTTGATTAGTTTTATAACCTTGGTCAGTATTCCTCTTGTTTATTTTGATTAGTTTTATAACCTTGGTCAGTATGCTCTTGTTTCTTTTGTAGTTTTATAACCTTGGTCAAGTATTCTTTAATATTTGATGAGTTTTACAACCTTGGTCAGTATTCCTCTCGTGTATTTTGATTAGTTTTATAACCTTGGTCAGTATTCCTCTTAATTATTTTGATCATTTTAATCATCTTGGTCAGTATTTCTCTTGTTTATTTTGATTAGTTTTATAACCTTGGTCAGTATTTCTCTTGTTTATTTTGATTAGTTTTATAACCTTGGTCAGTATTCCTCTTGTTTATTTTGATTAGTTTTATAACCTTGGTCAGTATCTCTCGTTTATTTATTAGTCTGAGAACCTTGGTCAGTATTCCTCTTGTTATTTTGATTAGTTTTTAAACCTTGGTCAGAGTCCTCTTGTTATTTTGATTAGTTTTATAACCTTGGGTCAAGTATTCCTCTCGTTATTTTGATTAGTGTTTATAAACCTTGGTCAGTATCCCTTGTTTATTTTGATTAGTTTTATACCTTGGTCAGTATCCTCTTGTTTTAATTTTATAGTTTTATAACACCTTGGTCAGTATTCCTCTCAGTTTGTATTTGATTAGTTTTATAACCTTGGTCAGTTATTCTCTGGTTTATTTTGATTAGTTTTAAAACTTGACAGTATCCTCTGTTTTATTTGATTAGTTTTATAACCGGTAAGTATTCCTTCTTGTTTATTTGATGGTTGATTACCTTGGTCAGTATTCCTCGTTTATTTGATTAGTTTATAACCTTGGTCAGTATCCTCGTTTTATTTTATTAGTTTTATACCTTAGCGTCAGTATCCTCTTAATTATTTTGATCATTTTAATTCAGTCTGGTCAGTATTTCTATTGTTTATGTTGATTAGTTTATAACCTTTGGTCATATTTATCTTGTTTATTTGATTAGTTTTATAACCTTGGTCAGTATTCCTTGTTTATTTTGATTAGTTTTATAACCTGGTCGAATTCTCATTGGTTATTTTGATAGTTTAAACCTTGGTCAGTATCCTCTTGTTTATTTGATTAGTTTTATAACCTGGTCAGTATTCCTCTGTTTATTTTGATTAGTTTTATAACCTTGGTCAGTATTCCTCTTAATTATTTTGATCATTTTAATTATCTTGGTTAGTATTTCTCTTGTTTATTTTGATTAGTTTTATAACCTTGGTCGGTATTCCTCTTGTTTTATTTTGAGTATTTAGACCTTGGTCAGTATTCCTCTTGTTTATTTTGATAGTCTTATAACCTTGTCAGTATTCCTCTTGTTTATTGATTAGTTTTTAATAACCTGGTCAGTATTCCTTTTGTTTATTTGATTAGTTTTATACCCTTGGTCAGTATTCCTCTCGTTTATTTTGATGAGGTTTTAACCTTGGTAAGTATCCTCTGTTATTTGATTAGTAGTATTATTAACTTGGTCAGTATTTCCTCTTTGTTATTTGATTAGTCTTATAACCTTGTCAGTACTCCTCTTGTTGATTTGATTAGTTTATACTTGGTCAGTATCCTCTGTTTATTTGATATTGTAATATCTGGTCAGTATTCCTCTTAATTATTTGATTAGTTTGTTTGATAAACCTTGGGCAGTATTCCCTCTTGTTATTTGAGTAGTTTTATAAAACTTGGTAAGTAGTCCTCTTGTTATTTTGGACAGTTTTATAACGTTGGTCAGTTATTCCTCTTGGTATTTTGATTAGTTTTATAACCTTGGTCAGTATCATCTGGTTTATTGTTTATTAGTTTAGAACTTGTGGTCAGTCTTCTCTTATTTATTTTGATTAGTTTATAACCTGGTCAGTATCCTCTAGTTATTTTGATAGTTTTATAACTTGGTAAATATCTCTTGTTATTTTGATTAGTTTTATAACCTTGGTCAGTATTCCTCTTGTTTATTGTGATCATTTTAATTATCTTGGTCTGTATGAGTAGGGTGCAGTACTGCAGTGCTATTATGGTCAGTATTCCTCTGTTTATTTTGATCATTGTAATAATCTTGGTCAGTATTCTCTTTGATTCTTTGATTGATTAGTTTGATAACCTTGGTCAGTATTCCTCGCGTTTATTTGATAGTTGTAACCTGGTCAGTATCCTCTTGTTTATTTTGATTGTATATAACCTTGGTCAGTATTCCTCTTGTTTTTTGATTTGTCTGATAAACCTTGTCAGTTACTACTCTTGGTTATTTTGATTAGTTTATAACCTTGGCCAAGTATTCCGTGTTATTTTGATCATTTTAATACTTGTAGTATTCCTCTTAATTATTTTGAGTAGTTTTATAACCTTGGTCAGTATCCTCTCTGTTTATTGTGATTAGTTTTATTAACTGGTCATATTCTTCTTGTTTATTTTGATTAGTTTTTAAACCTTGGTCCGTATTCCTCTCGTTATTTGATTCGTTATAACCTTGGTCAGTATTCCTCTTATTATTTTGATTAGTTTTATAACCTTGGTCAGTATTCCTCTTGTTTATTTTGATTAGTTTTATAACCTTGGTCAGTATTCCTCTTGTTTATTTTGATTAGTTTTATAACCTTGGTCAGTATTCCTCTTGTTTATTTTGATTAGTTTTATAACCTTGGTCAGTATTCCTCTTGTTTATTTTATTTAGTTTTCATAAACCTTGGGTCGTATTCCTCTATTAATTATTTTGATCATTTAATATTTGGTAGTGATTTCTCTTGTTTTATTTTGATTAGTTTTATAACCTTGGTTCAGTATTTCTCTTTGTTTATTTTGATTAGTTTTAAACCTTGGTCAGTATTCCTCTTTGTTTATTTGAATAGTTTAGAACCTTGGTCAAGATTCATCTTGTTTATTTTGATTAGTTATAACCTTGGTCAGTATTCCTTTGTTTATTTGATTAGTTTATAACCTGGTTCAGTATTCCTTCTTGTTTATTGATTAGTGTTTTATAACCTTGGTCAGAGTATTCATCTTGTTTATTTTGATTCGTTTTATAACTTGAGTCCAGTATCCTTTATTAATTATTTGATCATTTACATTATCTTGGTTAGTATTTCTATGTTTATTTTGATTAGTTTATAACCTTGGTCAGTTTTCCTCTTGTATTTGATTAGTATTATAAACCTTGGTTCATGAGTTATTCCTTGGTTTATTTGATTAGTTTTATAACCTTGGTCAGTATTCCTCTTGTTTATTTTGATTAGTTTTATAACCTTGGTCAGTATTCCTCTTGTTTATTTTGATTAGTTTTATTACCTTGGTCAGTATTCCTCTTGTTTATTTTGATTAGTTTTATAACCTTGGTCAGTATTCCTCTCGTTTATTTTGATTAGTTTTATAACCTTGGTCAGTATTCCTCTTAATTATTTTGATCATTTTAATCATCTTGGTCAGTATTTCTCTTGTTTATTTTGATTAGTTTTATAACCTTGGTCAGTATTTCTCTTGTTTATTTTGATTAGTTTATACCTGGTCAGTAGTCATCTTGTATTGTGATTCGTCAGAACCTTGGTCAGTATTCCTCTTGTTTATTTTGATTAGTTTTATAACCTTGGTCAGTATTCCTCTCGTTTATTTTGATTAGTTTTATAACCTTGGTCAGTATTCCTCTTGTTTATTTTGATTAGTTTTATAACCTTGGTCAGTATTCCTCTTGTTAGTGTGATTGTTTTATAACCCTGGTCGTATTCCTCTCGTTTATTTTGATTAGTTTTATAACCTTGGTCAGTATTCCTCTTGTTTATTTTGATTAGTATTATAACCTTGGTCAGTATTCCTCTTGTTTATTTTGATTTGTCTTATAACCTTTGTCAGTACTCCTCTTGTTTATTTTGATTAGTTTTATAACCTTGGTCAGTATTCCTCTGTTTATTTTGATCATTTTAATAATCTTGGTCAGTATTCCTCTTAATTATTTTGATTAGTTTTATAACCTTGGTCAGTATTCCTCTTGTTTATTTTGATTAGTTTTATAACCTTGGTCAGTATTCCTCTTGTTTATTTTGATTAGTTTTATAACCTTGGTCAGTATTCCTCTTATTTATTTTGATTAGTTGTTATAACCGTGGTCAGTATCCTATTGGTTATTTGATTAGTTTTATAACCTGGTCAGTATTCTCTGTTTATTGTGTTAGTTTTATAACTTGGTTCCAGTATTACCTTGTGTATTTGATTAGTTTTTAGTACCTGGTCAGTATTCCTCTTGTTTATTTTGATTAGTTTTATAACCTTGGTCAGTATTCCTCTCGTTTATTTTGATTAGTTTTATAACCTTGGTCAGTATTCCTCTTAATTATTTTGATCATTTTAATCATCTTGGTCAGTATTTCTCTTGTTTATTTTGATTAGTTTATACTTGGTTCAGTATTTCTCTTGTTTATTTGCTTAGTTTTATATAACATTGGGTTCAGTATTCCTTGTTTATTTGATAGTTTATAACCTTGGTTCAGAATTCTCTTGTGTATTTTGATAGTTTTATACTTGGGCAGTATTCCTCTTGTTTATTTTGATTAGTTTTATAACATGGTCAGTTATTCCTCTTGTTTATTTGATAGTTTTTTATACCTTGGTCAGTATTCCTCTTAATTATTTTGATCATTTTAATTATCTTGGTTAGTATTTCTCTTGTTTATTTTGATTAGTTTTATAACCTTGGTCAGTATTCCTCTTGTTTATTTTGATTAGTTTTATAACCTTGGTCAGTATTCCTCTTGTTCTATTTTGATTAGTTTATAACCTGGTCAGTATCCTCTTTTTATTTTGATTAGTTTTATAACCTTGGTCAGTATTCCTCTGTTTATTTGATTATTTATAACCTTGGTCCGTATTCTCTCGTTATTGATTAGTTTTAACCTTGGCAGTATTCCTCTTGTTTATTTTGATTATTATTATAACCTTGAGTAGTATTCCTCTTTGGTTATTTTGATTCGTTTAAACCTGGTCAGTACTCCTCTTGTTTAGTTGATTAGTTTTTAACTTGGTCAGGGTATTCCCTGTTTATTTTGACATGGTAATAATCTTGGTCAGTATTCCTTTAATTATTTGGAATTAGGGATAACCTTGGTCAGTATTCCTCTTGTTTTTTATTTGATTAGTTTATAACCTTGTGGGTCAGTTTCTCTTGTTATTTTGACTAGTTTTATAACGTTGGTCAGTATTACTCTGGTTATTTGATAGTTTTATAACCTTGGGTCAGTATCATATTGTAATTTTAATTAGTTTTATAACGTGGGTCAGGATTCCTCTTATTTATTTTGATGAGTTTTAGAAACTTGGGTCAGTATTCCTCTGTTATTTGATTAGTTTTTATAAACCTTGGTCAATATTACTCTTGTTATTTTGATTAGTTTTATAAACCTTGGCGTATTCCTCTTGTTTATGGATTCTTTTAATTATCTTGGTCTGTATGAGTAGGGTGCAGTACTGCAGTGCTATTATGGTCAGTATTCCTCTGTTTATTTTGATCATTGTAATAATCTTGGTCAGTATTCCTCTTGATTCTTTTGATCCTTTTTATAATCTTGGTCAGTTTCAGCAGCCAAAGCCAGGCAGCTGATGAAGGAGACAGGGTGCAGTGCTATCATGATCAGTATTCTTTATTTATTTGTATCATTGTAATCATCTTGGTCAGTATTCCTCTTGTCCATTTTGATCATTGTAATCATCTTGGTCAGTATTCCTCTTGTCCATTTTGATCATTGTACTCATCTTGGTCTGAGCATTTCATACCCTACCGGTATGAATTACTACCGGCATGAACCCATTTGTATCATTTTCATAATCTTGCTCAGTATGGGCAGGGGGCAGTTAAGAAGTTTTTGATGGAAACTGGGTGCAGTGCTATCATGGTGATCAGTATGCCTCTTGTTTACTTTGATCCTTGTAATCATCTTGGTCAGTATTCCTCTTATTTATTTTGATTATTTTAATAATCTTGGTCAGTTGCAGCTGCCAAAGCAAGACAGCTAGTGAAGGAGACTGGGTGCAACACTTTAATAGTTAGTATTCCTCTTGTTTATTTTGATGAGTTTTATAATCTTGGTCAGTTATGGCTGCAAAAGCTAGATAGCTAGTGAAGGAGACTGGGTGCAGCGCTTTCATTGTCAGCATTCCTTTTGTTTATCTTGACGAGTGTTTCATTTTTCGACGACGCGTCGCCATTCCGTCGCCATTCCGTAGAATGCTACACCCCCGGACCCCCCAATATCGGGACGCGCTGCCCCCCGACCCCCCCTAGCTCCGCGCTTTGCCCTCCGCCATGCGATGGCTGCGCAACTATCCTGCAATCAGGGTTGAGTAGCCCAAGTAGCTACTCAACCTGGACTACAGAAATCTGAAATAAAAAACACTGATCTTGACCATTTTAATAATAATCTTGGTCAGACCTCTTGTTTATCATGACCATTTTAATAATAATCTTGGTCAGACCTCTTGTTTATCTTGACCATTTAAATAATAATCTTGGTCAGACCTCTTGTTTATCTTGACCATTTTAATAATAATCTTGGTCAGACCTCTTGTTTATCTTGACCATTTTAATAATAATCTTGGTCAGACCTCTTGTTTATTTTGACAATTTTATTAATAATATTGACTATTTTAATGATCTTTTTCAGATTGAGCATGGGGCAGCATGGTCAGTAATCCTTTTGTTTACAAGGGGCATTTGATCATTTTCATCATCTTGGTCAGTATGAGCAGGGGGCAGGAAGATGGTGGAGGGGACAGGGGGCAGTGCTATCATGGTCATTATTCCTCTTGTTTATTTTCATCATTGTAATCAACTTGGTCAGTATTCCTCTCGAGTATTTTGATCATTGTAATCATATTGGTCTGTATGAGTAGGGTGGAGTACTGCAGTGCTATCATGGTGGTCAGTAATCCTCTTGTTTACAAGAGGCATTTCATCATTTTCATTATCTTGGTCAGTTTGAGCAGGGGGCAGCATTGTCAGCATTCCTCTTGTTTACATACTTGGTCCATTTTGATCATTTTAATAATCTTGGTCTGAGCATTTTCACTTGCTACTAGTATGAACCCATTTTTATCATCTTGGCCAGTATTCCTCTTGTTTATTTTTTTCATTTTAATCATCTTGGCCAGGATTCCTGTTGTTTATTGTTTTCATTTTAATCATCTTGGCCAGTATTCCTCTTGTTTATTTTTTTCATTTTAATCATCTTGGTCAGTATTCCTCTTCTTTATTTTTTTCATTTTAATCATCTTGGCCAGTATTCCTCTTGTTTATTTTGATCATTTTAATCATCTTGGCCAGTATTCCTCTTGTTTATTTTGATCATTTTAATCATCTTGGCCAGTATTCCTCTTGTTTATTTTGATCATCTTAGCATTTTCACACGCTACTAGTATGAACCCATTTTTATCATCTTGGCCAGTATTCCTCTTGTTTATTTTTTTCATTTTAATCATCTTGGCCAGGATTCCTGTTGTTTATTGTTTTCATTTTAATCATCTTGGCCAGTATTCCTGTTGTTTATTGTTTTCATTTTAATCCCTACTAGTATGAACAAATGTTTATCATTTTCATAATCTTGGTCAGTATGAGCAGGGTGCAGTGCTATCATGGTCAGTATTCCTCTTGTTCACATACTTAACCAACTTCCCGCACCCACATACTGTATAATTAAATGATCACTGTAGCACGGACTCAGGCCCCCCGTCGGTAAAACGATTGTTTGGGGTTCACTTCATCAATGCTTCTTCTTTTTAAGCCCTTCCTATCACGGTTGGGCAAGTCCCTTTAGCCTATTTTGCCTACCCCTGGACTGTAACACACATACCCACATCGACACTCACAACCATACCAACTTCCCATACCCATGCCGACACCCACAACCTCACCAACATCCCACACCAACGCCGACACCCACAGCCACGCCAACTTCCCACAACCACAACCACAACCACAACCGCACCAACTTCCCACACCCGTACCCACACCAACTCCCCACACCCACGCCGCCACCCACAACAACACCAACTTCCCACACCCACACCGACACCCACAACCACACCAACTTCCCACACCCACACCTCCACCCACAACAAAACCAACTTTCCACACCCACGCCGCCACCCACAACCACACAAACTTCCCACGCCGACACCCACACCCACACCCACACCAACTTCCCACACCCACACCAACCTCTCACAACCACACCAACTTCCCACACCCACGCCAGCACCAACTTCCCACATCCACACCCACACCCACACCACATGCAGGTTGGCCGAGCTGCTGTGATGGACCCCCTCATCTTTCACCGAATAAAGGCCAGCTATGCAAATGACGATAGTTGGGAATGGGATGAGGCAAAGGTGGGTCAGTTTCGTCATGTTTATTTTAATAGCATTATTTAAATGCCATGTCATGTTTATTTTTATATTATTATTTATGTCATGTTATGTTTCTTTTTCCATTATTATTTATATGTCATTTCATGTTTCTTTTGGGGACTGCGCGTAACAGCTTCTAGGCAGCTTCTTTTCTCTGTCCTTGGGCTCTAAATGAAGCTAGCTTGTGTGTCTGAAAGCTGACACGACAAGCATTCCAATGCAGCTGAAAGCTTTGGGCTTAACCTATTGGCTGGCTCATGGAGCTGGCTGGGAGCTGCCATGTGTAGCCCCACATAATAATATTTATAATAATTATCATAATATTGCAGCCCAACCTGGAGCTAGTTCGTGCATCTGACAGCAACATGACAAGCATTCCAATGCAGCAACATGACAGCAACATGACAGCAACATGACAAGCATTCCAATGCAGCAACATGACAGCAACATGACAGCAACATGACAGCAACATGACAGCAACATGACAAGCATTCCAATGCAGCAACATGACAGCAACATGACAGCAACATGACAAGCATTCCAATGCAGCAACATGCAGGGTACTACTCATGGCCAAATTGACCAGCGCTTAAGCGCACAGGCCAAAAATAAAAGTGTGCGGTGCCAAAAAGCGCTACTAAAAAAAGACAAAATGCGCTTTCTTCACTCATCTGGTATTTTTTTCTGCACTTTTCTGCGCTTTCTGTGCGCTATTTTCTGCGCTCTGGAGTAGAGGGCTGGAACGATCGGATCAGGAGTTGAGGATCGCGCGTAGTGGGCAGAAACGACTTAAGAAACTTGTGTGGAATTTGTCGTGAAATTTGTATCTTTTTATTCTTTATTTGACTTTTTGTTGAGGATTGCGCGTAGTGGGCAGATACGACTTGAGAAACTGCGTCGAATCGCACAGGCTGGCGCTCTATTTCACTATTTCACCATTTCACCATTTCACTATTTCACCATTTCACCATATACAAGACAAGTAACTAAGTAAGCCACCCTATGAAGACAGCCTCCAGGCAGAGGCAAAGCGTGGTCGCATGGCAGCCCCCGAATCCCTCCCCCCCCCCCACACACACGTTGGCCATCACATGCGCCCCGGCCTGTCCCACCCCTTCACCCAGCTTCCTTCTCGGCTCGATTTCATGCGGGCAACAACAAACGAGATCAAATGAGCTCAAGGCGAGTGCAAACAAGGAACATGGAACGGGAGGCCAGAGGGCCCCCCCCCCCCCCCACACACACACACACACACACATTACCGCCCCCCCCCCCCCCCCCCCCCCAACACACACACACACACACACACACACACACACACAACCCCCCCCCCCCCCACACACCACACACACACACACAACCCCCCCCCCCCCACACACCACACACACACACACACACACAACCCCCTCCACCCCCCCCACCCCCCCACACACACACACAACCCCCCCCCCCCCCCCCCCCCCCCACACACACACACACAACCCCCCCACCCCCCCACACACACACATTCATCATCATCGAGTAAACAGAATGACTCGAATAAGGAGGAGGACTGCACAGGGAAAAAGGAGTAGTTTAGACACTTGAAGTTTTCAGCATTTCGACAGCTCACTACTCAACAAGCTGACAGAACTTGACTACTCGACTGGTCGATTCATATGCAAACAAACTTACGTTTGGTGGGGGAGGAGGATATATATTAGACTAGAGCAGTGACGAAATGGCGACAGCAGATGAGCAGGGGCGGGGCTGAGGAGCGTTAGCGTGGAATGATCCCTCGAGAAGGGCTGAGGAAATTGAAGACATTAGGAATGATTCGACCGAGCCGATAGGTGAAAGATCAGTCAGTCTGTGCGGTTGTTTCTGTTAGTGATCAAATCTCACGGTGTCAGAGTCCCCCTACCTGGCAGCTACCATAGCAATAACCGATGGTCATTGGCTGTCACACAATTTAAATCCCAGGGGTCAATCCAGTCAATCCAGCCCTTGATTCACTCAATGACTCACTCAAAAAATGAGAAAGCGCACGGGGGGACAGCGGTTTCTGCGCTTTTCTACGCTTTCTCTGAGTGAGTGAAAAGAGGAAAGCGCTGTGATATTAAAAAAAACAGCACACTCCGCGCACGGGGGTTGAAAAAAGCTGCGCGAAACGCGCAGATGGGTTCAAAAAGGCAGCGCGGCAGCGCGCTGCCGCGCGCGCTTAGTAGTACCCTGATTGGCAACATGACAGCAACATGACAAGCATTCCAATGCAGCTGAAAGCTTTAAGCTTAACCACATGGCTGGCTGGAAGCTGCCATGTGTACCCCCCCCCCCCCCCCCCCCCCCCCCCCCCCCCCCCAAACAAACAAACAAACAAACAAACAAACAAACAAACTGTGTCAATTCCGTCATGCTTCCGTTGGTGGAATAAACGAAAAAGAATAATGACTCAAACTACGTTAAATTAAATTAAATGAATTAAGATCAAATCAATTGTATCAAATTAAATTAAATGAATTAAGATCAAATCAATTGTATCAAATTAAATTAAATGAATTAAGATCAAATCAAGTGTATCAAATTAAATTAAATGAATTAAGATCAAATCAATTGTATCAAATTAAATTAAATGAATTAAGATCAAATCAATTCAGAACGAAATAAATCAATAAATCAATTGTATTCCTTGCTGAGGCATGAGGTTGAGGGGGCCAGCCCGTTTGCTTTCACTGGGGCCGTTGGGCGAATGGATCATGCTCTAGTGTTTTTCCTACGAACGATTAATTGTGCAAAACAAGATTACTAATGTTTATTCGCGAAAATGGTGCAGACCAATTTGTAATGTTTTCATCTCCTTCAAGTGCAGACCTGGGAATCGAACTCGGTCTATTATAAACGGTTAGTCCAAAAATCTTAGGATCAAGCCCTAATCAACGTCGCAAGCGACGTGGAAAATTGGCGGAGATTGTTGGCAACGGAACAATAGGTGGTAACAATAGAGCTGACCGAAACCCGTTAGTTATGAGATAGTTGGCTAACGTGTCAGGCTTCGTCTCGGTCGTCGGTCGGTCGGATGGACAATGGGGTGAATATGGGGGCTCCCCCCCCCCCAGGAGGGGGGGCTCCACCAAAAACACTGCTCAGAGCTTTTGATCTGAATAACATTAAAACATTACTCACTGATGAACTGATGGACTGATCAACTGACATAACTGACTGGTGAACTGATCAACTGAAATATGGACTGGCTTATGGACTGACATATGAACTGATGGACTGATAAACTGACATAACTGACTGGTGAACTGAATAACTGAAATAACTGACTGATGAACTGATGGACTGATAAACTGACATCACTGACTAGTGAACTCGTTAACTGAAATAAATGAGTGATGAACTGATGAACTGAAATAATGACTGATGAACTGATGAACTGAAATAACTGGCTGATGAACTGATGAACTGAAACAACTGGCTGATAAACTGAAATAAGTGACAGATGGACTGATGAACAGAAATAATTGTCGGATGAACTGATGAACTGAAATAAGTGACTGATGAACTGAAATAACTGACTGGTGAACTGATGAACTGGAGTAACTGACTGATGAACTGAAATATCTGACTGATGAACTGAAATAACTGACTGATGAATTGATGAACTGAAATAACTGACTGATGAACTGAAATCGCAGACTGTGCAAGACTTCCTATGGAGCTATGCGACCCCTGACCTATACCCGACACCCGTCCTAGAAACGGTTTCTAGCGATAGTGATGACGAGGACTACGACAATGCAAAGGTTGGTCTCACCTATGTGCGTTTGTGCGTATGTGTGTGCGTGCGTGCGTGTGCGTGTGTGTGTGTGAGTGTGTGTGTGTTTGTGCGTGTGTGTGTGCGTGTGTGTGTGAGAGAGTGTGGGTTCTAGGGATCATAGTGATGACGAAGACTACAACAATGTAAAGGTTGGTCTAGGTGTCTTCAGTCAAGTCCCGGTTGTGCTGAAAATGTGTTTGGGGGAATTCTAGCAGGTTATAGCAGTGATGACGAGGACTAGGACAATGCAAAGGTTAGTCTTGGTTTGAGGATGGACAGGGGGGCTGGGGGGGCAGGTGGAGAGGTGATAGGGTGTAGGGGGGTGGTGGAGAGGTGATAGGGTGTTAGGGGGGGGGGGGGGGGGGGGGGGGGGGGGGGGGGGTTGTGGTAGGGTTGGGTTGTTGGGTTGGGGCGGGTGTGTGGGACGTGAGTGAGTGGGAGGTGTGGCAGGTTCTAGCATAGTGATGAGTAAGAGAAGAACAATGCAAAGGTTGGCCTCATGTACGGGTGTGTGTGTATGTGTGTGTGGTGGGGGGGTCACTCTCATATCCTAGCAGGGTCTAGCGATAGTGGTGACGAGGACTAGGGCAATATAAAGGTTGGTCTTGGTTTGAGGATAGAGAGGGGGTGCGGGGGTGCTGGGGAGGTGCTGGGGTGTCGGGGGAGTGGTTGAGGGGAAGCCAGATGTTGGATATATGCTGAGTGAGGGAGTGAGTGAGTGGGTTCTAGCGTAGTGATGACAAGGATTAGGGCAATGCGAAGGTTGGTCTTGGTTTTGAGGATGGGGGAGGGGGTGCTGGGGAGGTGCTGGGGTGTTGGGGGAGTGGTGGAGGGGAAGCCAGTTGTTGGATATGTGCTGGGTGAGTAAGTGAGAGAGTGAAAGGGTGAGTGAGTGAGCAGATTCCAACAGCGATGGCGAGGACCCATATCCAGCACCCGTCCTAGAAACGGGCTCTAGCGCTAGTGATGACGAAGACTACGACAAGGCAAAGGTTGGCCTCATCTATATGTGTGTGTGGGGGGGGTGGGTAGGGATGGGGGTGGGGTCACTATCATATTCTAGCGCTAGTGAAGTAGTGATGACGAAGACTACGACAAGGCAAAGGTTAGCCTCATCATATGTGTGTGTGTGTGTGTGGGGGGGGGGTGGTAGGGGGTCACTATCATATTCTAGCGCTAGTGATGGCGAAGACTACGACAAGGCAAAGGTTGGCCTCATCTATGTGTGTGTGTGTGTGTGTGGTGGGTGGGGGGGGGGTCACTATCATATCTAGCGCTGTGATGACGAAGACTACGACAAGGCAAAGGTTGGCCTCATCTATGTGTGTGTGTAGGTGTAGGTGTGTGTGTGTGTGTGTGGGGGGGGGGGGGAGGTGGGGGGGGGGGGGGTCACTGTCATATTCTAGCGCTATTGAGGCGAAGACTACGACAAGGCAAAGGTTGGCATCATCTTATGTGGTGTGTGTGGTGGGGGGGGGGGGGGGGGGGGGGGGGGGGGGGGGGGTCACTATCATATTCTAGCGCTAGTGATGAAGAAGACTACAGCAAGGCAAAGGTTGGCCTCATCTATATGTGTGTGTGTGGGTGGGGGGGGGGGGTAGGTGGGGGGGGTCACTATCATATTCTAGCGGAATGATGACGAAGACTACGACAAGGCAAAGGTTGGCCTCATCTATATGTGTGTGTGGGGTGGGGGGTAGGGATGGGGGGGTCACTATCATATTCTAGCACCAGTGATGACGAAGACTACGACAAGACAAAGGTTAGCCTATATTATATGTGTGTGTGTGGGGGGGGGGGGGGGGGGGGGGGGGTAGGGGGTAGGGGGGTCACTATCATATTCTAGTGGTAGTGATGGCGAAGAATACGACAAGGCAAAGGGTTGCCTCATCTATGTGTGTGTGTGTTGGTGTGTGTGTGTGTGTGTGGTGGGGGGGGGGGGGGGGGGGTCACTGTCATATTCTAGCGCTAGTGATGGCGAAGACTACGACAAGGCAAAGTTGGCATCATCTATATGTGTGTGTGTGTGTGTGGTGGGTGGGGGGGGGGGGGGGGGGGGGGGGGGGGTCACTATCATATTCTAGCGCTAGTGATGACGAAGACTACACAAGGCAAAGGTTGGCCTCATCTATATGTGTGTGGGGGGTGGGTGGGGGGGGGGGTGGGTAGGGATGGGGGGGTCACTATCATATTCTAGCGCTAATGATGACGAAGACTAGACAAGGCAAAGGTTGGCTCATCTATATGTGTGGGTGGTGTGGGGGGGTGGTAGGGATGGGGGGGTCACTATCATATTCTAGCACAGTTGATGACAAGACTACGACAAGACAAAGGTTGGCCTCATCTATATGGGGTGGTGTGTGTGGGGGGGGGGGGGGGGGGGGGGGGGGGTAGGGGGGTCACTATCATATTCTAGTGCTAGTGATGCGAAGACTACGACAAGGGAAAGGTTGGCCTCATCTATGTGTGGGGGTGTGGTGTGTTTGGGGGGGGGGGGGGGTGGAGGGGGGGGGCACTATCATATTCTAGCTGCTAGTGATGCGAAGACTAGAGACAAGGCAAAGGTTGGCCTCATCTATGTGTGTGTGTGTGTTGGTGTGGGGGGGGGGGGGGGTGGGGTCACTATCATATTTAGCGCTAGTGATGACGAAGAACTGACAAGGCAAAGGTTGGCCTCATCTAGGTGTTGTGTAGTGTATGGTGTGTGTGTGGGGGGGGGGGGGGGGGGGGGGGGGGGGGGGCACATATCATATTCTAGCGCTAGTATGATGGCGAAAAAGACTACGACAAGGCAAAGGTTGGCCTCATCTATTGTGTGTGTGTGGTGGGTGGGGGGGGGGGGGGGGGGTGGTCACTATCATATTCTAGCGCTAGTGATGACGAAGACTACGGCAAGGCAAAGGTTGGCCTCATCTATATGTGTGTGTGGGGGGGGGGGGGGGGGTAGGGATGGGGGGGGCACATCATATTCTATGCGCTAGATGATGACGAAAACTTACGAAGGCAAAGGTTGGCCTCATCTATATGGGGGTGTGTGGGGGGGGGGGGGGGTGGGGTAGGGATGGGGGGGTCACTATCAATTCTAGCGCTATAGTGATGACGAAGACTACGACAAGGCAAAGGTTGGCTCATCATATGTGTGGTGTATGTGTGTGGTGGGGGGGGGGGGGGGGGTGGTGGGGGGGTACATAATTTCTAGCGCTAGTAGACGTAGTGATGACGAAGACTACGACAAGGCAAAGGTTGGCATCATCTATATGTGTGAGTGTGTGTGAGGGGGCGGGGGTAGGGATAGGGTGGTTACTATCATACTTTAGTGGTAGTGATCAGTTTTTTTTGAAGGATTTGGTCACTAACTTAAATAATCGTGCTGCATGTTCCCAGGTTGAAGGCTGAGGAGATGGAACTTAATTATCGCTCAGCATGATTTGCTTACATTGGCAGGAGGATAAAATAATCGTGCACACTATAAACAAGGTTGTAGCCACTCGGGTCATGAAAACGGGCGCTAAAGGGGGCTTACAATTGTCTCAACTAGAGTACTGACCCCAAGAATTGTCTATGAACAAGATTTGAAGAGAGAAAAAAAAATTGTAAAACTAGGCAATGACCTATCAAGTCCGTATATACTAGCCTGTTGACTATCAATAGGGGGGGTGGAGATTGTGTAACAATTAAATCTGTGCGCTGAGATGCCGGCCAACCTCTGCGACGTCTGATGACGAAACATAAAAAGGCGTGCAGGGCGTGCTTACCAGCCATCAGCGGTCGGAAACATTAAGTGTCGTGCATTCCACGAGTGCTCACCAGTTTAGAATTGGAAAATTAACCAGACCTGAGAAAACGATGGACCAATCTCAATAACATTAAAATCGTTGCCTAAACTATTAATCGTGCCCTAATACAATCACTGTAGTGATGACGAAGACTACGACAAGGCAAAGGTTCAACTCATCTATATGTGTGTGTGTGGGTGGGGGGGGGGGGGGAAAGGATGGGGGGGTCACTATCATATTCTAGCGCTAGTGATGACGAAGACTACGACAAGGCAAAGTTTGGCCTCATCTATATGTGTGTGTGTGTGTGGGGGGGGGGGGGGGGGGGGGGGGGGTAGGGGGGGGGGGGTAGGGATGGGGGGGGTCACTATCATATTCTAGCGCTAGTGATGACGAAGACTACGACAAGGCAAAGGTGGCCTCATCTATATGTGTGTGGGTGGGGGGGGGGGTAGGGATGGGGGGGTCACTATAATATTCTAGCGCTAGTGATGACGAAGACTACGACAAGGCAAAGGTTGGCCTCATTATATGTGTGTGTGGGGGGTGGGTAGGATGGAGGGGGTCACTATATATTCTAGCGTAGTGATGACGAAGACTACGACAAGGCAAAGGTTGGCATCATCTATATGTGTGTGTGTGTGGTGGGGGGGGGGGGGGGGGGGGTAGGGGGGTCACTATCATATTTAGTGCTAGTGATGACGAAGACTACGACAAGGCAAAGGTTGGCCTCATCTATATGTGTGTGTGTGTGTGTGGTGGGGGGGGGGGGGGTAGGGATGGGGAGGGTCACTATCATATTCTAGCGCTAGTGAAGTAGTGATGACGAAGACTACGACAAGGCAAAGGTTGGCCTCATCTATATGTGTGGGGGGGGTGGTGGGGGGTGGGTGGGGTAGGGATGGGGGGGTCACTATCATATTCTAGCGCTAGTGATGACGAAAAGAACGACAAGGCAAAGGTTGGCCTCGTCTATATGGTGTTGTGTGTGGGGGGGGGGGGGGGGGGGGGGGGTAGGGATGGGGGGGGGCACTATCATTTCTAAGCTGCTAGTGATGACGAAGACTACGACAAGGCAAAGGTTAGCCTCATCTATGTGTAGGTGTAGGTGTAGATGTGTGTAAGTGTGTGTGTGTGGGGGGGGGGGGGTAGGGGGTTACTATCATATTCTAGTGCCAATGATGACGAAGACTACGACAAGGCAAAGGTGGCCTCATCAAATGTGTGTGTGTGGGGGGGGGGGTAGGGATGGGGTGGTCACTATCATATTCTAGCGCTAGTGATGACGAAGACTATGACAAGGCAAAGGTTGGCCTCATCTATATGTGTGTGTGGGTGTGGGGGGGGGGGGGGGGGGGGGGGGGGGGGGTAGGGATGGGGGGTCACTATCATATTCTAGCGCTAGTGATGACGAAGACTACGACAAGGCAAAGGTTGGCCTCATCTATATGGTGTGTGTGTGTGTGGGGGGGGGGGGGGGGGGGGAGGGGGGGGGGGAGGGGATGGGGGGCACTATCATATTCTAGTGCTAGTGATGATGACGAATACTGCGACAAGGCAAAAGATCGGCCTCGTCTATATGTGTGTGTGTGTGTGTGGGGGGGGGGGGGGGGGGGAGGTAGGGATGGGGGGGCACTATCATATTCTAGCGCTAGTGATGACGAAGACTACGACAAGGCAAAGGTTAGCCTCATCTATGTGTAGTGTAGGTGTAGG